>JAFIRS010001294.1:0-127500 GCA_018342105.1 Gonioctena quinquepunctata
GATCAACAAACTCAGAAGAAGTTGAACCCTAAGAGGTTACAGGCGAGATGAAGGAGGAACTGAATCCACTTCATATATGAACAGAGTTTAGAAGTATATGTTTGGGATGTTTGGGAAGTGGGAAGGGAGAGAAGATATTCATTGATATTATTCCTAAATGTTTGGTGATTTGAATGTTTGGTCAAAATCTCCTCAGGCTCGGCGGACAAAAATATGAGAAAAATACTTTCTTCTCAACCTATCGTAAAAGTTACTCAGGAGTTCATTCTGAATTTTATAACTCCATTCTCCGATCCAAATAGGAGATAACGGCAATCATCCCTTCCCATATATTATATTTTCAACTTCAAAACCAGTGAACAATTCGAATCAAGTATGTTCTCAAATATACAAGTATAGCCATGAGAAGCAAATTGAAGTCAGCTGGCGTGGACAGTTAGTAAAAGAGGCTTCGAATACATAATCTTGACTCAGAAAGTTGAATTACTCTCAACGACACTCCAAACAACTCTCTCGAAGAAACAAACATGTCTTCTCCATCTCATCATCTTAAGAAGTGTACCAATAATTGACATATTCCTCAAAAAAACTGAAAATAACTCAAGAAACAATTTGTTTTCATGGTAAATAAATGAAGAATTCAGACAGTTTGGAAAAGACAAATGGGCAACCAAATTGTATTTCTGGTCCCACTCGGATATATTCCCAAAAAAATCGTGACGCAACCGATAGGTTGAGACCTGCAAGGCTGTATTAGTCGGCTGTTTGTGGTTTGTGAAGGACTGTGTATCTGTGTTCTCATGCGTCGTACCGCCAGCAACCCTGTACCGGTAGATGTGACAAACTTGGAAACGTAGAACTCGACAAATTTTAGCTTTTAGAAAAATAACATTGCGAAACAATTATCTCAAGATGAATTTCGAAGAAAAATCCAAGCTGGTCAAAATGATGAGGTAACTAAGTCTATCCACATGATCACGATAATATTAACAAACAGTGATGAACCAAAATATTCTCAACAGAAAAGGAAAACATTCTCAATTAAATATTTAATTGAGAATGTTTCCCTTTTAAACATGAATACCCCACAAGAGGTTATCTTGACGATGGAAGATAGTGACTAAAGTTTATCTTTCAGTCGCAGATGATTCCACATCTGATTTCATGAACATCCTGTTCATATTTTCAACAAATCATTCTCAACAGATTAGAACACGTTGAGCGCCACGTGCCTACCGGTGGACATTTTGATTCTCAATCAGGGGACAAAGTGGCTAAAGGTGGTCACCACTCAGTTTAGTTGATTGGACAACGTGTTCACCCGTGGTCACACTGCCTGATACATTTCAAGACAGTGTGCTCACCGGTGGATATGTTTTACATTCATTTAGCATGGGCAATATCAATGTCACGAAAAAAATATAATCACAGCATATAATTACGGAATACAGTCAAATTAAACAAAAATATATCTCACCAATTGAAAAAAAAAATAAAAAAATGATTGGTCCGACTAAGTGAAAACACATGTGGCCCCCGTGAGCGTGGTGTGCGAACAAAAAATGTCCACTGATGGGCACGTGGCACTAAACGTGTTAACCTACAAACTGTTCACAAGATATTTCTCTGTTTAAGACAGTTCGGCTTGCTCACTCCGTGCACCAAGAGTCACACCATTCGGATTCCAGCCGTTTGGGTATGGCATTTTGGCGAGGGTAGTGACTCCCCTTGCGTTCGGGTATACAGGGTGGAGTAAATGGAGCTCACTCGAAAAGTTCCACATCAAGAAATACTTTGTGGAGTAGATATCTGTCAATAGCGTCAATGATCATAATTGCCATATAAGATGTATTGTCTTTTTCACCCGACATCGGCGAAGCATAAGAGAGGGTTATAACGCGACTACGGCGAAGCAAAAAAAAAGTTTCATCCTTGGAAGCGTCTTGTTTGGCCGCTGGTTATAGGCTATGTGCAGTCACATTGAATTGAATATGGCGCCCTCTAGAGGACTATAAGTCATGAACAAAAAAAAAAATAAATATGCCGTGGTGAGTATTAAATGAAAGGGCTCAATTAGCACATTTCAAAAATATTAATATTGTTAGCTGTTGCTGATTGGGAATAAATACCAAAATCACGCCTCAGATGTGAGCCAACCATATTATCTCTCCAAACCTACCCAAAATACATATATGAAAAATACATTTTTCATTATGGGCTATACTACATATATGTTTAAATTATATAAAGAAAACAAAACGTGTGTAATAACAATGACATAAGCTGAGTACATTAACTAGGTACATGTAAATCAATGGAACCTCATCAAAGAAAAATGTTGAGCAGCTCTGCAAATACTTCATCAGGAAATTATAACCCCAAAGGGATTTAAATAAAAAGTGAGTTCACACCCGACTACTGGAAAATTATGCTCTAGAAAGTATCAAATAAAAATAATTTCAAAAACTAAAACCCGACTACTGAAAAATCACGCTCTGAAAAGTATGAAATAAAAATAAATTCAAAAACTAAAACCAGACTACTAAAAAATCTTGCTTCGAAGAGTATGAAACAAGGAAATATTCTGATCTGAAATTGTTATGTACAAACTATTCAATATTTATCATCTATTGAATAAACAACTTACACGTAATATATTATGATGTATTCAATACATATTCATAGTGATGTTCAGAGGATAGCCGTGGCATATGCTACTCTGTCCTAAAGCTTATGATCGCTCACTACTATTTTAATGTATTGTCTTGTTAGGGTAGGTGGCATATGACCACGGCCATCCTCTGAACATTACTATGAATATGTATTGAATATACTACGTGTTAGTTGTTCATTTGATAGATGATAAATATTGAATAGTTTGTACATAACAATTTCAGAACAGAAAATTTTTTTGTTTCATACTTTTTATAGCGTGATTTTTCAGTAACCGGCTTTTAGTTTTTGAACTTATTCTCATTAGAGTTAGTTCTCATCTTTCTTACAACCTCTTTATTATAATCTTGCGAGGAAATCTTGGAACTAAATTTTGACCCACTTCTAGTTGTCCGATTAACGTGAAATTTGGCGGGTGTTCATGATTCGGGTGACAAACAAAAAACACAAAATGGCAGCTCCAAGATGGCGAACGAGATTTGTGTTTATGGTCCGATTCGATTCAAAATTGGAATGTGGGGGTTTTCGGGGTCGAAGATCATGATTTTTTTTGTCAAAATTCATAAAATTAAAAGGACGGCTACAAGATGACAGTCGATATCTGTGATAATGGTCTGATCGCATTCAAAATTGGTTTGTGGGGGTTTTCGGGGTCGGACGTTATGAATAGATTGCCGAAATTCATAAATTGAAGATATCAGCTTCAAATTGGTGAACGAGTTTTGTGATTATGGACCGTTTCTATTCAAAATTGGTATGTCAGAATTTTTGGGATCGAAAGTTATGCATCCAGTCAAAGATTTTTGATTTTTTGTCAAAATTCCTGCATTGAAGATGGCAGCTCCAGGATGACGAATGAGTAGATTTTAAGATGGTCTCCTCATTGAAGAACTAGATACCTCAATACTTACAGGAAAAAAGCCTCATTATGACGATGCTCCAACAAAAATGCATAGATTAAGGCGAACTAACTGAAAAGAACAAAATTAAATGATTAATAAAAAACCTTTTCAAATGGCATAAGAAGTTTAAAATAATTGCTTTGAATGCGTGATGTAGGTTATTTCGTGAGTTACAGAAGTAACCTATGTCACACATCCAAAGCAATTATCATTTACTTTCTTGGGCATTTGAAAGAGGGCTTGTCTCCAAAAAGGTTTTCTATCATTCATCATATTTTCAAATGGAAATGAGTGAACTGACTAACGACGTTGTTACCGATGGAAATTACAAATGTCTGATTATGGACGGATTGATAGTGTTGTGTTCTCAAACACCCGCAATAGAAATTTAGAAATTTTCAATTACTGTTTGTTATAAAATCATTTTTCAGGTAATGAAAGTATCTCTATATACGGAAGTTTTATAAGAATTTGGGACGTTAGAACTTCATCAATTGGCAAGAATATATAGTTTATTATTATTGCTTGAAATAATAAAACAGAAATATTAAAAATATTTTTGGGGTTGATCAGAAAAAAAATTCAATCAGAAGCCCAAAAATTCATAGTTCATACGAATTGTTTGTCTTCTTTCCCTATTGCAGGTTATCACTTGATTTGTGCTATAGGTGGAAAAACACTATACCATAAAGATATACACAATACACCACATCATATTCTTTCTGTACATATAAGTGGCATGTGAATATGTATGAATGAAGGAATATGTGTATACCGTGTGCCTTCAGGGTAGGAGAACGATAGTAAAATCTAAAGACAAAATGAAACGTAACAAGCTGTTCTCGATGTTGGTCGACGTACTTCAATTCTAGAGCGTCAATCAGGTATCAATACTTGGTGAGATTCTAAGATTCTGGAATGATCTATAACATTGCCAAAGCGGGTCTTCCCAAAGCTACTATAAGTGCAGTAGCTTCTTACTCATCTTCCCTCAAACTGTTTTCTATATAGGGACCTTGGTGACTGCCCATCAGAAGTCGGTGGTTTTATGGAATTGTGAGGTTGGCAACACTGTCACGGTGGTATCTAATCTTCAGTGGAGATTTTTTTTTCTAGTTCTTTCCGCACTGCTTACACTTTCTTTGCTTCTTCTCGGACTGCCTTGATTGCAAATTTTTTCCATCGATTTCCTGAATGTGCCGATTCCAGCACCAATCCCAACTAACATTATAGGAAAATTATACCAAGCAGTGGGGTAAAGCGGCTTCAAGAAGTCCGAATTTACCCATTTCTGACCAAATATTTTACCTTCAAGTACTAACTAACTCCAAAGTTATAATTGGAGTTATAAAAACCATAATTGAGACCACCAAATCTCCTTCAAAAACCAAAAACTTAATAGGCGTAGTGCGTAGTATTAAATTACTTGTTATGGACTTCAAATATATCTCCACAGCCTCATGGGTTAATAGAGTTATTTACTAGGTTAAATTTTACCTAAAGGTAACCAGCAAAATGTGTTCAAAATACTTGGAACTCTCAGGAAAAACCTTCTGGTGACTATTTACCTAATTATTACCTCATGTGTGTTCATATAGTCAGGGAATTGATAAGTCAGTAAACAGGTCTACTATATACTCTTTATTACCTATTTTGGCACCAATTAAGATAAAGGAGTTGCCTGGACATTTCTTGACCTAGTTTATACCTACTGCTCTACAATGAGGGCGAGATTACCACAATATTTGTCTAATCAGACTAAATGTCTACAACGAAGTCAAAGTTACCTAAAATAAAATCCTCAAAGTAACTTAGTCTATCATCAGATATTAAAGACCAAGTCGATTCAGATGAGGATGACATGATACAATTTACTTCCTTTAATTTTTTTATTGTGCCCTACATTCTAGAAATCTATAAAATGCCGATCAAAAATTCGAATAGTTAGTAAACCATACAGGTATACCACCAACTATTATCGATTAGCTGCCAGAATGAGAACAAATGAAAATATAATCCGAAACCATCCTATACTTTCCGATGTCCAGAGATCAGAGCCATCATCTTCCACTCAGTCATCATCAACTACAGAAATTAATGTAGAGTAAGAAATTGCTTTTACCGATGATGATACCGGGAAAAATATGGATCACAAGACGATGAGTTCAATGGGAATAAGGCACAAAGCTTGGAAGATAACCTCTCATTGTTAGAGGAGCTCAGACATTGGGCCTTGTCGCATAAAGTCTCCATACAAGCAGTTGGTAGAACACTCTCCTTTTTGTTTCCACTTATGGGGTACATAGGAGTATTCAACTATGGGTGTTGCTCCACGTCTTTTTATGACGGCAACTATTTTAAAACACTCATCCATTATTGAAATAAAAACATGAAAGCGTTAACCTTAAACTTTGGTTAGGTCTCAGGTCATGTCGGTAAGAGATACTGAACAATGAATGGGCTGCGTTCAGAAAGCTTCGTCTGTCGCGGTAAACTACAGCCGCGACGTTTTCAATGATGCAGCGACAAAATGGAATTCAATGAAGTTCATCCTTTTGAAGTAAATGGATGAAAAAATGGTATTGAATACGCAAAAAATAAAATCAAATAGAAAATTGATTTTAACAAAAATAAGAGATTGATGTGTTGAAATGATGAGTTTCCATGGCTTCGAAAATTTTAAAACCAATCATTGTGGTTTCCGGAAAAGTAAAAATCAAGCGAATCATAATTGGTCGATTTTTTAATGGTATTTACAGTTGGCTGATAAATTGTATATTTCCGGGCACCGAATGCGGAACGCAGAAATGTCAAATCAAAATTATTCAGCCAATCACAACACACCATTTTATATTTGAAATGTTATGATTGGCTATTTCTCTTCGGAAAAGATTCCCTCATTAGACCATAACATCAATCATGGTTTCTATTCTGGGAAGATGAGCACTGAAATATAAATATCGCGTACTATTATCAACATTACTGATGGATTTGATATTTAATTTCAGAATAGACACTCATTACAGGGTTTTCTAGTCAATATCCATTTCTCTGAGTAACTATAGGTTACTTGGCCTTACCATTAACATTAGCAAAACATATTGACTTTTTCACCCCGTATTGACATTTGAGTGTTTCTGCACAGAACATAGAATAAGTAAAATATAAATTTATTATCCACGATTCGCAATCCATCCAGAGAACGAAACGTATAGACATGCATCCAATAACATATATTGTATTTCATCACGTGACCACAATGTGAAAGGGTCTGAAATCCCAAGATAAGGAAAATGGACTTCAAAGTCAGGAATAAAGGTTACTTTCGACTTTGAACAAAGTCTATGTGTTCTCATAGTCAAAATTTTAAGGAATTTCGACATATAGGTCCCATATGGAATCTACGCCATATTTTCGGTTTGAACCGTTTCCGCCATTGTAAAAATAATACGTAATTTTCTCGAATCGACCACATTTTAATGATTGGTAGTCGAAAAATAGGTGAATATGATATGTATACACATACTTCATCTATAAAATCAGTTTTTGAAGTGTTTGATGAAAAAAGTTGTCAAAGTAGACATGAATTAATGTTTTTTTTTTCATACAAATTTAATTATTTGATGGGCCCACTTGTTTTAGACGAGTAAAAATCAACATTATCACAGAAAAGTTTGTATCGCAAATGAAATCACAGCTAGGGTGGATGCGAAACCATCACTTATTGCATTATCTGCTATACGTTTATTGACAATTTTTTCTTCATACGCCATGTTCATGTCAACTTCAACGCTTTCACGCATAAGCATGTAGGTTAAGATACACAATATACAGTAAACTTTTATCATCTTCTAACCTGCCATTGTTTGTTGTTTGTTTCATTACAGTGTTTATAACCTGAAATAGGTAAAAATGACTACATTTTTACCATCAGTCGACTAGTCTGGAGGCAATTTTACCTATTTATGCCTTCAACTCATAAGGAAAAATGTCTTAATTTCCCAAATTTCGACTTCTGAATTACTTCCATTTTTTTCCCCATAATGGTAAATTTAAGGTAATTATAACGTAATATTTACCTTCGCCAATTAGGGCGCTGACCTATTCGAAGGTCGAAATGACGTAAATTTTACCTATAATGTTTGTTGGGATATCATCAACATAATCCATATAAACCTATATATATATATATATATATATATATATATATATATATATATATATATATATATATATATATATATATATATATATATATATATATATATATATATATATGTGAACTGCATCAGACTATTGATAGTGACATCTATAATCTGTGCGGTGAAGCTTAAACCTAATATCGTGGAATTTTAATATCACGAGATTTCGTGCACATTAACAGGTCACTAACAAATTGTCAGATAGGCCTACCCACGATATCAATAGTCGTACTCCTCATGCGTTTAACGCATATATATATATATATATATATATATATATATATATATATATATGTATATCTATATATCTTATATATATATATATATATATATATATATATATATATATATAAGACAGACAAACTACGACTACAGATTCCTCACCTCATTTCGAAGTGAGAAGTTGCCATCAAGGTATGTCCTAGAATGCATCCCCTCTGAGATACAGGGTGTCGAAAGTACGAAACAAATCAAGATTTAATTTGTTTTCTCCAAAATTCCTGGAGGAAAAAATTTGAAACTTGTTATCCCAATCCAGGTTTATCAACGGGCTAATTTGGGGTTATTATTTTTTATTTCCTTGAGCTAGGGGCTTAGTTACGATGGTATGTGGTCATATATTCGTTCATAATTTCTTGGGTCAAGTGAATGGACAAATGAGCATTTGACATCAGTTGGCTCATCGATTCTCAACTCCAAAGTCATAACATTCCATGTGCCTAAAGGTGGAGGTTTCTGAGATAATTGAGAAAAACTGGAGATATGTCCTTAGTAGAGACATAATTTCCCATGTGCAATAATCGCATAATGCTAATTTCTTATAACATATCGGAATATGTGTCAACCTCCAGAATATTTTTTAATGTTGGAAGAATCGGAAAAATGGTACGGATGAGTCAGAATGAGACCGATAACTCCATTTTTTCATTCTTCATATCATTTGATCGAATCGATGTCGTGGATTCACTGATATGTTACCATACTTTCTTGCATATGATTCTTTTAACAAATCATCTGACAAACAAACCCAACCTCAAATTCATAATACTCCTCTAAGATAAGAGTTAAAGTCTGAAATAATTTTTGAAAAAAACTGGAGATGAGTACTCTTAATTTGTTGAAGTTTGAATTATCTAGGAAAATATTATCCAATCAACATGTTTTTGTTTGTGTATCAATATCCACTCAAATGATTCATTTCGATTCGTGATAATTAGTTGCGAAGCCTTTCATGCTAGTTTGTGGTAGGCTGTTCAGTTCACCACTGATCAACGCATAAAACATATACGAAACTCGGTACAAAAAAGAAACGTAGCCTTCTTCCATTGTTTCCGGTAGAAACTCACTGATATATCGATACTCACATAATTAACTCACATAATTAACTCACATAATTAACAGTAACCCAAACATTTTATGTATAATTGTTAAGTCATCTGTCATCATTTCATCAAGTGAACATCGTTTCAAAATGGATTATTCATTTGAAGAATATACATATATGCATTTCGTTTTTGGTGAAACAGGTGGAAATGCCTACAGAAGGTGATGGCCCCAGATGCTGATGATTATGGCTCTCGTAGACTTTTTGTGAATGGTTTCTGAGGATGAGTGAAGGAGCAAACGACTCTCCTAGATATGTTCTATTCACGGATAAGGCATGTTTCACGAAAGATGGATATTTCAATAGTAGGAACAGCCATTTATGGGATGAACAAAATCCGCATGGCAAGTTTCGAAATGGATACCAACAAAAGTTTTCAGTGAATATTTGGGTGGGAATTATATCGAAAATCGTAACATTGGACCATATCTGCTTCCTTTCCTTATGAATGGGCAGAACTGGGCTACTTGAAGACCTACCTCTATTGGTTCGTCAAAGAATGTGGTATCATCATCATCATCAGCATCGGCCCATTTCCAACGAATCGTTCGTCAATTTCTTGATCAAACTTCCATGATCGGTGGATAAGTAGACGTGGTCCCATACATTGGCCTGCACGTTCTCCAGATTTAACTTCACTAGACTTTTTTGTGGGGATACTTCGAATCCGCCAGTGCTTGAAACACCTGTAGAATCCGTGAAAGATTTAACGGCAAGAACTTTAGCAGCATGTACGTTGATACAGGATACACCAGAAATATTCCAAAATGTGTGACAGTCGATGATACGGAGATGCCAATTGTGTATTGAACAAAAATGAGGTCAATTTGAACATTGGCTTTGAAGCCTTGTTTGTTCCTATGTAGTGTACCCACTAAACTGTTCCTATCATTCGAGTGGATATTAATTCATCAAAAACATGTTGATTGCATAATAGTTTCCTAGATAATTCAATCAGAAATGGCTTTGATAGTGATACTCCAACATAAACTTCAACAAAATGAGAGTACTTATCTTCAGTTTTTCGTAAAAATTATTATAAGTGTTATCTAAGTGGAGTATTATGAATTTGAGGTTGGGTTTGCAACACCACTTTGGTGGGCATTTAGGTCTTCTTTAATATTTTCCTTGTCCCATTTCCCATATTTTCCACGTTGTCACATATTCACCTTGAAGAAAAAAAAAATGCGTTATTTGGACCGGTTCAACCTAGGAACTAGTAGGTGGTTCAATTTGGGAAACTTTTTGAAAGGTTTTTGTCGTGAAAAACAGGCGAACTTCAAGACGAAATGATAGATAAAAAAACTTGAGAGGTGTCAAGGGACACCCGGATGGAACGAAGTACCTTTCGAATAATCAGTGAAGGAATTGTAATTTTGTTTTTCAAGCTATAATAATATTTTTATATATATATATATATATATATATATATATATATATATATATATATATATATATATATATATATATATATATAACACTCTGTCTGTCTATTCTTTCGTACACGTCATAGATGCGCGGGACTTTGTAAACACAACAGAGTGTGTGTATATATATATATATATATATACTCTCTCGACTTCGTAAACACAACAGCGTATAGGTTAGAACACGCACGGCTTGCTATATACATACGCATTGATATTGTAATATTAAAATATAATTTGCTTTTAAATTTATTAAAGTTATGACGCGTACACTTGCTGAACACACAATAATGGAGAGATTATAACGCGTTTGACTTGGTTAGCACAATAGTAAAGAGAGGTTATAATGCGTACTTGCTGAAAATACATAAGCATTTATTATTGTCTGTATAAAATCTCTACTTACCTAACTCCATCAGCAATATCCGGAACTTGTGCAGAAACACTGTCAGGATTCATTATTGTTTTTATTTTTTATTATGAATTATGTACAAAAAGCCTGTTACACTCAACAAAAATAATCGTCGCGACACCACACTGTTCAATGTGAAATAGAAAGACGGAACGAAAATAACTGGCTTGCTTTCTATGAGAGAGAGAGAGAGAGAGAGAGAGAGAGAGAGAGACAGACAGACAGAGAAACACGCGCACGCCACAACCATAGCGAAAGTCTCGTTACAACTTTTGGTCTTAATTTATTCCGTCTAGCCCTAAAATATACACCTATGAGGAACATCAATAAGGGCTTGACACAGTATAGATGTTCAAATCTCTGCAATCAGATTCTCCAGTGCTATTTCGGTTTCGAAGAGGAGACGAGTATGGAAAAATATGACACACGAAAAACGATAAAAAATCCGAATTAAAGACGATGATGTGCACTATCCACTATTTTTCACAAATGTTGTGTTATTCTTGAGACTTCAAGGCTCAAGTTCTCTGAATATTTCATTCAATCAATCAATTCAAGATTATGGAAACCTACTGAACTTGTGCGAAGTTTCGAGAATCGTTTAGCCGTTTGGTTGAGAAGATATTCAAATCAGAATGTTTATCAAACGATAAAGTTTGATCCAGTTGGGATCCCAGGAATTAAGTTGAGGTTACAATTCCCGTTAGTTTATTATAACTGGTAATATTATAATCTTTCAATTCAATATGTCATATACATTTAGTTTGAGTAAACTCATTTTCAAGTACTGGATGTCACTTGACAATATACAATTCTTTTTGTATTGCTGTTTCTCATCACTCATCACTGCTTGTTAATAATGTATAATCTGCAAACAACTTGAGAAATTCACAAGCAATGGTATGCCATTCAGGAGAAGTATCAATGGTTACTCAAATATAATTTTCAAATTCACATGATATATATTTCTCACCATGGGAAATTAATTTGTGATAGTCAATAAACTGAATATCCAGTTCAACACTTGGGCCTCAATTCCATATCTATTGGAATAAGCTAGTAAAATAGACTCATCTATGGTCTGGAATGTATTTCTGAGATGGAACACAACTACGACAAATTCACTTTCATCCAATTCACTATTAAATTTATTCAGAACTGAAGTACCACTGATGATTATGAGATCTTTTCCCTCCGACACATTCGATAAATTGATAATATTAATCCATTACTAGTAAATTCTTAATGGGAGGCGGAGATAAATGAACTCGTCGATTCCAATCGTGTTAAGAATTTCGAGTCTCGGAACAATACTACTACTTTTTGATTTTTCTGTATATAACCAGTTCCAAGACAGCTATCGATAAGGTTTGATAAAATATGACCAATTGCCTCAAAAACTTATTTCAGTATTTTGAAGTACAATATTTTATATATACAGATTGAATGCTGGGCCTAAAATTGGATGCTTGGATGATTTCAAGAAAAATTCTTCATATGAACATAGGTCCGCAACCGCTTTATTTCTGAGATACAGGATGTTGAAATTTAACAAAAAAATCAGTTCTTCCCCAATATTTCTGAAACCGCTTCGGCTTTCATTTTCAATTTTGATACATACAAAGAACGCATAAAAATATATTTTTTCCATGATGAAGGATTCCTTAATTTTTATCAGTGGCGTCCCTGTTAACATGCCCTGCCATATTTTTGATCAAAATAATGATACGCCACTATATTTTTCCCAAAAAAATATTTATTTCAATAAATGTCTTTTATCTTCTCATGAAAATGGTCTCCTGTTTTTTTTTCGTCCGGCGAACGGTTTTTGAGTTAGAAAATAAAATGCATTCATTTGCTTTTCCCCCATGCGAAATCAGCCATCGAAGAGTAGTAGGATTATCTTGTGGGCTAGAAACATCTAGTAGTAGTAGTAGCAAGAACACATTTCGTTGTTTTCAACATAAACAATTTTGACACTTCTTCAGCTAGATACGTGATACTATTCACCTTATAAAAACTTGTTTATTAAAAAAACATGGTAAATTTTACAAATAGCGCATTAGCAGACATGCATTACTTGTATGGGCTTGCTGACGGAAACGCATATGAAGCCAGGCGACTGTATCAAGAGCGCTTCCCAAACAGAATGGTTCCTGATGCTCGAACGATTTCAAGCACTCACAGGAGGTTATGTGAAAGAGACAGTTTTGAGCCAAATCATCACTTGAAAGGAGCACATCGGACTGCAAGAACGCCAGCAATTGAGGTAGCTGTATTAAATTCAGTTGACGAAAATCCTCAAATAAGTACGAGGCAAGTTGCCAATAATTTGATTATCGCCCGTATTCTAGTATGGAGGATTCTTCATGATTATTTATTATATACCTATCACATCAACGGGTTCAGGCTCTACTTCCTCGTGACTTTCCATTACGAGTAAATTTCTGCCAATGGTTTCTCCAAGAAGTTACCGAAAATCCTTGATTTGTCAGGAAAATTTTATTGACGGACGAAGCTAGTTTTACTAAAAACAGGATTAGAAATTTTCATACTAATAATTTTTGGGCCGAGGAAAATCCGCATGCAATCGTGAAATATCCTCACCAGAAGCAGTTCTCATTGAATGTCTGGGCTGGAATTATTGGAGATTACCTAATTGGACCTTTTTTCACCACGCAGATCAAATGGACATATTCATCGCCGATTTCTTGAAGACAATTCGCCAATTCTGTTGGAAGATGTTTCTATTTTATTGCGAAATCGCATGTGGTTTATGCACGATGGTGCACCTGCCCATTTCAGTGCTCTGGCACGCGCATATTTAAACCAAAACTTTCATAATCGCTGGATAGGTCGTGGGGAAACAGAGTCTTGATTGATTTTGGTATTTTTGGTTCATAATAGTTATGTTTTTAAAAATGAAAAATGTATATTTATGCGTACTCATTACAAAAACTAAATGATAGTTACCATAAAATTATGAAAATCTTGCTTAGATACTTTGGTAACCACAAATGAGAAATGGAGACTAAAAAATCGAATAGGAACAAGCAAATGAATGTATTTTATTTTCCAAATCGAAAACTGTCCGCCGGACGAAAAAAAAGCAGAAAACCATTTTTATGGGAAGATTTACAAAAATAATATTTCTTTGGAAAAAAGACAGTGGCGTATCACTATTTTGATAAAAAATATGACAAGGCATGTTAACAGGGAAGCCACAGATAGAGAATGTACTTTATTATCATAAGAAACCAAATTCTTGTTGACAAAGTTTGCTTACATCTAAGAGTTTTAAGATATGTTCAGTACATACTGGTCAATGATTAATATAAAGTAATAATAAAATATGTCAGTTTCCCACTAGTTAATATGTAAAAATGTAAATATGTAAATATGTAATATGTAAAAAACATGTATAAATAAAATAGACAGCATATACAATATAAAATAGACAGCAAATACAATATGAAATAGACAGCGAATAAAATATAATTACACAAACAAACAGACATTGTATAGACTAGCCGATAACAAATAAATAGGATATTGTAAAGTGTTAGAATGTGTCCGAATAAAATTCCTGTAAATTATAGTAAGGTTTATTTAACAGCAAGTTTTTTACGGATTTTTTGGAATTGTTCAAATTGGCTGTGTTTTTGATATAGGTAGGTAGATGATTGTACATCTTGCAGCCATTGTAAATAATAGAATTTTTTATCAGTGATGATTTAGGAAGTGGCAGACTTACGTTTATAGCTTGTCGAGTGACATAATGTGAAGGAAGTTTGTTAAACGTGTTCAGATGTTTCCTAATCAAATAAACGGTTTCCAATATAAAGATTGCTATTACCGTAAGTATTTTTAATTTAATGAATAAGAGCTTACATGAGTCACGAAATCTGGCTCTGCACATAAACCTTAGCCCTTTTTTTTGAAGAACAAGAATACTGTTCATGCAGTTATCATTACATGCACCCCAGAATGGGATGCCGTACCTGAGATGAGACTCAATTGGGGAATAATAAACGACTCTAGCTGCACACGATTCCAACTCATTAGAGACAATCTTGACTGCGAAACACCCAGACGATATTTTTTTCCTCAAGGCCAGAATGTGATCCTCGAATCTCAACTTCGTATCAATAACCAATCCTAGGAATTTTGTGTTGAATTTATTTTCAATAACATTTGACCCAAGGGGTAAGTCATCAAGTAAGCATCGGAAGGTTATTATGTTGGTTTTTGAAATATTGAGTACAAGACGATTAGAGTCACACCAAACTTTAATACTGTTGACATCATTATATATCACCTCTTTGAGTTCACTACTATTCTTGGCGCGCCAAATTATTGTGGTGTCATCAGCGAATAGTGTAAACTTTCCAGATATGTTTATATTTGACAAATCATTAGTATACAACAAAAACAGAACTGGGCCCAATACTGATCCCTGGGGCACTCCACAATTCATAGAAGATTTTGATGATCTTGAGGAGGTTACTACTATCTGGCTGCGATTTGATGAGTACGATTTTACCCAATTCCTTGTTACTCCTCTGAAACCGTAACACTCAAGTTTCTTCAGCAGTATTCCATGATTTACGCAGTCGAAAGCTTTAGACAAATCACAAAATACTGCTGCCGCAACATCACCATTGTTGAGTTCAGTATATACTTCATAGAGGAAGGAAAATATAGCATCATTTGTACTTTTACCGGATTGAAAGCCAAATTGTTGTTTGCTGATGATACCATTTTTAATCAAGAAATCCATCATTCTTTTTTTAACTAATTTTTCTATTATCTTGGCAATTGTGGGAATTATAGAAATTGGTCGAAAATTTGCCGGATTCTCGGTGTCTTCCCCTTTATGGAGAGGAATTACAAGTGATAAAAAGTCAGGGAAATAGCCATCACGAAACGAATCATTAATCAGACTTGCAAAAATGCTGAGAACATTGTCTGGGAGATTTTCGAAGATTCTCGCAGAAATTTCATCGATTCCCGAGGATTTCTTGTTATGTATTGACTTTATAACTGTTTTTAGTTCCTGAAGATCTGTATCATAAAGTAGAATGCTATCCGCAATTCTTACGTTTGAAAGGTAATCAAGTGGATTTTTATCGGACGATAGTTTGTCCGTTAACTTCTCAGCTACTGAGCAGTACTGAGCAGATACAAATTTAAAAATCCTTTCTCATGGAAAAACATATTCTCATGCGTGCTTTGCATGTACCAAAATTGAAATGAAAGGCGAAGTTCAGAGATATTGGGAACGAACTGATATTTTTGTTAAATTTCAACACCCTGTATCTCAGAAATAAAGCGGTTGCGGTTCATATGAAGAGTTTTTCTAAAAATCGTCCAAAGATTATCGCCCTTTAGGATCAGCATTCAATTATGAAACACCTTGTACTACTGTACTAGTCAAAGGAAACTATAATGTTACTGTGAGTGATTCAAATCCTGAGGAACTTTTATTTACATAATAGTTCACATTGCACCATTATTTTGTATATTCAATACTCTCAACTATCTTGTTAATTTTTTCTCAGAATTTCTGGTGAAATTATCTTCCAGTTTTTTCAAACTGCATTTAATGTGAAAAGTCTATGTTATGAACATTGATTGATTTTCCGCATTAGTTGTGAGTTATTTCCGTTTTCCTTCACAATACATTTCTCATTCTCTGCGTAGTTTACAGTTAACATTGTTTTTCTATATTTCAACAATTTATAAAGACCATGTATAACCGATCAACATGTTTTTTGCTATAATTGAATTCATCATCATCAAACCACGTCTGATTACCGCTACAATTTTGTATTATAGCTATCAATATAACGAGATTATTATGCGATTTATAATAGTCGAGGACATTGCTAGGTGACGAGGCGACAGCCAAGTCACCCGCAATGTCCGAGACGGTGTTAAATCGCTAATAATCGAGTTACATTCAAAGCTTTATCGTATCATTGAAAAAGGCGATGCGAAAATAAAAGCAACAAAGTTTTATGTCATTTCATTTTGGCTTATCAAAAAGTCATCATTAAAATCATGCAAGATTTCGATATTCCTGACGATATATTAGCTGCAGCCAACAGTATAAGGTTGAACTTGCTTCCGGACAAATCTAAAATCCATTATGAAAAAGAATATCGGCAGTTTTGTAACTCTCTGATGATCGTGGACGCTAAAGGCAAAGGTGTATCCATCAAATTTGAAAACTGTCAAAATATTGTTTTACATGTTCATGAAAACTAGTTCTAATATTATTTGGTATCTAACGTATTATACTTTCGTAACTAACGTATTGAATTATGGTAACTAATGTATCATGAGTAACTAAGGTTTTATGTAGGTTTTGGTACGTTTATGATGTTAATAATTATTAATAAAGATTTCATATAAAAATGTCTTGATCTTCAATGATACGATAAAAGAAATATCGTCAATAACTGATTCATAATTATTGAATATTCCTTCATTGATGATTTATATATCGACAGAACATTTGCATAATATCAAGTTGATTTTTTCTAGATCTAAATCATTTTGACTGAAATTTCCATGACTTCATATTGTGTCGTCATATTGTTGCTATTTTTATTGCCTCACAGAAACTGTTGAATATTTATCTTTTCATATATGTGCCTGACATCTACTCTCATTGGTTGAGATTGAATCTATTAGCGTTGTCAAACTTCATTCATGTACCGTGTGTCCCAGCTAAAACTTGTCACCCCCCTAATCTCCGAACTCGTGAAAAAAATTGAAAATCGCTCAGACCCGTCGATTTTCATTTTAAGGGGAAAAACTTCCACCAAATACATCATCATTGTGTTGTCAACCCCCTCAGCCCCAGCACCCCCTACATCAGAATTTTCAATGGGACTACTACACTTGTGATACATCATTTTGAAGGGAATTCAATCCCAAATACATCGGTGTACTGAAATTGGGGATCGATCAAGTGTTGTTGAACTAAGTTTCATCAAGAAAACTAAGTTTTATCAAGATATTTTTATTTTTCATCACCTAAAATGTTATCATCGTAAAAAGGTTCACTGTTGGTACGCCACTGTATTGAAAAATAATATGCTGTCAGAAATAATAGTTTAGAAAATGAGACATTCTTATGAAAAAAAATTGTTGTCATGTGTTTTTGTATACGCATATCTTTGTTTACGCCTTGGTATATTGATGTATTCGAGTCACTTCATTCAACAATTCGAAAACTTTCGAAAATGGTTTATACTATACAAGAGAGAATATCCATTGTGGCTGCGCATTTTGAGAATGGACGATGTGCTGGAGCTGCGGCTCAAATTTTCAATCAAATTCATCCAGAAAAACACATAATATCATATGAAGTCGGGATGAGTGCTGAATAAAAAACATGAACGACAGAAGCCTATGAGAAATGAAGGGGTCGCTGTTGCAGTTGTAGGACATGCAGTGATGGATAACATTCAATCTTTCAGACAACTTGAGACTTTTTCTGGTGTTTCAAAAAGCAGCGTACATCGAATTCTGAAAGAAGCAAAATTCCATCCTTATAAAATGCAGAATGTACAGGAATTATTTTTATTCAAATGGACATGTGAACAGGCACAACTGCAGATACTGGAGTGACGTAAATTCCCATTGGTACAGGGAAACTCATTCACAAACTCCCCAGAAATTGAAAGTTTGGGCTGGTATTCTGGGAGACCATATTGTAGGTCCATATTTTATTGATGGTAACCTCAACGGACAAACGTATCTCGAACTTCTTGATACAACTGTGAACCCCAGAATCACTTAGTTACTTGAAGATGATGATAGGCTACTTGTAGGTCAGCTCACCTTTCAACAAGATGGAGCTCCTCCACATTTAGTTGCACCTGTACGTCAATTTTTAGATGACAATTTCACAGGGAGATGGATTGGAAGGCAAGGACCAATAGAATGGCCGGCTAGATCTCCTGATCCATCACCATCAGACTTCTTTTCATGGGGTCACTAGAAATCCAAAGGTTATATTACACAGCCAACTTCTTTCGATGATCTACGCAGGAGAATTGTTGTGGAGTGTCGTGCAGTGACTCCAGAAATGTTGAGCAATGTGCGAAACATTTCGAAAATCGCTTATACTTCTGTATGGAACTGAATGGTTCACATTTTGAACCATTCTTAGGATGCTAACATTTTAGGTGATGGAAAATAAAAATATCTTGATAAAACTTAGTTTTCATTAAAACTTCAACAACACTCGATCAATCCTCAATTTCAGTACACCGATGTATTTGGGATTGAATTTCCCTTCGAGATGATGTATCACAAGTATAATAGTCCCATTGAAAATTCTGAAGTAGGGGGTGCTGGGGCTGAGGGGGTTGACAACACAATGATGATGTATTTGGTGAAAGTGTTCCCCCTTGAAATAAAAATCGACGGGTCTGAGCGATTTTCAATTTTTTCCACGAGTTCGCAGATTTGGGGGGTGGCGAGTTTTAGCTGGGATACACTGTATATTAACGAACGACTTAAAACATGAAAGCAATGTCTGCAAGTTGAAGAATATATCAAGACACGTTTACGTGAGGTATTAGGGAAAAGTACTCCTGAAACGTTTAATGAAATATAATTTTCACAACCTGATTACTCAACGAGATATGATGTCGGTGTATGAAAACCCCAAGCCGTGACTCAATTATATAATTCCTTAACGAGGTTCGTACACTTATATGCGCTGGGGTTCTTTTCAATTTTCTACACGAGCAACTTTCCTGGGGTTTTCTGTGTTCAATAATCTCATTAATCGTTTCAGTTGGAAAACACAAATTATCCATAAAGTTGCCTTGATGAGAGCTCCCAATTCCTTAATTACGGCCTTTGAAGAAGAGTCCTGTTACGGGATCTGAATCTTATTTCATTTATACTAGTTTTAATGATTACTCCGGAAACTTTTTGAACTGTTTCAAAATTTTCAAATTTGGGTTAAGAAAAAATAATTTAACATTTATAATGAGAATAAAGATGTTTATTTACCATAACAATAATTATAACAAATATATAAATTTACGAAATATGAACATAAGAGTAGATCCACAAATATAACCTGCGCCTGGATCACTAAGGCTATTTGCAATTGATATTCAACGTTCCAATAATTAAAATAGAAATAACAAAGTAAAATGGAATGAAATGAAGTAAAATAACATAAGTAAGTGATAATAGTATTAGTATGACACACACACCTTGTATTGATGAGTTATTGAGATATACGTTTCGAATACTTATATTATTTTCAATTGATTTCAAGAATTATCATACAGTGTATGTTATTTCTAGAACTCTGGTTTATCCATTTTAAGTTTTGTTCGAAAATGGTAGGGAGTTGAGATTCCTTATCTCAATTGGAATTGGTTGTGAAGTTAAGGTGCCAGAAATTTATAACATTCCAACAGTACAACAGTTTTAAACATCTTTGGCACATCTGGATTACTTTTTTCATATCGGGTATTCTGAACATGATCAATTTATTAACTAAGTGTGATATGTTTACGTTGATATACTAGGAGAGAAAAGCTGCTTCTCTATAGTCTCGTGGATAGTCAGTTTTTACCTGTATAATTTTATGTGCCATTTTTGTATTGTTTCAAAATGCATCTGGATAGGAGCATGATACATGATTCTTGAACTGTGGATGTCAAAAAAAGGTTTCAGGTATTTGAATTGCTAATGTGAGCATCCCATCTCGGATGTCTATCTAGTATTATGCCTGAATATTTAACTTGTCTTGTTCCCCATCAGGCGCATGGTTTAGTTTCAAAGTCATACTTCAATGTGGTTGAAGTTGGGTAGGTTTGGTTCATAGTTGGTGAATAGTGGTTAACTTTTTTTTCTTTGTTGACTGTGAGGAACCAGTGGAAAAATCGAATTGAATAGGTAATAAACCCTGTATTTTGTCTTTCAGAGCATTCCAGTTCTGATCTTTGAAGAAAATAACTGTGTCGTCAGCGAAACTTGTTATGTCACCAGAGATTAGTAAGTTGAGGATTCAGTTTACACGTGATGTGAAAAGAATGGGGCCAAGAACGGTACTTTGTGGGACTCCATATTGTACAGTCTTTTTACTACTCAGAGTTTTCTCTATTTTCACACAATGCTGACGATTATTCAGATAACTTTTCATTGAATCCAGCGATGTTTTTCCAAATCTAATATTTTCAAGTGTTTTCAATAACTCTGGATGACTTACAGTGTCAAAGGCTTTTGCCAAATCGATGATTACGCAAATCGCTGATTCCATGGAATCCACCGCTGCATTAATTTTTTTCATCAGATTGGCAATTGCGTCTTGAGTCGATCTACCTTCCATATGAATGATTCATTGAGATCAGATTGTATTTTTTCAAAAAACTTATTATTCTTCTTTATATATTTTTCTATGATTTTGCTTATATTGGAAAAATTGAAATATGTCTATAATTCGCAAGATTACTTTTCTCTCCTGATTTATTATAGGCTCTACTATAACAATTTTCAATATTCTGGAAATACCCCAGTTTCTATATTGAATTTATAATTTTTTATGGGATTGATTAGAAAATCGATGCATTTTTTTATCATATCTGCCCCGATTTCGTCCAATCCTGGTGATTTATTCGATTCTTATTCTTCATCAACTTCTATTCATTTCGATTCTAATTCTTCAAGAACCACTTTTTATTTAGTTGACCTCGAATATATTCTGTTTGGTATTCTGTTACCGGGGTATCGTCGATCCTATTTTGATATTTCAGATTAGTACCTACATTGATAAAATAATGATTGAAGGATTCTGCTATATCGGAAGTATAAGATAACGTTTCACTGTCAACTTGAATTTCCTTGATGTTATGATCCACTTCCTTTTTTTTTGCAGTTTCACAACACATTTCCAAATAAGTTTCGAACAATTTTTTGTTTCATTTATTTCCCGTTAACAATAGTTTGCTTTATTTTTTTTTTCAGGAGAATTTCCTATATATTTTGAAATCATTAATCAGGTTCAGATTATCTTTTTTTTCGTATTTTTTATACACTTAATTTTTTTTATGATAGAGGATTTATTGCATTTTTGATTCTGTGAATGAACAATTCCGTGTCCTTATTTGTATTCAGTTCCGACCATGTTTCCAATTATTCTTTTCAGTTCATCGCAGATAATATATGTCAATCAATCAAATCAATCAAATATGCTTCATTTTCTGAAATATAGATACATCTTATTGAGAAAGTTTTGACATAATTAAAAAAATTGACAATACACAATATATTAGCCATAATGTTATTATCGACAAAAGTTTATTAGAATAGAAAAAATTCTGTTGTGTCTACTAAATGTCAATGTTGTTTTATGTCACAGCAATTATTTTTGAACATATAAGAATACAGTACATTGTTTACTACTATTTGCATGGATTGTCTCTACCAAGTCTCAGAATAGTACTCCTCCAAACTATAGTAAGCTCCCTTAAGTAATGCTTCTTTGACGGACTTTCGAAATTGATAGCCTTTTTACGCCCGTATGCACCGTAGGCTAATTTCGCGGATTAGTTACGGAAACCTGGATTAGATTGTTGTTTATTATGCACCGCAAGAAAAATCTGGTTTAAGCTTCAGATTTTCTAATCGGTCAATGAAGCGTGGTTTAGCGGATGACGTCTATTTTATTTTGACACCGATTTTTCGAGTGTTGAGTTTTTTTGCAAGTTTTTCATTATTTTGGGAATGAATGGAGTATAAAATATTCATTGATGATGACCTAGATATCCTCGATATCATCAACTTTGGTTTTCCTCGCAGAGTCTACGAAAGGAGTGATTATTTCGACACAATGGACAATTATTCATTTTTTGAAAGATTTCGACTTACAAAACCTATAGTTCTCAGTTTCCTGGAAAACATAGAAGACGAAATTGAATTCCAAAATGATTTTTTAGTTGATAATTGCGAGGGAGTGTCTTTCTTTGGGTTACGTTGGCTAGTAGACTACCCCACCTCATGCACCTTCACCCAACACAACTTATTTCATGGATATTACTCCATGGCTACATAAATACTTTTTCGGTGATTTGAGGTGCGGTGGTATAACGGCTACTCACAGGTATCTATCAACTTGTTCATTTTCATCAAGTTTCTTTCTCAATTATTTTTATTTTTATTTTCGTAAAGCCTTTTTAACTGCTCGACGGTCGTATAGCAGAGAAAAGGTGCAGTGCTGTTGAATTGTTCCGTAACTCGCTTCCAAGCTTGAGATTTCTCATCATTGGAATCTTTGTTTGTTTTTTTCGTCTTCGATAATATTAGCGTGTTTTGAGAGTATATCCTCATGACTTTGCTTTTCTTCCGGGAAAAAATTGGGCATTTTTTTTGTGTTTTCACCATCAGTTATTTTGTAAAAAAAATCGAAACTGACAATCTTGACGTTTTAACATCTTCAACTGTCAAAAAAAACTTGCGAAACCAACGTTGCCAGATTTCCAATCTGGATTACTCAATCTGCTGACGGTGCAGAGCTACAGGCCAAAAATTACAAAAACGGGATTGGGGAACTAGGATTAGAATTGACAAACGGTGCATTCAGGCGTAAGTGAATGGGTAGAATGTTGTATATCTTTATGCCTCCGTATATGATAGATTTTCTGATCAGGTTCAAGGAAGGTATAGGAAGTGGCAGATTAGGATCACATGTCCTACGTGTTCTGTGATATAGCTGGGGATTATCCAACTTAAGATGATTTTTGAAGACTAAGCACACGCTTTCTAATACAAGTAGGGAAAATAGTGTGAGTATTTTCTGGGAAACGAAGGGCGGTCTGCATGAATGAATGGGAGACACCACATATATGAAACTTAACGCTCTCTTCTGTTAAACGCATATGCAATTGAACCTTTGTTGGCTGCACACACCCCAGGAAGCAATACCGTATCTGAGGTGGAACTCAATGAGAGCGTAATACACTGTTTTGGCTGTTTTTGAACCAATCTCGCTTCTAGTAATTTTTACGTCATGGCATCCCGACGCCAGTTCTCTACTGAGAGATAAGATGTGTTCTTCAAATTTCAGCTCATTGTCAATAATCAAACCAAGAACTCTCGTGTGGTGTTCACGTTCCAGTGGAT
Source organism: Gonioctena quinquepunctata (assembly GCA_018342105.1). Lineage (NCBI taxonomy): Eukaryota > Metazoa > Arthropoda > Insecta > Coleoptera > Chrysomelidae > Gonioctena > Gonioctena quinquepunctata. Next base: position 24,162 of record JAFIRS010001294.1, read on the forward strand.
CATTACCAATAGTTATGCCTTCCATGTCACACTCGAAGGAGAGTTATTTCGTCCTATCAATATTTAGGGCGAGCGAGTTTGAGTCGCACCATTCTTTCATCTTGACCAAGTCTTTTTGGATTGTTTCCGTTAGTGTTGCAGATTCTACTCCGTGCCACAAGATGGTGGTATCATCAGCAAAAAGAGTGAACTTGCCTTGAACATTGAGAAGCGCCAGATCATTCACGTATTACAAAACACTATAGGTCCCAAAACCAACCCTTGTGGAACGCCGCAATTGATGTACCCGTATTCGGAAGATTCGAGTCTGATGAATACTCTTTGTGTCCGGTTCCCCAAGTAAGACTGGAACCAATCAAGGGTACATTATGTATGATTTTCGATTGAAAATAGATTCTTTATTTTCTTTTTTGGAATTGAGTTTCTATTGAATAATTGCCGAGTAATGATCTGAGGGGCATTATTTCAACACTATTGGACTGAAGTGATCATATGTTTCCCTAGTTTTCAGAAAAATGCGCTGCAGACAACTTCTGGTTCGACCTTGTACACGGGAGTCTCCGTTTATCATCGAGACATAACTGTGTTCTTACATATGGATAAGGTAATTTTCTCTATCATCACTGTCTTTGATGAGATCAATATCCACATGCTCCAGTATAATATTAATATTTTAAGAGTTACAATTTTCCATATGATTATTCAGCTCGAAATTGAATTTGTTGATATTTGTAGAAGGTGATCTATATGCCACCAAAATTACCAATTTAATTCTTGACATATGACCGAGATCTCGGGTACTGACTAGAGCAAGATTTCGATCGATTGTCTAGTGTGTTTGAAAAAAAAAATTCTGGAAAAGATAATATTGATATAATTTATGAAGGAATTTTTCAAGATAACACTTCGTCACACTCCGCAAAGTTCATTTCCACTTTCGAACAGGGATGGTACATATTTCGGACCTACAAAGTTCCATCATTAGCCGAAAAATTTAAACGAATAATTCTAAAACGGAAGCTACATCACTGTATAGGAATTAACACAGAAAATCAAACCTAAGCAAAATATAAGTTTGTAACTCACATAGGATTTGAAAGTCAAAATTGGTGGAAGTGAAAGCCTTCATCTTCCTTCAACTGTGACCGATATATTTGACATTGCAAGTTGGAAATGAACATAGAGTGAACTCAGAACCTGTTATGTGAAGAAGGTTATCTAGAGTTATAGAATATTTCTGATAGGGTGTTGATATGTATTAAATTTCTTTAAAACGTTTCAAACATCACAGGAAATTTTGCCTAAGAAGGAAGTGAATTGATTGGGAATTTTTCAAGCAACCAGAAAGAGAAGGAATTAAAGTATGTTCAAGAGATTCATTCAGGTGTCGTATAAACTCTTTTCAGAACATTGATATTGTCATCTGACATCGGAATGGTAAAGAGTGCGTTGAGTAAAGAGTTGTATGTGTGCATTAGAGACAACTTGTGGATGGGATAACTAGATATGTATGGGTAGGTTTCCCATAGATAGGAAAATGAATTTTTTTGTTTGATTTGTTGATAAGCAAATCCAGGAATGATAGGGACATTCCAATTCCACAGGTAATTCGATAAGATGGTGTGAAGTATTTTAGGAAAGTTCAAGAGTAACTTTATATCACCAACCATCAAGCAATACAATACAGTCATCAACATACCCATATCAAGAAATAATTTTACAGAAATGTTTGAAATGTTCAAATTGTTTCTCTAGAATGTTCATAAATATTTCTGGCAAGTGGAGGTGATATGTTAGAACCTCTAGCTAGAACTGTATTCCCTTCAAGAAATTCTGAATTGAACTGTTTCGACTGATATATTCAAACTATGTGAGCATTGTATGTTGCACTGGAATAGAAGGTTCCGGACCAACACGATCTAGTCTGGAAGCTGGCTACGTTGATTGAAAATAATGAGGTACAAGGAAACTTTTCACATAGAAACCTTCCTTACTAGCTGATAAGTATATAGCGCTGCCGGCAGCAATCAGTCCCGGGTGGGAAGCGAGGGCGGGCGGTCAAATATTGTTCCAGAGAACCGCCCGGCGCTCAGATAACTTCAGACACTTCATTAACTCATGTGAACCTAGTAGCTCATGTTGATGAACGCTCGCTTTTGAACTACAGGGACCCGGGTTCGATCCCAAGCTAGGTCATATTTTTCTGTTAGACTCAAATTAACCACAAAATTTCTATAAGTTATCAAAACATATTACCCCATAATATTCACCCTTGGAACACAAAACTGCATTTTCACAGAGCATGACTTGCTCCGCAGTGGCCGAAGGCCGCTAAAAATTTCTCTGAACCTGTTTTTTTGACGTATAGCTGGTCCAGTATTGAAACGACCACTTTGGCCTTCCCCTACCTAACAACCAATTCTTCTCAAAGATGCCCGAACGATGGCTAGTAATAGGAATTCCATGGGCGTACCAAATTATTTGGTATATGCGATACAAGAGAAGTTACACTCCTATAACTTCTGAACGGAAAAAATATTTTTCGACAAATCTGCCAGAGGGATATAGATATATTTGTATGAGAAAATTTGAATGCATAACTGCACTACCTATTTATTAATCAAACAAACCTTACCTTTCAAACGTTGCATGCCAAGACACTGGTGAAGATTCGCCGTAGCACTGTAAATCGTGTTTTCCCCCTCTCTACCTACCAAACGGTCGTTTCAATACTGGACGAGCTCTACTTCTCCCAGTAAATAGCTCAAATTTGTCGAACGAAAGTATTATGCGTAAATTTCAGTTGTTCTATTAGGATCAAATTACAGATCTTTCTCCTAATCAAATCGCAGGAAGGGATATTTAACTTCATTTGATTCGAAATAATTAATTTTCACATAGGGTATCGCAAAACATCGCAGGCGACCTCCTACTGCCTCTTCGCGGGGGAATACGGGGGATTCTTCCATTTTATCCTTGAAATACAGAATGAAATGCATTGTAAATTTTCAAGTATTGGAAGTTATGCGAGCCACCTATAAGAATTACTTCAAAAATAAACAATATTTTAATAGTACTCAATTCGAGATGTTTCTGGGAATAATAAATAAAAAATGTAGATGAACCGTTTAAAAATAGTTACTTGAAAATTTCAACGCTTGAAGTTTCAACAAATTCACCACCTTCTCAATCAGAACTACGTCAGCAATTCCAATGGATCTCGAAACTACTGATTGTGGCTGGATAGATCAACAAGCCATGTTTAATTAAAATGGTTTGATGCCGCAAAATAGCAACAGTTGAATATGTTATACTTACATGAACAACGGAGAATCTGGAGGTGAACTATTAATCTCTTACATAATTCCTTACTTTGGTTTTTATAAAAATTTGATTTATGTTCAGATCAACAGATTATTCAACATTAAGTAATCTGACTGATCATTTTATTAATGTTACCTAATGAAACTTTTTACCCTGTATTTCTTGAGTATTGAATGGGAACGAGTTATTACAATTTGGTTGATGTATTATTTATTTTCTCGGTTATCATACTTATCTTCCGTTTTGTCCACTTTCAGTTAATGTTAATTCCTTGAAGTTCGAATAATACAAAGACACATTGCCAAAACTTGAAAAAAAAATTTACGCCTTCAACAACTTTATGCGATATTGTAATTTTGTATATACTCAGTCATCATTTTGCCTTCTGGAAAATTATGTACAGCCTTCTCAAGCCGTAAATAATATTAAAACTTCACCGACCCAAACTTCTGGCAATAATTAACGCAATTTCTTCAGTTAAAAACTATCACTACACAAAATTTCAGAGCTGTACTCAAACATGTTATTTTGATTAAAACTCAACGCGTTTGACAAAGTTTACAAATTCATCAAAATATATTTATTATCCATTGAGTATGCTACATCTTGTTTTTCATTATTCACAATGCATTTCATTCTGTATTTTAAGGATAAAATGGTGTTAACCCCCGTACGCCCCTGTGAAGAGGCCGTAGGAGGTCGCCTCGCGATGTTTTGCGATACCCAATGTAAAAATCAAATATTTCAAGTCAAATAAAGCTATATATCCCTTCCTGCGATTTGCTTGGTGAGGACAGTCAAATCGACCGCTGTGCACGCTGTGGCAGAAATTTCAAACATATCGGGACTGTCGAATTTATTTTGATAATTCGACGTTGAATTCGCTGTCTTATCTTTTCACTGTTCATGAGCTCAAAAAGGAAATGGGTGATAATATTTGTTGTGTTGTGAACTGCACAAGTAATGGAAAAAATAGTTTGTGTAAATCTTGAACTTTTCCAAAATCGGCCTTGAAATTGGAGCAAAGAAAATAATGGATAGCTGCTGTAAAAAAAAAAGTTAGTTACATAATCACAATTTCACTGGATTATTTTTACTTCCACGGTATCATAAGTGATAATAACTAGCGCAGCGTGAAATTTTAATTTCGCTGAACTGCACCACCCACAAAATAGGTATCTCGGCGAAACAAGAAGCTAGACTAGAGGTTTTCACTCGATCATCAATATTAAAACGTTGCTCATTAGCTAGCAGATTAGCGCTTCTGGTTTTGACTGTTTAAGAAATATAAAGTTGCTTTGGGCATTTTGTGATCGGGAAATTATATTTTGGCGTAATAATGGTACTCTTATTGATTGCTGGTTCGGTTTTCAGTATTCATCGATATTGGACATCTGAAAAATATAAGTTCATTGGATAATTCTCGATTGATTGGAGAAACTTGGTGTGATTCTACTTGAAAATAATGCTGAATGAATGCAATTACAAGCTCGCAGAGGAAATTAATTGATGAAGGCACAATTTAGGTTACTTACTTTTGGAACTATTTTTTTGGGATGCTAATGTCAGTGGAGTTTGTCTAATAATATTGGCTCATATTGGATGACTTTGGCCATTAATTATCAGTTACTCAACATTTCTCACATGATGTCCTGAAACTAATGCATGCCCCTTCATCGCAGTTTGGGTTTGGAAAGATATATTATGATATCTATTTGTTAACTTAGAAAATATCATAAATTGCTTTCAAAAATAGAAAAAATTTCAATTTTTCCACTCGATTTCAATATAAATCAACGAAGGCGGTACCACTGTTGTGCACACAGCGAATAAGGAAGATCTGTAATTCATAGAACAATTGAAATTTACGCATAATACTTTCGTTCGACAAATTTGAAATATTTTCTCGAAAAAGTTGTAACGAAGTTACTATTTTCCGCCATATGCATTAGCCTTAAGCTCCCTGTAAGTATTTAAACTCCTCTTGACAGTAATAATAGGTCTAGAAATACCATTCGTGCTCGTGATAAATCCGTGAATCACACCTACCCTAATGAACAGACTAAACGCTCTCCGGAAATCACGCTCATACCGCGAGGCGTATATAAATAGCACGCGCGAGTATTACCTGCGCTAGCCAACAACTCTCGAAAAACATTTGTATCGAGCCAGGTAGGATATTTTCAAATACGGCCGAGAGAATTCAGTCATGATAGAGCCACAGACAGCAGTCCAGTCGAGTCAAAGGCACACGCTACCGAGCTGACGTCACATCACGTGGATTGCCACTTAGGAGAATTTCACAAGCAGTGAGCGGAGCACATTCAGTCGTCCGCCAGAAGCCAGAGAGAACAGTTGAGTCGAGACAGAGGCGCACGCCGCAAGCTGACGTCACAGAAGGATTTACGAGCTGGGTAATTATACTATGAAAATATAATTTGGATTTCAATCGAGTCCACAAACGGCGCGCGCATATAAGTCGGTCGAGAGGCCTTCCAAAAGAGATGGAAGCCGACTCTAGTTGCATTTCAAATATTTCAAAGATCAGTAGCTTGCCAGCCAAGCAGAAGCAGTCACGCGTCCGACCACTAGTATTCAGAGTGTGAGCCAGATACCGAAGCAGTCTACGACCGTCCCGAACCTTGCCGAAGGAGTGAGATCGGAGTTTGGGTAAATATGTTGTCTCAGGTAAAAGATATCGGAAATATTTGTAAGTACCCCGGGTGTGATGTGCGCATGACCGAATCATAGCCGTAAGAAGCACATATCCATTTCAAAGCTGCGCTGGTAATTTCTGCATACGAGTCCGTACAATACCGCATGAGCTTTATGGTTGCTAAATTCACCCCGCCTGCTTGAAAACGCCCCCATGCTTTTCTGTAACTAGTGCTTGCCATCCTAGTATATTTGTGGTGATGATTCGAGGCTGACATCAGCCGCCCTGACCGTATTGATATTTTATTAATATACCTGTTTATCATGTTTTTAGTATCATTTTATTTACTATCTTAAGTAGAATTTGAAACACCTAGTGCGCAGTCGCCACCCAGGTTCGAAACCCAGTTAAATGCAATTGAAGCCTGCCTTGCCCTGGAGTGTCTTTCTTTACTAAGACTGCCCGGAGCAGAAGTGGCTTTTTCCACTATAAACCAAAAGGTAGCGCCCGAGGAAAACCGAGAATAGTGAAAGGCGCCGAAGTTTGATAGTAGGGAGACAGACCCCTTTCACAAAGTAGTAAACAAAATCAGGTTAAGTGTAATTTTCGGTAACCTTCGGCCGCTGCGGAGCAAGTCATGCTCTGTGAACATGCTATTCTGGGTTTTGAGGGATTGTGAGAGTGAATGTTCTGAGGTTAATATGTTTTGGTGACTTATAGAAGTTTTGTGGTTGATTCGAATTCAATAGAAAATTGAAAAAAAAAGAAATTTTTGCATGATTTAGCGCGGCATCGAACCCGGGTCCTTGCAGTTTAGAAGCGAGCATTTATCCACATGAACTACTAGGCTTACTGGAGGTATTGAAGTGTTTGAAGTTATCTGAGCGCCAGGCGGTGCTCTGGAACAATCGTTGACCGCTCGCCCCCGCTACCCACCTCGGGACTGACTTGTGCCAACAGAGTTACACTTGTCAGCTAGTATAGAAGCTTTCCATGTGAACATTTTCTTTGAAGCTTATCATTTTTAATTCACGTAGCCTGCTCTCCGTCTAATACATCATCGGAGGGAATGCCTGGGGACAAGTTAACGACATCAAATGGAATTGATAGGGAATTTTGTGGAATAATGATATTCTTGATTATGTTTTCTAAATCCGAAGAATTCTTTATTGAGATAGGGTAACAAAACTGGTCGAATCTGTGATTAGATAACCAAGCCAAGAAGCTAGTTTAGGATCTGGTAAATTGCAAAATAACACAAGTGCACGTAGAGTGATTGTAGGTTTGTGTATTTTTGGTGAACCCCACAACCTGTGGCTGAAAGGATTCATAGGAATTGATTCATACTCAGTTGGTTTTGAGTAAAAAAATTTTTCTTTCAATGTGGTAGAATTTTTGGAATTCAAAAAATTATGAACTTTATAAAGATCAATATATATATTGGAAGAGTATTATGCAAAGATGCACCTCAATTTTTTATTTCCGTTTGTGTTTCAAACGTTGCTCAGTATACTCAAAACTAGAATGGTGTACTAGTCACTCATTTCTCAACTGATATAAGAAAATTATTTCCAAAAGAAAGCCATATTGACTGCAGAAAGTCCAAATTAACTTATATCTAGAAATTATTTCACCTTCATATCATTTTAAGTCATGAACCAGGTTGTGGAAGGCATCAACTGCATATGCCAAACTCATGGTGCGAAGTAATCATTATCAAATCCAACATAGTCCCAGGATTATTATTAAGTGGATTGTTCCAAGAGTTCACTAACAAAATATTACGAAGGACTTCAAACTCTCAAGGAAAACAAAGAAGTGAATAGGCACCCAATTATAATCTGATTTACATTCATATATTCAAATGTATACTTCTTCCGCGGAAATAAGTTCTTGGGTATTGATGGGTGTTCATCGAATAATGAATAATTAAGACATATGAACCAACTTCACCATTCAACCTAGTCGTCAAGTGTTCAGATAAGTTACATAAGCAAATATATAAAATTATCACAGAAGATATTGTGTCGCTGGTAAAATCACGATTAGAAGTAGATGCGTTTCTGAGTATTCACATTATGAATCGTACACTACTTTAGATTCAGACTGACAGTTATTTTTCGAATGTCATATTCATTTTATCAACCACAATGCTCTTGGGAAAAAACAGGTGGTGGATTGAGATAAGATATGAAGTGAACATTCTTCTTCCAACAAATTTTTGGATCCCTATAGTGAGCTTCAGATGATAAATAGTTGTGGTAGATCGCCATCAAGACAGACCACTATCAAGACTTATTTATGCCTTCGATATATTGGAAAGAAGGTCTCATCCCAATATTCGACTCCTAAATAACTTTTCTCCATAGTGTTAAGTCTGACAAAAATATTAATCCACCTCCACCAACTTGGGCGCTGACCTATTGGAATGTTGAAATGACTATGAATTTCATCCATATTGTTGTTGGGTTTTGGATTCACTCAGGGATATTTCTCATTTCATCAGCAACTTTTGAGTTGAAGCTGAATGGTGCATATATATCCACTGTGTATACATTTCATTTTAAGAGAATTTTAATTTTCAAAATGTACATTTTATTAAATCTGATAATGTTTCTATTAAATAAGGATGTTCCGACTGAATATATCTGGAAGGATGAGTATAGTGATCAAAATATCAGATTGTTAATAAGTATCCCCATGTTTCCAAAGAATTCGAAATAGTATGCTATTTTTTCCATATAACCTATCATGCAGCAATAGAATTCCATCAGATCAACAATCTTCTCAAGTTATGAAAATGTTACTATCAAGAATCAAGACATTAATTTTCTGATATAACTTTGACAAACCATGTTAAATATTGTTACGAAAATAAGTACATAACGCCTCTGCGTGTTTATCATACGGCAGACCGTGTAACGGTCGGAAATGTCCGATGTGAAACATGGAATCATCGGATGGAAGTCATTCATTCAAGAAGTAGTTATTCATATTAGGGAGTTCGAATTGTTTTCTTGTGCTGTGCGGTACGCAGTACATTTCACTAGTAAGTACTTAATGAGTATTTCTCTGTCGAAGTGCATTAATGTGTTGTGTTTTCAAAGTGTAATCAATGAACAATAATCAATCGAGTATTTCAAATGAAAAAGGGACTCGGTTCCGTAACAATATTAATTATAATTCCAATATTTTGTTTGTCAAACAATCATCAAGGCCGAATAATGAAATGTTTTGATGAAAGTAAATTTGTTACATAATTTCCGATAGACTTTATTTCTATGTTTACATGGAATGAACATTCGATGCAGCTTCGGAGGCAATATTGACATTATGTATCGTGTTAATTAGGCCATTGTTTGAAATCAGATTGCAATCACATTCATCACATATCACAATTTTGTTGAATGATCAACATCGAATGTATTATACTATATCCCACCGGTCATATCCACTAGGATTCTTTAAGATAAAAACCCAAATTGGCGGAGGAGTTTAGTAATTTATACTTGGTTATTATGCTAAACGATTCATGATGATGGCTCCCAAATGATGGTGCTTCAGTTTCAATCGGTTTATCATGGAATCACTATAAGGACTTACGTAACTATGTCGGTAGTGCCATACGTAGAGAAAGCTATACACCTGGATTATGTTTTCAAACAAAGAAAAACTCCAAAAATACCCTGAGATCCCTTGAAGTATTTCGTGATAAAAGTACACCTGAAATTCCTCCACAACTAAAAAACTAGGAGTAACTAAATGAACATTTCACTGATACTGAGTAAAACCCAGGGACAAACTGCTCTGCTCGATAAATAGGAAGTACCTTTACACGAGCCTGTTTTCAAATTTAGAACCGTGCGTTCGGAAACTGTTTTGAAATATCTCAATAAGATCAAAAGCAATGCTGTAGGGTCTGATGGAATCTCTATTCTCATGGTGCACTTGATAGTACCTCATTTATTTGATTATATTACATAAATTTTTAACTTTGCTATCGATTGCAAAACATTCCCCTCTCTGTGGAACAACTCCAATGTCAGACATTTAGCAAAATGTGATAATCTAGCAGAACTGACAGGTATAAGACCAATCAGCATTCTTTCAACTCTCTCGGAAACGTTCGAAATGTTAATGAAAGAACAGGTGACGACTTATACTAGTATGACGAATCTTATAACTGACGTACAATCTGGATTCCGTCCCCAATATAGTACAACTACAGCATTGAGTCTGATTACAGATGATATATTCAAAGCAATTGATGAGGAAAATTTCACCTGTCTCATTTTATTAGATTATAGCAAAGCTTTCGCCCCTTTGGATCCGTCTGTTTGATGTAAAAAACTGAAATATTTTGGTTTTTCTAGTGGTACAGTTTCACTTCTGGGGAATTATTCAACAGGACGAACTCAATCTGCTGATTTGAAGAATGAACAATATTCTTCCTCAAGAAGGCATCACGACGTTCCAGAAGGTTCTGTCTTGGGACCTCTCTGCTCTATACATATTCGATTTCGTCAGATCGATCAAAATATACCATTACGTGGATGCCACTCAATTATATATGTCATTTAGTTTTAGAGAAGTCATCATAGCCAAGGATATTATAAACAGAAACCTAGAACAACTCTTTGATGCATCTCATGCACACAACTAGAAACTCCATTCAAAAAAATCACAAGTGATGCTGTTTGGTGCCAAGGGGAAGAGAAATTCTGTTTTCAACCCACTTTCAATAGTAATTGATAACAGCCCCATTCAATTCGTAAATGAGAGCAAGAACTTGGGTCTATGGATAGATACTGACCTGAGATTCATGAAGCATGTTGATAAAGCATGTTAAAGCATGTTAATAAGCATGTTAATAACGTGTTACGGCAGTTATATCCCAGTAGGCACTTGATGACAAAAAAAACCCAAATTGAATCTATGCGATTCTCTAATATTCTCACGAATAGCTTACTGCGACATTATTTACGGACCGGCCCTTGATCAATATAACGTGTTACGGTTGTAAAAAATCCAAAATAGTTGTATTCGATTCGCATACGGTATACGTGAGTATGACCATAGCAGTAACTCATTTGACGACTCTGGTTGGTTGAAAATGAAGCAAATGGAAGAAATACACCTCCCTACCGTCACACATTAGATTTTACAATCTGGAATTCCAGTATATTTGCGAGATGAATTGTTTTTTTTGTCCCGAAATGAAGATTTGCGTAATAAACATAATTTGCTAACACACAACCGCAATATACACACGTAGTTTTTCATACAATTCAGCAAAACTGTGCAATACGTTACCCCATGAACTCGAAGACTTCAGTTTGAGAAACTTTAAAAACGTTTGAAAGTAGTCTTCCGAACAAAGCAATGATGTTTCCACTATTCTGATGACTCTTGCAATGATTTTTGGAACATGTACAAAGAGGCTTCATTTCTAACTCTATGTAATTTCTGTCACTATACCTATTAAATTTTATTATTTCCATTTCTATTTTTATATCAATTCTATTCACTCGTTTTATGTATACATATATTAGTATTAATATTGAATGTTTTTGTAGACTTTATAGATTAAGTGGTACGTCCAAGGTTGGGTTTGAAAGCAGCTTAAAAGATAAACCCCGCCCATTCATCACTCTTGTTGAATATTCAATTGTAAACCATTTAAGATGATGAATAAAGGCATCACCTGAGATCTACCTTTCTCTGGTTCAATTTCATATTGAATCCTTTATGTGAAGAAAACCGTTTAAATTCGATTTTTCTATTCATTCCACTTCACATGGCACTTATCTCTCACTATATGCTAGACGGGCTTGCCATCCTACTGAGAAGGAATCTTTCATTTAGAAACCTATCGAGGTGGGAGATTTTCGGAGTGTTTCTTTCTGTCACTAGGTACCGCCAGTTAAAGTTTATCTTTTCCGGCGTACCTATAGGTGTTACAAGATCGATGATGGTTTGTTTACGTTGTGTCTCACTTCAGCCAGAGTTCTTTGGGCTTTTGGCTGGTTGACTACTCCGTACTGATGAGGGCCAAGAAGCCTGAAACCGGTATGCGGATTGTTAGGTGAACACGACATAAATTAAACATAATCGAGCTTATCAGAAAGAAACATTTGCATTCAATGTCCATTGATATTATATGGAAGTATGCATGGATTTTCAGGTGAATATCATTCAACGTTCTGCGTGGTATTTGCCAGGAAAGTAGTTGTTTTTCACCTGAGATCTACCTTTCTCTGGTTCAATTTCATATTGAATCCTTTATGTGAAGAAAACCGTTTAAATTCGATTTTTCTATTCATTCCACTTCACATGGCACTTATCTCTCACTATATGCTAGACGGGCTTGCCAATTCTACTGAGAAGGAATCTTCATTTAGAAACCTATCGAGGTGGGAGATTTTCGGAGTGTTTCTTTCTGTCACTAGGTACCGCCAGTTAAAGTTTATCTTTCCGGCGTACCTATAGGTGTTACAAGATCGATGATGGTTTGTTTACGTTGTGTCTCACTTCAGCCAGAGTTCTTTGGACTTTGGCTGGTTGACTACTCCGTACTGATGAGGGCCAAGAAGCCTGAAACCGGTATGCGGATTGTTAGGTGAACACGACATAAATTAAACATAATCGAGCTTATCAGAAAGAAACATTTGCATTCAATGTCCATTGATATTATATGGAAGTATGCATGGATTTTCAGGTGAATATCATTCAACGTTCTGCGTGGTATTTGCCAGGAAAGTAGTTGTTTTTCACCTGAGATCTACCTTTCTCTGGTTCAATTTCATATTGAATCCTTTATGTGAAGAAAACCGTTTAAATTCGATTTTTCTATTCATTCCACTTCACATGGCACTTATCTCTCACTATATGCTAGACGGGCTTGCCACTCCTACTGAGAAGGAATCTTTCATTTAGAAACCTATCGAGGTGGAGATTTTCGAGTGTTTCTTTCTGTCACTAGGTACCGCCAGTTAAAGTTTATCTTTTCCGGCGTACCTATAGGTGTTACAAGATCGATGATGGTTTGTTTACGTTGTGTCTCACTTCAGCCAGAGTTCTTTGGACTTTTGGCTGGTTGACTACTCCGTACTGATGAGGGCCAAGAAGCCTGAAACCGGTATGCGGATTGTTAGGTGAACACGACATAAATTAAACATAATCGAGCTTATCAGAAAGAAACATTTGCATTCAATGTCCATTGATATTATATGGAAGTATGCATGGATTTTCAGGTGAATATCATTCAACGTTCTGCGTGGTATTTGCCAGGAAAGTAGTTGTTTTTCACCTGAGATCTACCTTTCTCTGGTTCAATTTCATATTGAATCCTTTATGTGAAGAAAACCGTTTAAATTCGATTTTTCTATTCATTCCACTTCACATGGCACTTATCTCTCACTATATGCTAGACGGGCTTGCCATCCTACTGAGAAGGAATCTTTCATTTAGAAACCTATCGAGGTGGGAGATTTTCGGAGTGTTTCTTTCTGTCACTAGGTACCGCCAGTTAAAGTTTATCTTTTCCGGCGTACCTATAGGTGTTACAAGATCGATGATGGTTTGTTTACGTTGTGTCTCACTTCAGCCAGAGTTCTTTGGACCTTTGGCTGGTTGACTCTCCGTACTGATGAGGCCAAGAAGCCTGAAACCGGTATGCGGATTGTTAGGTGAACACGACATAAATTAAACATAATCGAGCTTATCAGAAAGAAACATTTGCATTCAATGTCCATTGATATTATATGGAAGTATGCATGGATTTTCAGGTGAATATCATTCAACGTTCTGCGTGGTATTTGCCAGGAAAGTAGTTGTTTTTCACCTGAGATCTACCTTTCTCTGGTTCAATTTCATATTGAATCCTTTATGTGAAGAAAACCGTTTAAATTCGATTTTTCTATTCATTCCACTTCACATGGCACTTATCTCTGAATAAAGGCATGTTATTATTATTATTTTTATTCATTTCAGCTGAAAATTAGAATAGCGGGATTTTGACGAAAAAATTTTTTTTTTTGCAGAATCCGATGGCGAATGAAAAAGATTATTGAATATAATAGGCGACACAAGAGATTATTATCGCTTTAAATATACTTCAAAATAAATGTACCCAGAATTTTTTTTGAGTCAAATATCAAATACAGCAGTTCCTATTCGTTTTTCTGAAAGCAAATATTTAAGCTTCTAATATTGGCGCTCTTTGTGACGTAAACGACCGAGCAGCCAATACGCGTAATCGGGTTGATTGTGACACTGAACGGCAATGTTGCCAAGTTTCTCAAACTATAAATGACAGAACTAGATCACTTTTCGCAATGTATAGTGACTATGGCGTATTCGAAGGGTGTAGAAACATTCGATCTGTTTTAAAAAAATATATTGTCGATTTGACAGTGCACATAAACCTTGTTATTTTCCATATTATGAATCATTGTGGTCTATCAAAACGATTTCTGATAAAGAGAATGGCAGTCATTTGTTTTTCGTTATGCAGGCGCGGCCTAAGATTTGGAAATACGGCAATGTTGCAAAATTGATTGAAGCTGGTTGATCGGGTGATTACGACACAACATTTCGCAATGGCGCTAGAAAGGAGCCATTTGAATTGTTTCTACTTTAAATTTTTTTTTCAATTTTTTTAAATTGAAAAAAAAAGGAAGAAAACTTTTCACAAGCTGCAAATCCAATCAGAATACTCTGGAAGTTTCGTGTCCTCGCCCATTGAAAACATATTTTTATAAATAGTGAGATATTACAGGTTCCAAAGTTTGCTACGCAAGAATATTTTTTTGTATCGAAACGAGAACAATCACGTGGCAATCAATCACTCAAGTCACTTGATAACAAAAATATTATTATGTTTCATATCTAAAAATAGAGGAAAAACCGTAGACTTAGATGAGATTTGGATTTTTATCGATAAAATCATTCATTCTAGTGCAGGTTATTTTTTTAAATCAATTTCAAGACGCCCTTTATGTACGTGCTTCTTGAAGACTCATTTAGGAAAATGGCTCTCTAGAAAAGTGTTCTCATTGTGCAGAAATCTTAGATAAAGGAAACAATAAGTTTCAAAATGGATGAATAGTTCTCGCTGAGTGAATTAAAATTATTATCTCGTTTCTTGATGACTGTGAGTGGTTATTTGCCATAATTATAATGATTGTTCAAAGAAAACTTTTCCTTTTGTGTGACTCCATGAAAAGCCTTGTTATGCCATGTTTGATAGACGTTAGGCACCATACATTTGTGACTATTTTCTAGGCGTTATGAGAAAGGAAATGAATACAAGATATATCTCTTGAAGTTCATGTATTATCGGAATAGAAAGCATGTTTGGGAGAGTACAAAGAACATTGAAATTGGAAAATGGGTGACGAATTATACATTCTTCTTGAATGTTTGGTGGTTGAGTTCTTGTGAAAAACTTCTCAGGCATTGAATTTCCAAACAATGATGTGCACCAAGAATGATCAATTCTTGATGAATTGATGTTTGGAAAGTTTGACAATGTTAGGATTGAATCTGTCAAGTATGTCTGATAGAAACTGCTTCTGGTGAGATGATGGATGTGATTACGGAGGGACATCTGCCATAAAAGTATCAGTAGAAAAAAGTTAATTTAAAATCTCAAAAAATCCGACCGCGTAAAAAGTGTACTTTGAAAAAGATGGAAACAAGATGACAAGAAAATATTGTCAGACAATTATGTTCTAAGAGGTGAAAACTTAATACTGTAAACAATATCACGCAGTCGAAGGCATCTTCTTTGATTTGAAGAAGATATATTATTGCCTCCGACTGCGTGAGATTGTTTACAGTATTAAGTTTGATAGTTAACCTCTCAAAACATAATTTTCTGATAATATTTTCTGGTCATTTTGTTTCCATCTTTTTTGAAGTACAGTTTTCACGCAGTCGGGTATTCGAATTTTTGAAATCATTTTGTTTTATTCTACACTTTTTAGTTGGGATTATGAGACGATAATAATCTAAAGTCATTATTTAAATAACTTTTATATTACACTTTTTAGTTAGGATTATAAGACGATAGATTTTTTGTAGGTGATTGGCTACTATAACTAAGACGAATTTGATCCATAACGTATTGCAATCGTTTCTGTAGTGATACCGGAGACTGAGTCTTGCAACGTGCACCTACTTGTCGGTCTTTTTTGGTTTTAGGAGAAACATTTGCACACGACCGACGACGTTTTCGAGCTCGCTATTTCGAGAGTTATATAACAGAAAAGAACAAACTCTCACCTTGTTACTGAATCTTACACTAGCGAAGAACATGAACGATTTCACTAATAAAAAATGAATATACTACAACAACAAAGTAGATGGATAATTTCAGTCACTAACAAGACCCAGTCAAACTCAGCTATAACAAACTATCAAGGAAATATTGTTCAATCAAGTGCCGATAATTTGCGAAATTTTACGACCGCAGTCGACCGGTAGGATTTCCCTTATTTCTCTGTTAGGGATTTGTTAGATACATGGCGTAGTCAGTGCTGCCGTTTTGAGAGTAATTACTCCATTTCTGAGCAATGTGAAAGCTTCGGAGTAATCGTGGAGTAATGACGAGTTGAAGAGGTTTTGTTTTTTAATTCTTTCTTAGGGGTAACGTAAAGAACAGCTTGAGCTTCTCACCACGCCACTAGATGTCTATCAATTTGATTGAGACAGTTTGATTTGGTTTTGATTAAGACAGTTTGGTAGATTGATATTATCAATACACAGAACTTTTACGTCTAACAAGATTGACGTATATTACGTCAGATGTCGTAACGAAACGAGTAACAACTTTCCTAACGATAGTACCATTGTATATAGACTACTATATACAGTGATAGTACCGATGGAAGTTGTTCATAATTTTCTGAGTTTTATCAACGGGTTTCAATGCTATCAACCCAACTTCTGACCTAGCACCTAGCACAGAGTAGACAGTTGCATTTTCAGTTCGAAGGATATTTTTGAATATGTGCTTCTATATATATTTATATATATATATATATATATATATATATATATATATATATATATATACCCTAGATTACGTATGGATTAAGTTCGTAAGGATTTTGTAAGCATGCTCAGAATTCAAAGAATGAAACTCCGCATTTCGATGGAAGCTAGTCAGCATATTGTGAAATTTCAATTGGCAGCACTGCGCGTAGTGTTAGTACTTGTTCAACTGAATTGTATCAATATTCCCACTACAAAAGCATGCTGGAAGGCTATTACATTGTCGATTAAGGCTGGAAATAATTAGAAAATTTGACAGTGAGTGTGCAAAGGAACAAATTTGTAGGGATTATATGGTCTCAAAAAATTAACATGTCATCAATTTACCAAAAAAAAATCTACCAGGATGCTCTAGTGCATATTTCTTCATAGAGAAACCCTCATAACGGACCATTTCTAGTCATCAAGCCGTTCGTAAAATATGTAGTATACAAATGTTACGAAAACGAAATAGCAACTGAAACCAAAATAAACCAACTAACGAGCAAATCGACCATTTACTGATGTACCAAGCTAAACACTTTCATGATGTTTTCTCAATATGGCGTCTGGTTGTCGCAATATTGAATTTTGTCAAAATATGGCGTCTGGCTGTCGTCATATTGAATGTTGCTTATTACTGTGTCGCCATATTGAATTTTGATTATAACTATCATTCCTTTATTCGCAATATGGCGTCTGGTTTTCGCCGTATTAAATTTTGATAACTGTCATGTCTGTGATACTCGCAAAATTAAGACAATTTGATTGACGTCAGAATCATCAAAATCGGCCCACGCGTTTGGTCCTTAAAGTGCCACAAAGAAACAAACATACAACATGATAAATACATTACCCTCATTTGCATCGCGCAGTCGGGTTACTAGAGAGAAATCGCCTACCTCTCTGTGATATTCTAGAGTTGTCAGACATACTTCTATAGATGCGCTGATTCGAGGTTGAACTATATAAATAAATATTGAGATTGATACGTAGATTTACTCTCTATATCAATGTATGATTTTGATCAATAGCTATGAGTAACTTTTGTATTTTTGTTTGTGTACTGGATATGATTCCAATGGAATTCTATGGTTGAATCGAATCGAAAAGAAACCAATTCTGTTTTACTTCTTGCTTTCTATCTGAGTCAGATTGCATTGAAATATTGGAAGCGTTTAGGGAGAATTCAATCCCTCTTGAACTTACAATCTCGTAGAGTTCATTGATAGCATTTTCAGAATCATAATGAATTCTGAAATCAATGTCCACTGTTTTTGAAATTTCTCTTATGTTTATTTTGTGTTGGAAATTATGGTATTCGGAATAATTGACAAATATTTCTGAAAAAGTCGATTTGTGATTACAATTCAATTTCGTGACGTTGTTCGAAGTTTTTATAACATTTGTGTCTGAAAAAACAGCTCTGCTGTTTTTATACACCCTTCACTATCTTCACCTGTATGTATGTACAGTGCTTCTCAAAACTCCGCTCCCCCCCTCTTATTTTTGGAACGATTATACATAAACAAGTGAAATTTAGAAACTGAATATTAAAGGTTGTAAACTTCCCTACTAGTGATGAAATGACGAAATCGTCGAAGATGACGTCACAAGGCCATTGTGACCAATAATTTTAAATGGAACCCTACGGCAGGCGACACCTCTTTTGAAAGGTATCGAAAAAACCTATTCAATGATACTAATTTTGTTTGTGTTAATGGCAGTTTTAATGGCTCATTAGTAAACATTAAAATTTAAATTCCATTCAGTATGATATTAATTACAGATTCAAGAATCAGTATCTACTTAAAGAAATTGCTCGAAGTGACCTCCATTCACTTCCTGACAGTGAAATATCCTATTTTTAAACTCTTCTCGTACTTCTGCAAATGTGTCTGCGGAAACAGCCTCATATTCTGCAACAATACGTTGTTTTAATACGTCAATATTGTCAGGTTCAGTGGCGTAAACTACCGATTTAAGGAACCTCCACAGAAAAAAATATAAAGGTGTGAGGTCTGGTGATCGAGCTGGCCATATCGTTGAACTTCGTCGTCCAATCCATCTACCACGATACTCCTTATCCAAATAATGTCTTACTGCACCGTAATAGTGTGGAGGAGCACCATCCTGTTGGAATATTATTTCCAAATTGCCAAATTCATCTGGATTATCTTCCAAAATTTCGAGGATTAACGGTTATATTGCGTTTTGCAACAGCTCCAGATAAACCTCACCAGTTAAATAAGTATTCAAAACAAAACCCAACGATGTGGTTTCCCAGGATACCTGCCCAAACATTCATCTTCTGGGGAAATTGGGTATGTGTTTCACAGAACAGGTGAGGATTTGCGTCACTCCAATACCTCACATTCTGTGTATTTACATTTCCATTTAGATAGAAAGTTTTTTCGTCAGTAACACAAATTGTTTTGACATAGTCTGGCTGTTGGTTGATTTTAGTTTCCATATTTTCACAAAATTCTAGTCTTCGGTCTGGGTCGTCGTCTGAGAGTTGATTTTTTTTTTTTTATGTTCTGGTTCCCACGAAAACGGATATCCTGTAATGTTCAGAGAACATCGTGGGAACCAAGGGAAAGAAGGTAGGAGTTGGTGTTCTTCTTAAATTTCTGGAGGTTGTATGCCTCGGGGAACACCTCCCTAGGCAATGAGTTCCAAAGCCTCGCTGTTCTTTGGATGAACGAGTCTTTGGGAAGTGATGTTCTGCAGGTCTCCAAAGTGACCACGAAGGGGTGTGATGACTGAACTTGACGGGTTAATCTAGAAGAGACTGCCAAAGCAGGAACGATTGTTGATATTTCAGAAGAGCATCGCCAATGAAAACATCTATAAAATAGAGACAAATCGCCAACTTTTCTACGGTGTTCCAGATAAGTGAGCGAGTTTGTAAGCGAGGCATCACCGACGAGACGAATTGCCCTTTTTTGGACAGAATCCAATAGCCTCAGGATATGTTTAGGTGCCGCGCTCCAAATATGGGAACAGTATTCCAGGACAGGTCGGATCTGTGCCTTATAGATCATAAGCAGCTGAGTGGGGTGAAATAGCTCTTGGCACGAAACAAAAAACCAAGTTTTTGGGATGCACTTTTGGCAATGGACCTCACGTGATTTCCCCAGGAAAGGTTATTGCTGATAGTAATACCAAGCATCGATATGGATGACTTCAGTGGTATGGTTACTCCTGACAAAGTTATGTTAGGCACAGTGAGATCGGCTTCTCTAGAGAAAAGACATGCTTGTGTTTTGTTTGCATTGAATTCTACCAAGTTATTAGATCCCCACTAGAGAATTGTTGCTAAGTCCTTATTTATATTATTAACATTTCTTCCTCGTTCATTTCTGGTTTCACGGGATGATATAGGGGCCCTGGAAGAGAAAGCGGTATGGAGGGTACTATCATTGGCAAAGCTGTGTACTGGACATGAAGTTGCTTTCAACAGGTCGTTGATGTGAAGTAGAAATAGTGTTGGTGCGAGAATAGATCCTTGCGGAACTATTTTCAATTTGTATGGATGAAATTTGTTTTTTCTCAACATCTTGTGTACTGTACTTCGACTGACTTCACAGGTAGATGCAACGTGAGTTGTTAAAGAAGTAGGATCAACTATAACTTCTGCCAGTATATCAATTTTTTTCCCATCAGAAATTTGTGGTCTGCCAGATCGTTTCGCATCATGAATACCACCCGTTGTTCCAAACTAACGGAGAAGCTCCCTCGAATAAGTCCTCGAAACGGGGCGATCGGGAAACCTCTCATTGAAAATACGTTCTGCTGCATGAATATTTTGTCCAGTTTCACCAAGAATTAGGATCACCTGAAGCACGTACCATTTTGCTCTCTGAAGCACTTGAACATTCGGCTCACAACAGTTCAACAAATTAATAAAATGTACAAAAATATTAAAAGCACCAAGAGCTGCTGAAACAGTTAAACGTTCGATCAACAATACACAAATTATCAAATGTACAAAAACTTGGACAATTACAAAAACGTCGAATTAGGGAGACTAACAAAAACGTCAGCTTATTTGACAACTATCCAGAGGCGGAGCTTGAATTTGGAATTTAAGTATTAATTGATTTAATTCATCACAGCTTTGCGTTTTTTAAAAGCGAGTTGCCAAAACTGCCATAAACACAAACAAAATTAGTATCACTGAATAGGTTTTTTTGATACCTTTTGAAAGAGGTGTCGCTTGGCGTAGGGTTCCATTTAAAATTATTGGTCACAATGGCCTTATGACGTCATCTTTGACGATTTCGTCATCTATCATCACTAGTAGGGAAGTTTACAACCTTTAATATTCAGTTTCCAAATTTCACTTATTTATGTATAATCGTTTCAAAAATGTAAGGGGGGGAGCGGACTTTTGAGAAGCACTGTATGTATGAATGAATGTATGTAACGGAATATTTTAACTTAATTTTCACTCCCGTCCAGACGTTTGAATCATTTGAAATTCTGCACACGTATTAAGAACCTACGACACTACAATGATTTCATAGCAATAACCTGCTTCTCTCACCAAGATCGACAGAAAAATACAATACAATATAAGTGTATAAGAGCCTTTAAACCACGCGCAACGAGTTTGAGGGCACGCCGCGGAGCGTAGTGCCCTCAACGTTGCGCGGACTATTAATTAATCTGTGTATCATACTGTTATGCGGCTATTTTATGTTGGTATGGATGCGTTGATGTACTGTGTATTGTGATGTCGGTATATAAAGATTTATGAAAAATTATGTTTGTTACAAATCTTTTTTATAGTCAGGTATTAAAAGTTTAAATAATTATCTTTTTCAATTTCTTTCGTGAATTCAATTGAAGGGTGAATTGTATTGATGAAGTCGAAAAACACTTCTTATTGCCTTCCGGTTTCCACAAAGCACACTGATATATCGTCCACATACCTGTACCAATATAAGAATTTTTTTATTAAATGGTTATTGTGAATTTTTTGTTCCAAATTGTCCATATATATTTCAACTGATGAAGGACTCGATGGATTACCTACCCATTCCCAGTTCTTTATCAGAAGAATAAAAATCATTGTTGAATCATAAATGATTTTGAGATAAACAAACTGTGAGCAAGTCTAATACCTCTTGTTTAATAATCGGATTTACATTATTCCTTACCAGAAGATTCTCTACCAAAGTCATAGCTTCATCTGGCGGAATACTCAGAAATACATTTTGGACATCAAAGGAGATAAGTTTGGAGTTGCCTGGAAGTTGTATAACTTTGATTTGATCAATTAGTTCGTAACTATTTTTTATACTAAATTAAACAACAATTCCTAATCAAATCAATTAGTTTTCCGGAAAGTTTTACTGAAGATGCTGTTATGGAATATACGACAGGACGAATAGGGTGACTTTGTTTGTGGATTTAATTAAGAGTAGAGGGTATCATAAGCTATTTTTTATTATACCTGCATCATAACTTCAATAACAATGGTGAAAATGAATTTTAGTACAGGATGATGTTCCTCATATTTTAATACATCTAATCAGGTAAATAATGATCATCTGATGTCCCGTCTTGTTGACATGGATATAGCGATTGCTCTTCATAAGATCATTTGACAGTTCATATTATTGATATGAAAGTTGGACTTTTTTCTTACCTAGCAACCTTTAAAATTCGGCGTGCTTTAATCTTGAAATTTCGCACGCTTTTTCCTTTAAAACACGGCGTGTTTTTATTTCAAGATTTCGCATGCTTCTCAGTTCATAAAACCAGGATTATGATGCTGGTATGATGCAAAATTATGTACATTACATAGGTATGATGTACACGCTAGCTGGTCTCGACACATTCACCAAATTTTTTTTATAATTGTGTGGATGAATCAATTGAAGGGTTTTTTCCCTATTTCATTTTATTTTCAGTCGTTTGTAGCGATATGAACTAAAAAGTAAAAAATGAAATTTTAATTCTTAAAACTGAAAAAACCCGCTTATATAGCAATAAAGACTGGAAACTTTGAAATAATAACAATGAAGTAATCCACCAAAACATTTCCCATTAAGTAAAAAAAGCGTGGGGTGCTCTTTACTTACTTCTCATTTATATTAAGATAACTGATATCAAGCACCTCACCATTTTTTACTTGAGAGGAAATATTTTCCAGTCCTCATTGCTATACAGTGCTTCTCAGAAGTACCCTCCCCCCTCTTATTTTTGGAACGATTATACATAAACAAGTGAAATTTAGAAACTGAATATTAAAGGTTGTAAACTTCCCTACTAGTGATGAAATGACGAAATCGTCAAAGATGACGTCACAAGGCCATTGCGACCAATAATTTTAAATGGAACCCTACGGCAAGCGACACCTCTTTTAAAAGGTACCGAAAAACCCTTTTAAATGATACTCATTTTGTTTGTGTTTATGGCAGTTTTGATGGCTCATTAGTAAACATTAAAATTTAAATTCCATTCAGTATGATATTAATTACAGATTTAAGAATGAGTATCTACCTGAAGAAATTGCTCGAAGTGACCTCCATTTACTTCCTGACAGTGAAACATCCTATTTTTAAACTCTTCTCGTACTTTTGCAAATGTGTCTGCGGAAACAGCCTCACATTCTTCAACAATAAAACGTCAGTATTGTAAGGTTCATTGGCGTAACCTTCGATTCAAGGTTCCCCCACAGAAAAAAAAACCAAAGGTGTGAGGTCCGGTGATCGAGCTGGCCATTCCGTTGAACCTCGTCGTCCAATCCATCTACCACGATACTCCTCATCCAAATACCGTCTTAATGCACCGTAATGGTGTGGAGGAGCACCATCCTGTTGGAATGTTATTTCCAAATTGCCGAATTCATCTGGATTATCTTCCAAAATTTCAAGGATTAACGGTTCTATTGCATTTTGCAACAGCTCCAGATGAACCTCACCAGTTTAATTGGTATTCAAAAAAAGAGGCCCAACAATGTGGTTTCCTAGGATACCTGCCCAAACATTCACCTTCTGGGGAAATTGGGTATGTGTTTCACGAAACAGGTGAGGATTTGCGTCACTCCAATACCTCACATTCTGTGTATTTACATTTCCACCTAGATAAAAAGTACACTGAAACAAATTGTTTTGACAAAGTCTGGCTGTTGGTTAATTTCAGTTTCCATATTCTCACAAAATTCTAGTCTTTGGTCTGGGTCGTAGTCTGAGAGTTGATGAACCATTTTTAATTTGTTTTTTTTTTCAACACCCTGTGTACCGTAACTTCGACTGACTTCACAGGTAAATGCAACGTGAGTTGTTGAAGAAGTAGGATTAACTATTATTTCTGTCAGTATATCAATTTTTCTCTCATCAGAAATTTGTGGTCTGCCAGATCGTTTCGCATCATTACTACTACCCGTTGTTCCAAACTTATGAAGAAGCTCCCTTAAATAGGCCCTCGAAACGGGGCGATCAGAAAACCTCTCATTGAAAATGCGTTCTGCTGCATGAGTATTTTGTCCAGTTTCACCAATAATTAGGATTGCTGCTTCTTTATCACCTGGAGCACGTACCATTTCGCTTCTTGAAGCACTCAAACGTTCGGCTCACAATAGTTCAACAAATCATTAAAATGTACAAAAATATTAAAAGTACCAAAAGCTGCTAGAACAGTTGAACGTTCGATCAACAATACACAAATTATTAAATGTACAAAAACTTGGACAATTACAAAAACGTCGAATTAGGAAGACTAACAAAAACGTCAGCTTATTTGACAACTATCCAGAGGCGGAGCTTGAATTTGGAATTTCAGTATTAACTGATTTAATTCATCACAGCTTTGCGTTTTTTAAAAGCGAGTTGCCAAAACTGCCATACACACAAACAAAATAAGTATCATTGAATAGGTTTTTTTGATACCTTTTGAAAGAGGTTTCGCTTGCCGTTGGGTTCTATTTGAAATAATTGGTCACAATGGCCTTGTGACGTCATCTTTGACGATTTCGTCATCTATCATCACTAGTAGGGAAGTTTACAACCTTTAATATTCAGTTTCCAATTTCACTTGTTTATGTATAGTCGTTTCAAAATAAGAGGGGGGAGGGACTTTTGAGGAGCACGCGTGTTCTTTAGATTTTTCAAAGTATACTTTTATTTTCCTCCAAATTTAGTTCAAGTCCGAGACAGAAACTCAGGAGCACTTCTTCAATTTCAGATTTGTTATCTTCAAGAAATAGGATCCAAAAAGGTACTGCGAAAAATATTTCATCTGGATTCCGTTTTTGTAATTATATCATTACGAAATCGTCTAGAAATAATATCCAGTTTTTATTCCATTCCTAACCATATTTTTGTTTACAAACACCCAAATGTAATTGAAATATTAAAACTATACAAAATATAAGATTGATGGATGTTCAAAGTTAGAACGTTGTGAATTCAGAAAATGTATGAAAGTATTATCCGTAATTCTTATTTTGAAGTCAACTGGGATATTGTTTAGAGAGATATTACATCAAGAGAAATACATTTGTAATTTTTCGGAAATGTCCTATCAAGAATGAAATTGAAAATTTCAAAGGAGGCATCATTATAATGTTTGTCAATGTCAATGGGTTTTTTTTTATTTGGATAGTAGTATTAGTATTCCTGTCTGCTCTCGTTAACATCAAATCAGTCTTCTATTTGAGAAGGATCAGGATTGATTAGAAGCATTTCATAAATAATTATTATTGCAACACTCTTTATCGACAGTTATAGGAATATGGTTGTATTACTCCTCGATCAAAGGTCTACTTTTGGTCTAATTGTAGTTCAATCCTTGATTATTTTTGACATTTATGAACCATTGTATTCGTGAATATCACAACTGAGTGTTTTCTGGAAACAATAAATCATTCATCATTTGCAGAATACAATCGCAAATGCTTCAGCAGAAACAAGTGTTTCATTTTGAGAAATGATAAATATGAAATAAGAAACATTGTCACGTTCCGTGTTCTTCATGGACAAGCAGGAGTTCATCTTCATCTCATCATTTTTGAATAGGCGCTGTCCCATTTTTTTAGCTGGTGTATGTGTGTTGTCTTGTGTGCTAACGACATATTTCAAATTTTTCCTTCGAAATTTATTGAAAATAATTCATTCAGTATAAAATATAATCATTGTTCTTCTGGAATCGTGTGAAATATTGAGGGAACAATCATTTTTGCCCTGGAAAAATTTGGAACTGATTTTTAAGAATGGTTGCTTTTGTTGTTTCGTTTTCTCTTGAGAAATCATTTATGTAGGGGGGCTGTATCCCATCATATAATGAACTAAACATAATTTTGAAGCATATATTTTATCAGTATGGAAGACTGAATTGATGAAATATGCCAATTTTATGGCCAAAAAGTATTAACAGAATGCACCCTACTATTCTCAAATCTTGGATGTGCATCTTGAGCTCCAATAATTTAATATGCAGTCTGAGAGACCAACTTTAAGATGAATTATAAAAGAATACCGAATAAGCTTGGTGTGTGATTCAAATCATACACAGACGGTGGTGTCAAAATGATTTTCCATTCGGAATTGATAGGAAACCGTGAACCTGTCCCAAACAGGAATTCTTTTCACAAATTATATGATGCAGTAAGATGAAGGCAGAATTTCGGAAATGCATGATACCAATCTCACTCTGGAAAAATGGAAAAAGATAGAAAGTTGCTTGCGAATAAGCACATTCAAGTGATTATTTTTATATTCTGAATGTGTTTCAAATCGGATGATTAAATCGGTGCTGATTCTATAGTGAGTGGAATATATTTGTGAAAATGGCTTGGAGAACAAGATGAATCTGTGCTCCATCTGACATGGGAATTGCTGCCATCGTAAGAGAGTTCCAGACTCTTTCCGATTTTCCATCTACCATCAGAAAATCAAAGAAATTATATCTATAATTTTAATTCCAAGTGGAAACTAATTTCAGATTTTTCTAGAACTCTGTGCAAAAGTTCACAATGATATAAAAATTGGAATTTGGATACTTGGAGCATTTCCCATTCCTTCTCATTAATTTTTCCAATATATTCTTCAACTAAAGACGCCATATTGTTCTCATGCAGAAAAAAAAATTATCAACAACTCGCCCTTAAATAAAATATTATGGAAAAAGTGGATGACAAATCAGCCGAAAGGGTAACATACATCAATTCAAATGTCATAGGGCAAACCTATGTTAAGAGTAAATTGGTTTTCAGAAAGTATCCGATCTATATAAGTGTACAGAGCAAGTCAGGTCTTGAGACGTTCCATATATCCAGATAACGGCAGACATTTTGATGGTGCTGAGAAAGAGCTGAAAATAACATTATCAAAGGTGAGAAAAATTTGAAATTCACTGGGGTGACATACGTACCGAACTAGGTGCCTTTGGAAAGCCTGTGTTGAATCAGCGAAATTTCATCTTTCAATACAATTCTTGGTAATTCGCATGTAACATATGAGGGCTTATACACTGTGATCACTCAGATTTGGGCTGTCCTCAATTCCAGCCCCTTATTACCCTTATACAATGATCTCTCCTCTTCAACCCCTTCTCATTTTCTTATCGGGGAGCCTCCTCCTATGACTAATGTGATATTCCTTCCAATCGACTT
The DNA here is from genome assembly GCA_018342105.1 of Gonioctena quinquepunctata. Classification (NCBI taxonomy): domain Eukaryota; kingdom Metazoa; phylum Arthropoda; class Insecta; order Coleoptera; family Chrysomelidae; genus Gonioctena; species Gonioctena quinquepunctata. The sequence continues at coordinate 51,806 of JAFIRS010001294.1, forward strand.
TGCCTCCTAAGACTCATTCAGCAGCATCAAGAGCACCGTTGTTCACGTGATAACTTTGGCAGTTTGGAAAAATTGCCCAGATGGAAGAAATATCATCTGAACCTGAAGGAAGGATGCTGGAAGTGAGATATTCAGAAATTTTTTTTTCAATATTATATCAGCTTAAATATGGTTTCGTTCATTCTGAAAGGCAATCCTTTCAAGGAAGCGCCATGTTCTGTTTATGTTGTGTTATTCATCACTTTTATATAAATTCAGATACCCTGTATTCAATGATCAGTCAGAAAGTCACTTTGACAACTAAAAAAAAAAGAATTTCCAATTGTAATCATTGTTTTTCATGTTAACAAGACGAATAAAAGAGTCATTTGTTAGTTTAATCATTTTCTGCTCGAAAAAGGTAGAAAACATTCAACCAGAAGTGACGTAAAAAACATCACACCGAACAATCCCCCTCCTTATATCTACCAGTGTCCCTCTGGAAAACTCTTTTTTTTTGTGCGTTTGCCACGTAGATGCACTGCTGGCAGTCTGGGAGATGATGCTAGGTAATTATCGCAATGAGTGGGCATGAATCCAATGAATTTTTCCCATTCTAACATTTTAAGCTCATAGGTAATCATTTAAAAGACTCGAAAGATTGGAAATAAAAGCGAATTCTGATAACTCACTTATCTTGAAAATTTCATTCATCTCTCTCTCTCTTTCTCCACTGTGAATAAAAGGATGGTCGGTTTTTCTGCAAGGTGTGGCATCCCAACATTGCTGGTGAGAGGTGATTACGTTGGGAGGATAAGAGAGCGCAGTAGATATCAACATAAAATACTACTGCGGTAATCTGTAGGACTCTCTCGTTTCCAATTTCTGAACACAGTGCTTGTCGTTCTCTGTACGAGATCATGGCGAATGGAGTACGTGATGCTTGGTTACCAATTGCCGACGGGCAGGATACGATCGCCACAACATAGTGGGGACCTGTTGGGAGTAAGGGACGCTTGGGTTTAAAACCAATGACCTCAAAATGGGGTTGGGTTGATCTGTACTACTCTAAATCCCCTCTTATAACGAATGTTATTGGTAAATTCCACTGAAAAACAGGTGCCCAATCTTGTGTTCCATTCAGAAACTGGTGCACATAATTCCAAACTCACGGGGATATCAATCAATCAATCAATGTTATTGCCATCAACATTTGAGGCAGTGTCAATCATCAATACAACACTGATGCAAAACTAGTGCAACACTAGTTTCTACCAACGGAACTCGCTATAATTTCTCATGGAAGCATTCTCCGTTTTCTGCACGAGACGGAGGTGAATGAAAGAGAAGACACCGGACCGGATAAAAACGATAATATGCCTCCATTAGCAGCTAGGCAGTATCTCAGTAAGGTGAAGAATCTTAGCTATAGGCTTCGATTTCCGTTCAAATCATCATTGCAATGGCATACTAGATATAGATACCAAAATTCAATGAGAAATTAACGAAAGATACCTATAAAATGGAATCTTTCGGGCAGTGACCTCCCAGTTTCTGGATGAAGTATCAAATAAAACACTAAATATTATAGAAGATATCATTAAAAAACAAGGAGCAGCCCATTATTATCAATTGCTGATGAACCTCAAGGTGATATGTTTCATTAACGGTTCAGCATAACAAATTATGTCGCTGGTATAAAATAGTATATTCACTAACGAGTGTGGAAAGTGTTACTTCATAGTAAGTTCGTAGACAATGAGTTTTTCTAAATTACAATTTTCCAAATACCAGTAAAAAAACGGGTATTATTCCTAATGTATCGAAAAGAGGAAAAAAAAACGTAAAGATAATGTATAACGTCTGATTCAATGACAAGTAATGAATGAACAGTACGAAAAAGTACAGTGTACAATATAGGACACGTTTTTATCTATATGCACGTAATAATATAAACTTGGCGAAACATTGATTCTCCTCACATATGCATATGCAGCTCATGCCATTTGTGTTCACTCTTACTACACTGCATGACCCATTTCTTCTTCCATATATCACAATAATATATTATTTTTTATTGAAAATGATATTATTCCCAGCAATTTTTTTTCGTTCATTCTTCCTCAGAATACATATTATTTTCAAGCATAGATCTTTGAATAGTGAGTTTTGTGTCATTTGCACATGGTACTCTATTTACCATTCTACTGTGGTAGCTCACATTATCCATCACAATCACACTATTTGGTGGTATATTTGCCAAAAGTTCATTTTCAAACCAGTTCTCGAATATTTCCGCCTTATAACCGTCATGAGAGTCAACACGGGAGCCTTTATATTTTTGGCCAAAGCATTGGCTATAACACCATTATTGTTCCAGCATGAATTATTGTAACACGCTTTCCTTCATTCGATGGAGCTCTGGTAGTGCAGTGACCAGACAAATCTACCCAATCTCTATCTGGAACTCCATGAATGTCATATCAGGTGTCATTTAGATGAATGATATCCTTCTTCCCATTTTTTATATTCAAGGATTGTAATTAAAGATTCCACCCTCCATCTTTTCAAACAGGCAGATTCCATAATTATTTGCCGTCCATCATTTTTTTTTATTTTGAATCCGGTCTATGAACTACATTCTTTCAGTGTCTCATGGCAACAACCTATTCCTGTGTGATATTTTTTAAAATCTTTGCATTGTAGTTTTTGAAGTAGGGAACATTTGTTCCCTATACATGTCATATCGTTTTGACGAAATATATACACATCATACTATTATATCCACATCTAACTAGTTCCTCAGAAGTAACAGAGTCTTTTCTTTTTCCTTTCTTCACTATCGGCTCATTAACTACACACCACTCTGTCTTTACTGACCTGCGTGTTAAGGCTTCAGCTTCCTTTACTGCACTGGATTTTCATAATCCAGGTTCACGAAGGGTGGTTAAAACGACAAATATATTTTTTTTTCTGTCCACTGATAAGATATCGCGCTTCAATTATTTTTTATCAGTTATTTTTGTTCTTGTGACGCCATTCTCTTCCGTACCTCCACGTAACGTGCTAGATTCTCCGCACAGATGGAATAATGCTTGACAACATGTAATTGATAACAAATAACTCCTATTTCAACCAGTTAGAAACTGCTAACTGGATTTAGAAACCACAAGTCAGCATGGAAACTTGGACATGTCCTAATTATTTTAAAAAAATCAGTTAATAACATAACCCCAATGTATAAAAGTCAAAAATCAATAAAAAAAATTACAATTATCTTATTCGAGATAATTCGCGTATTTTCAAATCCATACCTAGAATCCTCAGACCATTTCCCATTCAATTTGACATACCGAATAATAGGTCATTATTCAATCAAAGAAATCAGTTGGTTTGACTGCGAAAACTGGCATCAAAGTTACATAAAACTGTTCAGTAAAATTTGGTGTATTCAAAATTAAGCAAATTCTTGAAACTTGATTCCCACATCGCCCTCAAAGTGCATTGTTTTACATTATAATTCTAATGAACTCCGAGTAAAAAGCTTAAAACCATCGAGTGAAAAGCTTAAAACCATTGCAGTGATAAAAACTCTGTCAATACAAAGAATAAAGGATATCTTCCATCTTCACACCTGTTCACATTTTGAAGTGACTAGTTAACCAACGTCTCAAATCTGGTAGTGACCAATTAACCAACTTCTTCGTCCTGTGAGCAATCGACCTATCACATGGAGTGCAGTCAATGCAAAGACTCTTTTGATTCCAACACCACTTTCCCTGCGACAGCTGTAAGGTCCTTTTTTGCGGAACTTGCTGCAAACTCACCGCATCTGAAATTGAATGCCTGCAACTGAAAACCAAAAGAAGGCTGATATTTCTATGTGATAAATATGAAGAGGGTTTTTGGAGGGTGCCTGCTCTCAGCAGAAGAGTTTCTGAAGTGAGTAAGGAACTCTCCCAGCGCAACTTTCTGAAACAACTACCTAACCAGCTAGAGCAAAGAAAATCACGTGGTGAGACAAACTTAACTATTAGATATGTACAAGGTGTACCTACAATCGTTAGCACTGATGATAGCCGCCGGAAAAACTAAATAAAACGGGTAATCCAAATACTGCTTACTCTAATAGTCATATATAAATTTATTATCAGAATGTTCGTGGAGTACGCACCAAACTGGACAGCTAACTGTGAAGCCTGAGCGACTGTGGCCATGATATAATTGTCCTGACGGAAACTTGGTTAAATGAGAACATTGAAAACTCTGAGTTAGGTTTCTCTCAATACAACGTATACAGGAAGGATAGGTGTGAGTTAACTAGTTCCAAAACATTAGGAGGGGGGGTTTCCATTGCTGTTGAAAAACATGTCATTTCCAATCATATTCATGCTTTCCTAAATGACGTAGAAGACATATCTGTCAAACTCAACGGAACAACTGTTTTAATTGGCGTAGTATATATTCCCCCCTCCTCTAATGTCAGCATTTCCCAGGACCATTGCACAAACGCATTAATTATGAATAAAAACTTTATTTGGTAATTATAACCTACCCAAAGCCAAATGGTCAACTGATGAACTAGGAGTACTAGTGGATTCAAGTAACATCACTCCTGCACAAATAATGAGTGACAGTTTGGCATTTCATAATTTGTATCAACTCAGTGACATTGAAAATTGTAATAGTGTTATTTTAGATTTGATTTTCTCACAAGACAAAAATGTAATTATGCAGATAACACTCTACTTCCTTGTGATCAGCACCATCCTGCAATTCAGACAACTTCAAATCTAAACACTGTAAAGCCAACTCTACAATTTGAACCTCAATATTATGACTTCAAGAGAGCAAACTTCACTAGTTCGAATTATTTTTTATCTAATATCAATTGGGAGGAGATTTTTCATGATGGTGTTGAATTGGATTAGATAATTTCTATGATACTTCATACACCGCCTTTCATCACTTTGTTCCCCAAGTGCACTTCAGTGCATCCAAATTTCCACGGTGGTTTTCCCCAGATTTGAAAAAACTCATCATAGAGAAAAAGGAGTCTCATCGGCAATACAAGTTCTCAAATTCATGGGAGGATTATTTGGTATTTTCCAATCTTAGATCACAATGCAAGACCCTCACCAGATATTGTTACGTATCATACATTGCAAAAACGGAGAATAATATAGAACACAACATTGAAAACTTCTGGGCTTTCATAAACACTAAGAGAAATGATCACTCGGTACCCCAAAATATGCATCTAGATGATGATTTTGTGAACGCTGGTGACGATATAGTGGATCTTTTTGTTGACCATTTCCAATCAGTTTACAAAATAAATGATATGAATTTTGAGCCTCTCTCAAAACATAATGACAAGTTGAATATAAGCCAATGCATCATTTCAGTACGAGATGTTTTGGAAAATTTGAACTCCTCAGACATTAGAGAGAGTTCTGGCCCAGATAATGTTTCTCCAATCATACTAAAAAAATGTAGGTTCACCTTACCAGCTCCACTGCTAAGATTGTTCCAAAGATCTCTACAAACAGGTACATTTCCCTTGAGATGGAAATGTAGTTAAATTATGCCAATTTTCAAAAGTGGTGATAAAACCAATATCCGAAATTACAGACCCATAAGTATCTTGAGCACAATCCCAAAATTTTTGAACGCATAATTTGCAGTCATATAAAATTTGGGTTAACACAAGTATTCGTAGATGAGCAGCATGGGTTCATTGAGGGTAGGTCTACCTCAACAAATCTGTTACCATTCGTACAGGACACACTGGAGGCCTTAGAGGATCGATGTCAAGTAGAAGCTATATACACAGACTTCCTCCAAGGCTTTCGACACTGTAAACTACTCACTGTTATGCATGAAATTGTAAGCAATAGGGTTTTATGGAAACATTTTACAATGGCTAGCATCTTACTTGAATGAGAGAACACAGAAGGTTAGATTAAAGGGTTATATATCAAGAAATATCACAGTGCATCCTGGTGTTCCACAGGGGAGTCATCTCGATCCATTGCTGTTTAACATTTCCATAAACGATATAGAAAATGAAATAAAACATAGTCAGTTCATGTTATTTGCCGATGACTTGTAACTCTTCAAACGAGTTTGCTCAATAACGGACTGTTAAATGCTTCAATCTGATTTGGATAATATCGCAAGATGGCGCTCAAAAAACGACCTATACCTCAACTTATCAAAATGTAAATCAATCACTTTCCACGAATACGTCAAAAGGTATGCTTCAACTACCATATTAATAACAACGAATTGGAAGAAGTATTCAATATTAGAGATTTGGGAGTTATAATGGACAGTAAACTAAACTCTGGTCTACATCAGGATCATATCATAAATACAGCGTTGAAAATATTGGGTTCCATAAATCGACACACAAGAAACTTCAAAAATATGAACACTAACTCATTTGTTCAACACTTTGGTGAGTCCAACTCTCGAATATGCATCTAATGTGTGGTCACCATCATACAACAATCATATTCACAGAATTGAAATAGTTCAAAATAAATTTCTTCTTCGTCTCTCGCATAAGCTGGGGTCCCTAGAACTGAATTTTCTGCTAGCCATATGCGTGAAAAGTTGAATATTCAAGAATTGCATACAGGGCGCATGCATGCTGACCTCATACTAACCTACACAATTGTTAACAACTTGGTCACCTGTCCTAACTTGCTTTTTAGATTTGCTCTTTATGTCCCAGTAAGGGCTACCAGAACAATTCAAACCTTCGCCACATCTCTGCATAGATGTAATCCTGGAAAATACTCTCCTATATCTCGTATGATTACCACATTCAATGCATTCGAAGTGGATGTCTTTGAAACCTCATTGGTTCGCATCAAACGCGCCCTCAAATCACATCAAATCTGATACCAGATGGTGTGCTATCCTTGTTTAGTTTGAGTTATAGTTTGAGTTTTCAGTAATTAATTGATTTGTTGAAATTATTATCATTCTAGTTAATTGTGAAATGATTTGCCCGTTTATAAATAAATAAATAAATTATTAGAGTTCGGAATTAATATTCATAATAAGTCCATAAGATTTGTGGCAGAGTTATACTTGTTTTGCTTCCAGACTCTGTTTCATTACTCAGCATTTCTCAAGATCCAGAAATTGATCGTAAAATTTCGAACAGAATGTGTAAAAGTTATTTGGATCACGGGTTACTCCCAGTGGCATCATTCAGCTTATCAGAATGCTTGGGTTTCAATATATCATATGCTTGCTTATTGCAAATACATAATATTTTCTTTCTGCACAATCATCTGACAGTTATTACACAAAAATAAAAACAAATTGTTAAATCAAATAATTTTTTTTTTTCAAAAGTGTCGTATATGCACGACAAAATATAATCTCAAGATGAGTAAAATTATTTCCTGTTATTCTGTTAACTCTTTTGGGCGGCATAATTCATCACACAACGTCTATCAAAAATTCACTAGCCCCGCTTCACACATTGACTAACCCCTCTTCACCCCTTTAGGAACGGAATTATCAACTGAAGTTGAACAGGGCTCATTTATTCGTTGAAGAGAAACAAAACACCGATTTCCATCATCCTAATTCAAAAACGTTACGGAATCCCCATTCAAATTTTGACCACCGATTCCACCCCTTTAAGGGTAGAATTCGAAAAAACACAGAAAAATATATTTCTCTGTTTGTAACCAAGCCTCCAGACACCAACTTTCATGATCCTAACTTGAAAAGTAGCGGATCCCCCATAAAAACCTCAAATACTATTTCTTATGACCCCAACTTAAAAACTAAGGGTACTCCTATATACATTTCCAATCCCCATTTCAACCATTGTAGGGTAGAATTTTTTAAAACCGTGGAATATATGTTTTTTCATTTGAAAAGAATAGCTCAGATACCAATATCCATGACTCAATCAATCAATCAATATTAAGATGTCTTAGAATGTCAATAAATAGATAAAAACATAAAATAGATTAAAATACGCAAGATGAAACTGAAATATAATATAAATAGAATAAACAAATAGAAAAATATTACCCAAAATTCTTCACACGTATGATAAATTTTCTATAAATTCATTAACACTATAAAGACACTTCTTGAGTGAAAAACATTCCAAATCATAGTTGAAGAAGGACATTGCAGTTATATCTTTTGGTTTATCTAGAAGATTAATTAAAAGTTCAAGACCAATATGATATTATTTTTCTTTTGTCAAAATGTACTTCAAAGTGGTGCCTTGTTCGATATACATGGATATCATAGTTTCTTAACGCTACTTCCACCCCCTTCTCACTTCCCTCCTTACCATCCCTCTCGCCTGCCTTCCACCACTTTAGGGGTGGGATATCAAAAAACCTTCCTCTGAGGTTTTGATTGTCAATATTTCAACTCATTACGTCAATAGGTCTAGGCGTTGATCGTCAGTCAGTCAGTGAATCAGTCCACGATATATATATAGATATATATATATATATATATATATATATATATATATATATATATATATATATATATATATATATATATATATATATATATATATATATATATATATATATATATATATATATATATATATATATATATTTGTTTGTTTTTTTTTGGGATTTAGATTCCATCTGGAACAGGTTTCAATTACAAATTTTTCTTCTCCACATAAACATTTAATTTTCGAAACGTTTCGCTCCTGGCCTGGAGCTTCATCAATTGTATTAACATTTAGTACTGAAAATGAGAGTTTTGGTTAGGTCAGAGGACTGCTTGTATCACACATTATTTTAAAAACATTTTGTTTGTATGGGTGCCTTGGGTTTTTTTCCCCATGTACATGATTTCTGGACTTTAGCTGTTGTTTTTAATGTCGTTGGTCTACGTGATTCGTTTGATTTGAGAATGTCGGAGTATGGTTTGATTGATTGATCCAGCCGAACCTGGTGGATGGGACGTGGTTGTATTGTTAGTGTGTGTTTCGACTGGGGTGATCTTTATTTGCGCATGGGCATTAATGATGTTTCTGTTCTGTGAAATTAAATTGTAAACAACCATTCTTCAAAAGATATGTAGACGACTGCATAACGGCAATACCAATAAACAAACTTGATGAAATCACCAATGCCCTTAACTCATTCCATCCCAAACTACAATTCACCACTGAATTAGAAGAAAACAGCAAGATAAATTTTCTTGACCTAACGCTAATCAGAACAGACAACACAAGGCACATGGTCAGGAAGATACCTCAATTTCAATTCCAACCACCCCCTTAACCAAAAGAAAAGTCTCATCATAGGTATGGTAGATAGAGCCCTAAATTCAAGCAGCCCTCCACTACGAGAAAATTGTCTAAATAAAGTGAGAGAAACACCCTAAAACAACAGCTACCCAATTAATCGTATCAATAAAGTCATCAAACAAAGAACGCATAAATTATACAACAACAACCAAAATAAATCCACAAATATGAATGAAAATAGTTATATCTCAATTCCATACGTGAACGGTTTTTCGGAAAACATAAGAAACATCCTAAATGAACATAATTTCCAAGTTTGTCACAAATCTCATAATACACTTAAACAATTTCACACCCCTCTCAAAAGCAGGGACCCAAAACTAAAACAATCGAATCTCGTCTATAGTATACCTAGCAACGACTGCGGAAAATAATATATCGGTATGACATCACAATTATTCTGCAATAGAATCAATGGCCATAAATATCTGAAAAAATCAAGTACAGCGCTCAACAAACACATAATACAAGACAACCACAACCCCAATTTTCCAGAAACTAAAATCTGAACAATGGAAACGAATCGAGGAAAAAAAGCTATCAAAGAAATGATATACATAAAGAAGAACAAAAATGCATTGAATGATAGACGAGATATAAATAATCTCAGCCAAATATACCACACACAAACATACACCAATATGAACCCATACCCCCAAAAATAACTACCCCTCGCTCCCCCACAATACTATGAACCACAGAAACATCATAAATACCCATGCGCAAATAAAGATCACCCTAGTCAAAACACACACTAACAATACAACCACGTCACATCCACCAGGCTCGGCTCGACCAATCAATCAAACCACACTCCGACATTCTCAAATCGAACGAATCACGTGACCAACAAAATTGAAAACAACACCTAAAGTCCAGAAATCATGTACATGGGGAAAAAAAACCCAAGGCACCCATACAAACAATAATGTGTGATACAAGCAGTCCTCTATACTCGGATTGCCACATATAGGTTATGGTACGTACTTGCAAAGTTAATGTAAACAAAACGAAAACCAACCAAAACTCCCATTTTCAGTACATAATGTTGATACAATTGATAAAGCTCCAGGCCAGGAGCGAAACGTTTCGCAAATTAAAAGTATATGTAGAGAAGAAAAATTTGTAATTGAAACCTGTCCCAGATGGAATCTAAATCCCAAGAAAAACCAAACAAATAAATTATAATTAAGATTCAAGAACAATTTCCGATAAATTATATATAATATATATATATATATATATATATATATATATATATTCCACTATTCAAATCTACCTGTAAATGACAACCTACTTATGAAATAACTGATCAAGATCGATCTCCAATTATTGTTATCCTATATTTTGGAGAATTTTTACAATATTTTTGTAAACAATCATGTAATTCTTTACAAATATTTTGTGATGAAAGTATCTATAATATTCATTCCAGTCAAATATTATTATGGCGACCTTGAATTGAAACTCCTCAAGGATCTTTTGGCTTCTTCACTATTTTCGAAAGCACAGGGTATATCAATCGTTCCGAAACCTCAGTTGAATTGCGGAAGAGAAGCATGTAGAATCTCTTTGCTATATTTCCACCGAAAAAATAAATAGAAATGCGGATTTTTTTCCCCACGGATCAATGAAGTAATTAATGATCTTGGTGCAGGGAGTAAATTTCAAATACAAGCTCGTTTTACTGTTGGGATAATCCCAATTGATTCACACAAAATATTCTATGTATGGAATCCCATTACGTGATGGAAATCGAGGATAATAAATAAATAAAGCATTTATTGCCCAACAGAAACCATTCACAAGGCAACTAAGTATTATAGATAATAATTTACAAGATGGTATTAGTATATAACAAAACATACAAGGGAATTGACGAGGAACAGTGCAAAGAATAAACATAAGGTATGAGACACAAAATAGTACATGCATGGTTTAAGCCTGAATCACTATAAGTATACTCGATATTTATTATTCAAATCCGACTTACTGCAGTTAGAAATATCACATATATTTGGTAGCTTATTTGCATTGAAACACATTACATTGATCGGAGCTTTAGACATAATATTTGTTTGAGCTCTTTTACACTTAAAGGTGGTATTTGATCTAGACTCCAATTTTGGCACATGGAAATCAATTTGAGATCAAGTCCCTCGCTCACAAATTGACTGAATACGAGTTGTACTAAATTTATGGGTATCATTCATAATTTTCAATCCTGGGAATTATTAATTTTTTCGTTGAAAATTGAATTCTCTGTATGCGAGTACTAATGACATTTTTATGATATATTCACTGAACACAAAATAAAACCGCATCAACCACGGTGGAGACAAAATATACCTAAATTGTTTCCGCACTCAAGGCGGCCTGTGACGTATTTATGAAGACACATCTGGAAACTCTGGAACGAGTTCTCCACGATCCGTATATTTATGGAAAATTAGGCGGTTTTTAGCGCCATACATCAACCGACGGCGGCTAAATGTAGCAGCAGGGCCGGGGCTAATTTATCAGTCCACACAGTTGTATTTACGTTGTGGTGGGGTGGTTCCCTAGTTAGCACCCCTCTCACTTTCCGCAGACAATAAACACTCGAGACCTATATAAATAACGGTAATTGGCGAATAATATGATGTATTTCCCTCCGCGATAGCTGGTGGAGGTATTTTGGGATGATGAATGGGGTCAGAGCTATTTTTTCACATATACCACCGACCTGGAATATTAAATATTTAAAAGGCATAACACGCGAATTCTCTCTTCCCGGAGAGAAAGAAAACTTGATTAGTCAGATAAACAGTTACTCATTTATCTACCAATGGGATTAAATTATATGTTTTCAGCCGACGTGTATGTATAGCAGGTGTTCCAGGATGTAAAAACTCTCATAACATTTGATTTCAGAATACTATATTGGATAGTCATTGATGTTATAGATGAAAATTACAAACTTGCAGTTCAGCAAATGAGTGCATCTGAATAATGTAGAGGTGTTTGGGACTGACTGCATTTAATTTCGTTGGTGAAAGACTTCGATCGGTGAAAGAACATAATCTTTATAAAGATATATATATATATATATATATATACAGTGTGACCCATTTAAAACGGAACCACTCCTGTAGAATACGCATTTTCAATCATTCTCAAAAAAAATTTTTTTCAATATTAAGCATCAAAAACTGTAACACAAATTTTCATAATTTTAGTTTCATTTCCAAGGCACTCTATGGTTTTTTTTCTTCGTCAAAAACGGCTTATTACGGCTTCTTAGGCAATTTTTGTTTTGAAATTTGACTACACTACTGGATTTGTATTCGTTATTAATGGAAACCATGAGAATTTCATAAAATAATATTGATTAACAACGAAGTTACAACAACTTTAATTTTGGAAACAAAGTATTTGATTATAATTTTTTTTGAATTATAGACATATTTAAAATCTGGCAACACTGCCGATAGAAATTAGAACACCAGTGAATTTGTACAGCGAGAGAGTCAATAGCTCATTCCGTTCTACAGTTATAACTCCTGACAGTATGGTAATGTGAGCGATTTGTAGTGAAAGCGATTTTGTAATAAAAATCTGACTACGCCACTGGATTGGTGAATTATATTCCCTCAAAATAATTTATTCAAGTTTAGGTTATAAGTGTATTCAAAAATAACAGAAAATTGAGAATTCATTTTCAAGTTATGCAGTCTTCCATAGCCGATAAAAACGAAATCAAGTTTTGAAGTATCAGAATTATTTATCGAATAATAAAACAGAAAGCAGGACAAAAAATGTTCCTTTTAAATTCTGTAAAACTCAATTGAAACAAGCTTTTCAGAGAAGGTATCAATAATTTAGGGAAAGCTGAACTAATACATTGGGCATAGGTATTGTACTAAATCAATAGTAGGCTGTGATTTATTACACCACAAATCGCTCACATTACCATACTTTCAGGAGGAACTATAGAACGGAATGAGCTATTGACTTCGGATTTTTGCTGTACAAATTCACTGGTGTTTTACGTTGTATCGGCAGTGTTACCAGATTTTTAATATGTCTATAATCTAAATAAAAATTATAATCAAATACTTTGTTTTCAAAATTGAAATTGCTGTAACTTCGTTGCTAACCTACATTTTTTCATGAAATTTTGATGGTTTTCATCTATAACAACTAGGAATCCAGTGGTGTAGTCAAATTTGGAAAAAATTGCCTTATAACTTTTTGCCGTTTTTGACAAATAAAAAAACCATAGAGTGCCTTGGAAAAAAAACTAAAGTTATGAAAATTTGTGTCAAGATACAGTTTCTGGTGGTTAATATTGGAAAAAAATATTTCCGAGATTGACTGAAAAATGCGTTTTCTACAGGGGTGGTTCCATTTTAAATGGGTCATATATATATATATATATATATATATATATATATATATATATATATATATATATATATATATATATATATATATATATATATATATTATTATATATATATATATATATATATATATATATATATATATATATATATATATATGAAAGGAAAGAATATCGAGGGGACTGGTAAACAAAACGAAATAAATTTAATGGACATAGCCCTGAAAGAGAAGTATTAACCGTAGACACGTGTTTCGTGCTCTCATCAGTACGGTGAAGAAGTGCAAGGATTAACAACACATGGTGGATACGACAAATGTGCGGCTGGCTCCTCTTTGTTGACTCCGTTGATTTGTCATTTTCCACCAAGTGTTCGTCAATTATATATATATATATATATATATATATATATATATATATATAAATATATATATACTGAATGATTCACTGACTGACTGACGATCAACGCCTAGACCTATTGACCCAATGAGTTGAAATATCAACAATAAAAACCTCAGAGGAAGGTTTTTTGATACTCCACCCCTGAAGTGGAGAAAGGAAGGCGAGATGGATGGTAAGGAGGGAAGTGAGAAGGGGGTGGAATAAGAAATTCTGACATCCATGTATATCGAAGAAGGCACCACTTTGATGTACATTTTGACGAAATTTAAAAATAATATCATGTTGGTCTTGAACTTTTTATCAATCTTCTAGATAAACCAAAAGATATAACTGCAATGTCCTTCTTCAACTATGATTTGGGATGTTTTTTACTTGAGAAGTGTCTTTAGAGTGTTAATGATTTTATAGAAAATTTATCATACGTGTGAAGAATTTTGGGTAATATTTTTCTATTTGTTTATTCTATTTATATTATATTTCAGTTTCATCTTGCGTATTTTAATCTATTTCATGTTTTTATCTTTTTATTGGCATTCTAAAACATCTAAATATTGATTGATTGATTGAGTCATGGAAATTGGTATCTGAGCTATTCTGTCCAAATGAAAAAACATTTATTCCACGGTTTAAAGGAATTCTACCCCACAATGGTTGAAATGGGGATTGAAAATGTATATAGAAGTACCCTCAGTTTTTAAGTTGGGGTCATAAAAAATTGTATTTGAGGTTTTTATGGGGGATCCGCTACTTTTCAAGTTAGGATCATAAAAGTTGGTGTCTGGAGTATTGGTTACAAACAGAGAAATATATTTCTCTGTGTTTTTCCAAATTCAACCCTTAAAGGGGTGAAATCGGTGGTGAAAATTTGAATGAGGAAAAACCTTTATTACTAAACAAATCCAATAACCCAAGAAACTCCTCAAAAATATATATATATACATATATTTATATATATATATACATATATATATATATATATATATATATATATATATATAAATATATATATATATATAATATATATATATATATATGTATATATATATTTATATATATATATAATATATATATATATATTCAATGACACTTGGATCAAAATATTGTCAGGAATATGCCCTCCAAAGCTGATCGACCTATATTATCCTGATCAAGGTTAGCACGCTCATATGTTTATCATACCCTCGAATTGTTTGGGATTGAATCACATCGGACAATGTGTGTTAGATATAAAACAGTGGTGCTGAGACTATCGCGGGATCACGATTACAGTTACAAATAAAAAATTAGAGATATCAATTTAGAAGTTGAAATGTCACCAGAATGTATTGGTCTCAACTACTAAGCTGCCATTCTGGCAGCGTTGCATAGTTCTAGGTATAAGTATGGCGATTGTTGTTTATATTCAATGTTATTAGGATATGATAGATGAGCTTCATTGTCTATATGAGAACATTTGTCGACAAGGACAAAATTATCACAATGTGTTCTAATGATGATGATTATCTAATCTAATTTTTGTGATGGTTAAATCTAAAAAAATTATTTGTTATTCATTTCAATTTTGAGAGTAACTTTCGGCAAAAGAAGTGAGGCCATCGAACCAGATGTTCTGACCGATAACTTGTCCAAAAACAATAAAATCAAACAAAAACTCGGTCAATTCACCATTTCAAAATATCAACGTAACCAAAAATCCACTGCCAGGTTTTTATGGAGGTCCAATCACAATAATTTAAACCAATCTTTACAAAAAATGAAGAAAACAATATCCAATGATTATCTCATATTAACAAAAGCTGACGAAGCCAATTCAATGGTCATCTTCGACCAAATAGATAACTTAAAAAAAAATAGGAGTTTCAAACAATTTCATCCTTATAAATTCAGACCCACTCAATAAATTCATTAATAAAACAAAAAACCACATCAAAAATTGCAACAACCTTTTTTGAATTCAATTAATCTTATAATTCGATTCCCAGCAATCCACAAATGTCGAGACTATATGGTCTTCCGAAGATCCACAAAGATCAGATCAGATCAGTAGTGAGTTTTTGCACCACTCCAATATCAACCTTATCAACGTTTGTACTACAAGTAATAAAAAACATCACTCATTACAAACTGGCCAATTCGGTAAGTAACACTCTTGAATTAATCGACAAAATCATAAAAGATATTTTAAGTTCAAATTCTGCACTTCTCAAGATTTTTTCATCTTCATGACGAATTATATAGCCAACCTGAAGATTTAGCAAACTTTCCTAGCTGATATCTTCATGGAGCACCTAAAAAACTCATTTATCATCAATAAAATGAAAAATATTGTGAAATGGTTTCGTTATATAGATATTTGTATGGTATTTATTGAAGGCAACAACAACGATGCCCAAGAAATTTCAAACTCACTGAACACTATACATCCTGAAATGAAATTTAACCTTAAAATAGAAATGAATAACAAATATTTTTTCTCAGATTTTACAATAACAAAAATTAACAAACGATTGGATTACTTCATGAACGGAAAACCTACCCAGACTGATCATGTCATTCCATTCAACTCCAACCATCCTATGCAACATAAAATGGCTGCCCTCAATTCTTATATTAAAAGACTTTTGAACGTTGCTTCAAGCCCAACCAGCTACATTGAAAAAGTCAATATAATTAAGCAGATTGCAGTCAACCTTCCACCATAGACAAATCAACAAATTCAAGTCTCGCATGGACAGAAAGTTCGTGAACTGCTTTCAGGTATGAAAATATCATTCAACTCAGTCTGAACAAAACTTTGGTTAACTATCACTAGGTGAATATTTCGGATTACCTTTCTTCCAGAACAATATTAGGTTAAGGAGTGGCCGTAGCTGTACTGACCAAGTCTTATACCTGACAACCCACATCGAGGCGGGGTTTGAAAGGGGACTGAGAACATCCGTAGCGTTCATTGATCTTACTGCAGCATATGACACCGTATGGAGGGAAGGCCTAATATACAAACTACTTAGAGTCATACCATGCCTGGAAATGTGCCATTTAATTAATAACCAATCAACAAACATACTATTCCAAGTCTTAGTTAACGATGCTAAGAGCAGTACTAGAAAACTGAACAATGGCCTCCCGCAGGTTTCGGTGCTCGCCCCACTCCTATTCAATCTCTACACAGCTGACCTACCTGAAACGAGGTGTAGAGAATTTGCATATGCAGACGACTTAGCGATTTCCTATCAGCACAAACTCAAATAACCAACTGAACATGCTTCGAATGAAGACCTCGCGAAGCTTAATGATTACTTCAAAAAATGGAGGCTGTGCCCAAGTCCGGCTAAAACAGAAGTCTGCTGCTTCCATCTATCGAACAGGCAAGCAAATGATCCCTTGCGAGTGGAATTTGATGGCAGGATCCTTAACCACAGCAAAAACCTAAAGTACTTAGGCGTGACGTTCGATCGATCACTAACATTCAATCTACATTTTAGAAACGTGGCTGGTAAACTGAGAACGCACATTAACATCATAGCTAAACTTGCTGGAACAACATGGAGAGCTACGGTAGCAACACTTCGAACAGCAGCTCTGGCCTTGGTATACTCTGTCGCAGAATATTGCTGGCCTGTTTGGACCGACAGTGTGCACACTACAGAAGTAGATGTGCAACTTTACCAAACAATGAGACTGATTACTGGAACTATACGGTCAACACCAACGTACTGGCTCCTAGTGCTCAGTAATATCACACCACCGGATATCCGACGAACTACGGCTCTCATCAGAGAATATAAGAGAATCATAGCCAACGCAGACCTACCAATCCATACCGATATCCCATACCTAGCAGTACAATATCATCGGCTCAAATCAAGACATCCAGCCATCCGATCAGCATTAGAATCGGATGAAAACATTCATGCGACTAATAAATGGATTACCATATGGGCAGAAACTGCAGGAGACCACTACATTCAACTAGATGACCCAACGCAGTGTTTCAACGGATCTGACCTGCCACGCCGACTATGGTCAAAGCTCAACCGAGTTAGAACAGGTTGCGGGAAATGTGCTGATTCCTTACACAAATGGGGCAGGGCAGAATCCCCACAATGTGATCGTGGATCTCCGCGGCAAACTATCCGCCACATCATATCAGAATGTCCTAACCGTTCCTACGATTATGACCTTGAAGATTTTATGAAAGCCACACCAGAGGTAATTGAATGGCTACGCAATTTGGATGTAGATATATAGTTTGGCATAATAATTATGTTTGTCCTTATATATTTGATGTTCTCTGTTTATATTAAAAATTTCTCTGTTTATACGTATTGTGTATTTTACATTCTTTCTATCATGTACATTGCACTGTAACCCCATACGCTAAATAAATAAATAGAACAATATTTGCAACAAGACTTTCAATTTCGTACAGGAACTTCTTTCAGATATTAAAATATCATTCAACTCAGTCTGAACAATGTTTGGTGAACTCCAAAGATAAAATAAATAAACTTAATAAAATTGGTGTTCATCAACTTGACTGTTCTGATTGCCCCGCCTCATATATCGGTCGCACTTGCAGACCACTAATAACTAGAATCAACGAAATTTTGAGAAAAAGTCAGCACTTGGATTCTACTTGAAATTACATAATCATATTTTTATCCCTAACCGAAACTCAAACTCAAATATTTGAGATTGGATTTGTTCAAAGGACTGGAAAGGACCCTGCACTCTCTATATGTAGAGAGGCGACCAGTCAAATTTTATGAAACTTTGGTATGATGTTGTACTCGACCTAGTTACAAAGTGTCGATAGGCGCAACTCAATACTATGACTAGTTTCCTAGATACGGGGTGTTAATGTTGAAAATTGCCCAGTTTTCCGGATGTTTTTTCCTTTAACTTATGAGATAGATTGAATTTATGTTGCATACACACGTTTACTACTTGTTTCAGTAATACATAAGTAAATACGTACAATTAAAAATATTTATATTTGCAGGGTGATTCACAAATGTATAACGGTAGTTTTTTACAGAATCTCACTTTCTCTACTGTGACGTCAGGGGAGCATATTTTCCAAAGGTTCTCCCCGATATAGTATTTTGACGAGAAAATATTGCACAGTTCACATTTCTTATACATGGTGAACCACTAGACAATTTTTTTTAGGAATAATTCAAAACCCTATATTTATGGATTGATTTATGGGAAAGGTGAAACCACAAACATATGTGTGTTTATAATCTCCGAAATATTCAAGGTGGTTTATTTATCGGAAGGTATTCTATTTTGGAAGAAGTACAAAAACCATGAACAACCTGTATTCTGGAATTTTCCCAGTAGAATGTAACTATTTTCTCACTATATGATGATTTTCATAATATCTTGAGATACTATGACCAGTTTTTGACGTACAGGGCGTTAAAGTGAAGAATCACTGATTTTATCAGTTTTTTCTTCAAAAAAAGCTAGATTGATTTTATGTTGCGCTTATGAGTTCGATATAAGTTTTGGTTAGATGTACATGGAAAGGTTCAGCAAGAAATATTTACTGTTACAGGGCTATTCACGAATAAATCACAATAGGTTTTTGCAAACACTCAATAATTCTACAGTTCCGTCACAGCGAAATCATTCCATGAAGTTGAAACCTAGTCGTATACAATTTTGAGTCTGAAAGATTTCGATAAAATTACTTTTCATACAGGGTACTAAAACGAGAAATCTTTTAGATAAATAATTAGGCTTTGAAATTACTAAAACGAGAACTTTTTTAGTTACTTTTGAGTAACATTATAACAGGTATGCATAACCGAAATTTTTTCAAATATACAGGGTGAGTTGATGGCTTGATGATAACCTACAGAATATATCAGTATATAATTATTTATAAAGTTTTTACACCAACAATTTCTTTTTATTGTGGCATCGACAACTATGGTCATTAGCCCTTGTGTGTTAGTGTTTGTTACTAGCTCCATACGCCAATGAAGATGCAGCACTGTTAATTTTTACCCACCAGTGAATCATCGAGAGACATCCTCAGTCTGACATCAAGATTAATGATTTAAACTCTCAATTTTATATGAATATTCTCGCTTCGAGTGAGTATCAAACCTGGGATCTTTCGATGCCAGATGAGCGTTTACCCATTGCGCTATCACCCCCAGAAGATGATAATTATCCATCTTCTTGTGTAGGTATCATTCAAATACTGAGTACCTGTTTTGTATAGGTGGAAAAATACGTGTAGAGCGAGTTATATACTAGGTATATTGAAAAGTATAAATCTTATAATAGTCATTACCTTGGTTATTACTAAATGAATATACTTTTTTAGTAGGGAAAATATTCATTTAAGATGATCTACGCATGCAAGAATCGAACCAAAGGTACAAACGTATATCGCAACAACTATCAGAAAAATTTAGTCAACCGTTTAACTCATTTCCACACCACCACAAAGGTAGATGTTTTAGTGCGTATTTTTTTATAGTGGTTTTCCAAGTTCATCCCACAACGTTTATTTGATAGCATACAAACTCAGTGTATATCATAAATCTCAACCAATTACATTTCTGATTAATCGAGTCCATTTAAATGAAATGGCGCCTCTGTCTTTGAACAACTTCTTGTATGTAAGATGCCGCTAAATAAATAAGGTAGCATCCATTTTCTCAAATGAGTCCGCTTACAATCCAACCCAAAAATGATTTCAATTCACATGAGCAATATTTTGAATCACATTACTTTTTTTTTATTCAAAGATTAATAAATAAATCACTTTGTATACCCCACAGCTTATGGTTATGCATATAATATAGTGATATATACTAGGAAGATTCCTTGAAATCGATGTAATTCATAATTTTTACAGCTTCAAGTTGGATCTAATTTTTGGTTCATGTCGAAGTGGGCTTATGTCATGAGACATCTTACAAAGTGTCACACTGTGCGAAATTTGACACGTGTACTCTCGACAATACATTAGTCTTGTGGTTTCTAAAGTTATTTTTTTTGAGTTCATAAATATTTTGGAGGGATTTTTTATTTGTTGTTTTTGTTGTTACAAAATGGCGTTCGCAAATAGGATAAGTTGTTACGTATGTGAAAGACCGTTTCCACCTAGACAGTTGATTCGCTTAAACCAAGAAGGAAATATTGATGTATTGCTAGTTGCTTCTTTCAAAAGGCACGCTGCTGGATTTCCTCCTATAGATGAAGGAAAAATACAAGAATTTGCCTAAATTGTTCTAATGCTGTGAGAAATGAACCTAATCGAATACTAATTAATCCGAACTGTCTACGTTTTAATGTGCTTTCTCCAGCTCCTTCGAGCTTGCATAATATGTAATGCCCAAGAAAACCTACATAGATTGTCTCTATAATTTAGAGTTGATGTGTTTGTTAATTCTGACATTTATGTACCTGACTTTTCAAGAATATGTGATCATCATCTTGACAATGATGGTTGTGTGTTACCAGATTTGATACGGGGTTTACGTTTTATTTACAAACCATATTTTGTACCGAACCTTCAACGATTTATATCTTGCTCAAGGATTCAAGCGAATGCCAATTACAAAAATATGAATTAGGAAAGCACAGAAAGTTCTACCGAAGACGAAGTCTAAACTTTAACATCAATATCCAAAAATAACTTTCAGGAGTTATATCATTTCGTGATGTGTAAGCAATATGGCAATGCAGAAAAATCAATAAAGACACTGTTATATTTTTGATAAAATTGGGATTTCTGAAGATTCTTCTCAACTATCCTTTCAGACAAACTGTGAGCCTGACAATTTCAAATGTTTGGTTATCACTTCTCAGGTGGTTTTCACCGAATAATATTGGTTTTAATGCCATTACAAGAAAAAATTCTATAGCTAGACATGTATCTCCATATATCAATCAGTTGTACAATCCTACTCCCAATCTGCCAAAATCAATGGTGAACATAGATTGTACTTACAATCAAATGGATAATAGTGGTAACTTCAGAATATAACGTCAATCTTACTGTTTCTACAAAAAAGAGCATCTCGTGAATCCAGAAATAATAGTAGCTCCCGATGGTTACATATTAGAAGTAGGTGGACCATATTTTTCGGATGCAGCGATTTTGAACCATGCTGTAGAACATGATTCGAATGGAATATGAAACTAGTTTCAACACGGCCAGATCGTGATAGTCGAAAGAGGCTATAGAGATTCTATAGACACAATTTAAAATTTTGGTATTCAATATTATATGCCAAGTTTCCTTCAACCGCACCAAAAACAATTTACTGCTCTTGAGACTAATCAAAACAGAATAATTACGACTAGAATCTAGAAAAGACGATTTTCAATTTTTTTTCCGGAAAAATATCTACGACGCATGCAGCTCATTCAAAAGAATTTTATCTTATTGCTGGTGCTTTAATGAACATCCCTTAATAGAAATAAGTGGAACACCTCAAATGGCTAATGCAATGCTGGACAAATTGCAAGAAAATAATTGGGTCCAAATTCGTGATCAAAATGGAAATCTTTTACGGTGAAATGGTCAGTGGAATCGTTTGAACAACGAACATGTACTTCAATACCCTCGATTAAACTCAGAGTATTTTACAAAATAACCGGGTTCCTACCATATTTATTTAGCGACATCTTACATACAAGATACTGTTCAAAAACAAAAACGCAATTTGATTCAAATCGACGTATTGAATCAGGAACCTCATTGGTTGCGATTAAGAATTTACTCTAGGTTTGTGAATGCTGCCAAACATACGCTTTGGGTTGTATATATCAACAACGCGAATGAGAATCGCAAGAATCCAATAACAGGACATGTAAATCAGGAGCTAGGACATTGGGTACATGCGCTCATGTTGCTAGTGTTGTATGGTTTTTAGGATATGCTAGATATCAACAAATTATGAAATTCCCTTCATCCAAACTTTTAAATTGTATTGACGATTCAGGGGAGGAAACTTTGCCAGAAGAGGTACACATTGGTCCTGAGGTGATTCAAAATATCAGTTACTAATCCTAACTGACTTATTCTGTTTCAAAACATCTCTTTATGTAGAATCACTCGTCACCCATTTTATTTGCACATCTTTTAAATATCAACTCTACCTAACCCAACTAACATTATAGGAGAATTATACCAAGCAGAGGGGTAAAATGGCTTGAAGAAGTCCGAATTCACCTATTTCTGACCAAATATTCTACCTTCAACTAATAACTAACTCCAAAGTTATAATTCAAGTTATAAATACCGTAACTGAGACCACCGGATATACTACAAAAACCTTAAACTCAATAGGCGTAATGCATAGTAGGAAATTACTTGTTATGAACTTGGAATATACTTTCACAGCCTCATAGGTCAATGAGTTATTTTTGGAAAAAAGGTGTCCACAAAATGTGTTCAGAATACTTGAACATTCAGGGAATACTTTCTAGTAAATATTAACCTAATTATAACCTCATGAATGTTCAAATAGTCAGGGAATAAACAAGTATGTAAACAGGTCCACTATACACTCCACATTACCTATTTTGGCACCATTTAAGTTGCCTGGGAATTTTTTGTCCTAGTTCATACCTACCGTTCCACAAAGAGGGCGATATTACTACAATATTTGTCTGATAAGACTACATGTCTACAACGAAGTCGAAATCACCAAAAATGAATTTCTCAAAGTAACTTGGTCTATTATCAGATATTGAATCCCGAATCGATTCAGATGAGCATGACATGATACAATTCACTCAGCTCAAATAATTTATTTTGGAGCTGAATGTTAGAAATCTATGAAATGCCAAGTAGAAATTCGAATAGAATTGATAAACCATACAAGTATACCACCAACTACTATCGATTAGCAGCCAGAATGGGAATATAATCCGAACCCACACTCCCCAAAGTCCAAAGATCAGAGCCATCATGTTACTTATGTGGTACATAAGAATATTCTACTATGTGCCCACGTCTTTTTATGTCTTTAACTATTTCAAAATATTCATCATCCATTTTTATGAATGAAATATGAAAGCAGATAAGTGTTAACCATCGACGGAGGCAATACAAAACAGGCTTATGTTAGGTTATGCCGGGTATGAATGGATTGACAGAATGAACAGAATGAATGCAGAGATAAGCTGCGTTCAACAAGCTTCGTCTGTTGCCAGCGGTAAACCACTGCCGTGACGTTTTCAATGATACGACAAAATGAAATTCAATGAAGTTGGTCTAGCTGAAGAAAATAGGTAAAATATTATGGAATGAAGTGCAAAAAACGAAAGCAAATAGCAAAACAATGAAATATTGATGGGTTGAAACGATGACTTCGAAAATTCCAATACTTATCATTGCGGCGTCCGGAAACGTCGAATTGAAGTTTCTAGGCAAATCATAATATCTCAATTCTTCAAGAGGTAATCACAATTGGCAAACAAATCGAATTTGATATTTCTGAGCACGGCATTCTGCAAATTTAGCATTATAAGCTTACTTTCAGACTATGCGGAACGCGGCCACGTCAAACTACAGCTTTTGAGCCAATTACTACACACCTTTTAATATTTAAAAGGTCATGATTGGCTATTTCTCTTCGGATAGAGATTCCTTCCTTACCCAGAGATAACATTATCATGTATATTATTATGGCAAAATGTGCACTGAATACAATTATCGCGTACTATTTTCAATACCACTGATATTTAATGTTCAATTTCAGAATAAAAACTTGAATTTCAGAATGAATACTTATTAGGGGGTTTTGTTATATATATAGTTTCATTTGAGTAACTAGGTATAGGCTAGACAGAAATGGTTTTACCATCAACAAGAAGTGGAAATTATTGTTTATGTTTTCTCCGTATTAGGAATTAAAATGATCATTTTAGTGTTTCTGCTCAGAATATCGAATAACAACAATATACATTTATTATTCACGATTCCAATACAACTAGAGAACGGATCGTATAGACATATCACATGAAAAAACATCCAATAACAAATTTGTATTTTATCACGTGACCACAATGTGAAAGGGTCTGAAATCCCAAAATGAGGAAAATGGACTTCAAAGTCAGGAATGAAGGTTACTCTCGACTTTGCATAAAGCCTATGTGTTCTCAAAGTTGAAATTTTAGGGAAATTCGACTTGAAGGTTCCATACGGGATAGACGCCATTTTTTTTACTTGAAGCGTTTCCGCCATTGCAAAAATGATTCATAATTTTTTTGAATCGACTATATTTTAATGAAAGATAGTAAAAAATTGGTGAATATGATATGTATATACATACTTCATCTATGAAATAAGTTTCGAAGTGTTTGATAAAAAAAGTTGAGGAAATACACTTAATTTTATGAATTTTTTACTTACAAATTTGATATTTTGAAGGAGCTCACTTGTTTTACATAAGTAAAATTCAACATCATCACAGAAAAGTTTGTATCGCAAATGAAATCCGAACTAGATGTGAATGCGAAACCATCACTTGCATACATCATACTCTGCTGTTCATTTCTTGACAGTTCTTTTTTCATACGCCATGTTCATCTTCAAAGCTTTCACGAATCAACATGTAGGTTGAGATACACAATATGCGGTTAACATTTATCATCTTCTTCTAACCTTCTACTGTTGTTTTAATAAAGTGTTTATAATAGGGGAAAATGACTAAATTTTTACTATCAGTCGACTATTCTGAAGGAATTTTCACATATTCATGCCTTTGACTTATTAGGCAAAATGTCTTGATTTTCCAATTTTATACTTCTGAATTAATTCCATTTTCTTTCCCATATTGGTAAATTTGAGGTAAATATAACGTAAGAATTACCTTCGCCAATTTGGGCTGTGATCTATTTGAAGGTCGAGATGACGTATATTTTACTTAAAATGTTTGTTGGGAAGCTGTTTCAGATCTGCTCTGCCTTTTCACGTCACTTGTTCATTGTTGTTTCTTACTACCTTATCTATCTGGTGACTGCACTCATCAGTTTCCACATTTCCATATCTGCTATAAGCATTAATGTACGTACCCTCTAACGGTCAGTTCAATTTCTATGCTCCTATGTTTCCTATCCTAAAGAACTTTCTCTTTAATCCAACATGCACTTCTAATTGGAAAAATGTTGCCTCAATTACGTGGAAACCACTATCAAAAAAACGTGCCGAAACCTGTACCTCTGTGGTGGTGTGGAAATGATGAGTTTAACGGTTCAGTTAATTTTTCTGATAGTTTTTGCAATAAACCTCTGTACATTTGGTATGATTCTTGCCTGCGTGGATGATCCCAAATCAACATAGTTTTCTGCGGAGAGTAGTGAATTCATTCGGTTTTAGCGAGGTAGTAGCTATTATAAGTTTTATAATTAAATAACTTGCTCTAGCCGTATATTGTGAAGTACCTGCCTATACGAAATAGGTACCCAGTATTTGAATAATACCTACATACGAAAATGAATTGGTGCCACTTGTATAAAAATTTGTCGATTACCTATATCGGACAAAGTTGTATATATTTGGTAGGTTATTATAATCAAATCATCTTGTATATTTAAAATTCTTACCGTTATGCATACCTGATGTTATATGTATAAAGTTACTCAAAAGTACTAAGAAAGTTCTTGTTTTAGTATTCAAAGCCTAATTATTTTTGGTATGGTTGGCTGTATGACTCACCCTGTATGAAAAGTAATCAAAGCGAAATCTTCAGACTCAAAATTGTAAGCGACCAGGTATTAATTTCTCTGTGACGGAACTGTAGAATTATTGAGTATTTTTAGCTGAACCTTTCCATGTACATCTAACCAAAACTTATATTATACTCATAAGCGCAACATAAAATCAATCCAGATTTTTTTGAAGAAAAAACTGATAAAATCAGTAATACTCCACTTTAACGCCCTGTATCTCGAATACTGGTAATAGTATCGAATGTAGAATTCATACATCTCAAGATGTTATGAAAATCATAATATAGTGAGAAATTAGTAACATTTGACCGGAAAAGAAATCTGTACTTTGCAATATTTTCTCTTCAAAATACTATATGGAGGAGAACCTTTCAAAAATATGCCCACCTGATGTGACAGTAGAGGAAGTGAGATTCTGCAAAAAACTACCGTCATACATTTGTGAATCACCCTGCAAATATAAATATTTTTAATTGTACGTCTTCACTGATGTATTACTCGAACACGTAGTATATGCAACAGGAATTGAATGTATCTCGTTAAAGAAAAAAAAATCCGGAAAACTGGGCAATTTTCAACTTCAACACCCCGTATCTAGGAAACTAGTCATAGGATTGAGTTGCGCCTATTGACACTTTTGGTTACTAGTTACTAGTACTAGTACAACAACATAACGAAGTTTCAGAAAATTTAACCGGTAGCCACTTTACATATAAAAAATCAAGGTCCTTTCTTTACAATTTTCCAATGATGACTATTGTCTGAACACCAAAGAAAACTCAAACAGAGATTTCTATTTCCCCCATGGAAGGAATGATAACCAAATTCAAATTGGAAATTTCCACCACCCTTTCTATTAAAATCTTTTTTACTTTTTATTGAGTTGGTATTATCTCTTCTCCTCATTGACAATTGACATTTAGGAATCAAACTAATTGTCATTGAATTCCAACATGTAATACGTAAGATTTTGAGCCATTATTATGATCCTTTGATTAACAATGTATTCATCTATTGTATTACTTTCTGCACCTGACTTGTGAGTACTCAAAAATTTGATAATTTTTTAAAAAAATTCTTAATCTTACTCTTTCAAATTTCAATTTTAATCTATAAAGTCTCCCACCCTAGTCGACTAGAGTATTTACTTTCAGGAAGCATTGAAGATGATGAAAGTCGAAAGCGCTTTGCATAACTTATGAAAATATACACTTTATACCAAAAAAATCTCATTTAACAAAGTGTTTTGTTTATCATTGTTCACTCCTCCTGATTAATTTTATGTTTTTGCAGAGTATATTTCCTAAAAACAGGATGCAATCATATGAAAAAGTTTGAAATCAATTTGAACAATGCACATCCATCGTTTGTGCATTGAATACGGACATAGGATTTTAACAAAAATGAATAAAACAATGTTGAATACTCACATGAGGATGAACCGGCGAAATTCTGTTGAGTCGATTCTCATGCGGTCACAGTTCTTGTCAGTTCCCAGAGAAAATCCTCTTATCCGTAGTGTCAACTTCAGTTATTCTGAAAAATGAAATGAACAAAAATATATTTCGATGCTAACAAAGGCTGACATCAAAGCTGTTGTCATATTCGGAGGAAAAAGCAGAAATTCGCTAGCCATGAGTTGGAAATGAAGTTGTGTTAATTGGCGCTCACGGCTTTTTCAGATTCCTTCTCACTAAAACAGACAGCTATTTGATTCAATAAACGAGTTGGATGTTAGGAATGAATGGACAGTTCGATTTGAAGTTTCATTTCAATTGGTGTCACTTTATAAGTGGAGAGATAATGATTTTGGAACGATTGCCGGGTATTGGACAAATGAGACCGATTTACATCTCCGATAGTGATTCTGTTACTATAACAAAAAGTCAAATATGAGCAAGACCGATTGGATTATGAGAACACAAGGTGATATATTAATATCACATGAAATCAATAGAGGAAACGTGATACATTAAGATTTTATTCAGATTCCAAGACTATGATTCCATTTTCTCATGTTGTTTCATTCATTCGTTATTGTAGTTGGTTCTCAAATGATTATCTATGAATGAACCAGTTTTACATTTTTGTTATCTTAATGATTTGAATCGATCTCTCTCTCTCTCTCTATATGTATATATATATATATACAAATATATATATATATATATATATATATATATATATATATATATATGAAAAATCGCGAGTCTTGTCGATGTAGGAAAAGTAGAAAGAAAGCTTAACGAGCTGAACAATATACTAAAGAATTCTCCAGATGAAATTAGAGAGGATATAGCAGCTCAATACTCCTTTTTCAATGGCGCGAGATAGAGGTATAAAGGCATGCATGCTCAACTTGAATGGAGTTGCGGGGAAGTTTCCGCTTCTCAGCAACTTCATTCAGGAGCATTCGGTTGATGTAATGCTGCTGTCTGAGACTAGACTCCGGCAGGAGCATAGCTTAAAATTCAGAGGGTTCACCACTGTTAGGTCAGATAGAGTAGGAGGAGAACGAGTCGCCGGGGGGGTGGCAATCCTAATAAAGAAAAATATCCCTTACTCTGAAATTCTTCAAAGGAATTCGGAGATTGAACATATAGGAATAAAATTAGAGGATGGGACATGTATATTTTCTATATACTGCCCACCCAACAAAAAATTTACAGCGCGAGATTAAGACAATCTGTTTAGTGTTGCTAATGAAGTGATTCTGGCCGGGGATTTCAACGCGAGGCACTCGGAGTGGAACGGTAGTCCGACGAAGTCAAGCGCCAATGGCAACACGTTGCTGAAGTACTCGCTTGACAATGAGGTGATGATCGAACATAGTAGCGAACCAACGCATTACCCCTTCAACAGTATGTTCCGACGACTATTGATTTGGTTGTTCAAAAGAATGTAACGGACGTTGGAGAACTGGAAGTAGTCAACGAATTTATATCAGACCACGTCCCTGTAGTGTTTGAGCTAAACCAGGAGAAATACGAAAACACCGCGAGAACGCGTTACGACTACTTCCAGTGCAACTGGAAACAATACCGTTACATTCTTAATAGAATAATAGCTATCAACGCGAACATAACTAAAGAAAACGTAGACCTTGAGACGCGGAAATTGATAAAAATCATACAAATCGCGAGAGATAAAACAGCCAAAAAAGTAGTCGTGAGGGGAGACAAGTTTGTGATTCCCAGCGGTATTAAAAACTTGATCAAGCTCAAAAATAAAGGAAGACAAAAGTGGCAAGCTACAAGAGACCCAGTATATAAAGATAACTTCTTGAGAATGGGGAAAAAGATCACTGAACTTATTGAGCAAAATACGAATACCGTTTGGAATCGCAAGCTTGAGAGCCTCAACGTTCGGGACCACTCGCTATGGGACGTAGCAAAAGGATTCCAAAGGAAAAGGGAACCTGTGCCAGCTATAGCGAGTGGGCCCGACCGTTCGGTGACAAACGAGTTGGAGAAGGCCAAATTGTTTGGCGGCTACTTCAGCGACGTTCACAAAATAGAGCCAGACAGCATAGAGCATCATAGACACATTAACAACTTGGTGAACAACTTTAGAGAAATTCCCTCGGTGAGGTTGGCACCCCCGGAACTCCAAAAAGCTATAACAAGCTATGAGGAGGTGCGAAGGGTGATCAACCAGCTGCCGAGGAATAAAGCACCAGGCCTTGACAAGTTGGATGCAATCCTACTCAAGAACCTCCCGAGGAAAGCCCTGGTCCAGCTTATTTACATAATAAATGCAATCATAAAGTGGCAACACTATCCAAATTATTTGAAAAAAGCAGAAATATTCCCGCTTTTGAAACCGGGAAAGAATAAAAATAAATTAGAGAGCTATAGACCAATATCTCTACTAAGTGTAATCGCTAAAGT
Organism: Gonioctena quinquepunctata; assembly: GCA_018342105.1. Taxonomy (NCBI): domain Eukaryota; kingdom Metazoa; phylum Arthropoda; class Insecta; order Coleoptera; family Chrysomelidae; genus Gonioctena; species Gonioctena quinquepunctata. The sequence goes on from JAFIRS010001294.1 coordinate 82,500, forward strand.
GGTGGACAAGATCCTTCTGCATCGTGTTGTTGACTTTGAGGAGAGGCAGAAAGTCATCCCGCCTGAACAACCGTCTGGACAGCGGGGTTGATCGCCAAAATGATAGAGGCAGGCATGCCTTTGTATCTTGTAAAGATCTTAGATTCCTATTTGTTGGAGCGGACTTTTAGGGTTGATGTTAATGGAGTCAGCTCGCGAGATTATGCAATCGGAGCGGGGGGTCCCACAGGGGTCTTCGCTGTCACCGATCTTATATTCTCTGTATACCAGTGACTTTCCGACCTTCGCTAGAACGAGTACGGCCATGTTTGCGGACGATACCGCGATCTACGCCCACTCGTTCCAAAGCGAAGTGGCTGCTAGGCAGCTCCAGATACATCTGGATCGGTTGGTCACACCATATTTGGAGAAAAATAAGATTAAGTTAAATCCCAACAAAACGGAGGTCGTTAACTTCACGAGGAAAAGAGCTAACGTGAAGATCCTCGGGAAGATAACGATTGAAAATAACAAAGTGACGGAGAAACCCACTGTTAGATACCTGGGAGTGCAATTGGACAGTCGGATGTACTTGCACAATCATATAGCATTGGCATTACAGAGGGGGGCGGCCGCAATCAAGCGTACGTACCCCCTCATTGCACGTAATTCCAAGCTGTCGACTGATAATAAATTAGGAATCTATAAGCAAATAATCAGACCAACCATGACATACGCCTGTCCACTATTCTGCAGCCTGCCAAAAATCCAAATATCGAGGTTAGAGAGGTTGCAGAACAAGGCCCTTCGCATAGTTACGAACAGTAACAGATACATTCGGTTGGATGATCTGCGGGAGCTGGCGAAAGTTGAAACGATTGACACATATATATATAAAATATCGGATAAATTCTATCGATTTCACATTCCCAAAAGTCCGCTTACGGCAAATATAACGAACATAAGAGAAGGAATTCCCAGGAAACATGGGGTAATTTTTGAAAAACTAGAACTCTATCGCGAGCCATAGTAAAACTAGTTAAAATTCTATAAGGTCGAAAACCCGACCTGCATGAATTAGTATCCAAAAATGGTCTAGGTCAAGTACCTAAGCCACGCCCATCAGAATGGGTAAAAGGAAGTATCGTAAGCCGGTTTTTTTATCAATTTATTTTCCGGATAGCTCTGACGAGTTGAAAAGTAAGAAACAAGTACAATTAAAACTTTTTGAATTTTGGAACTCCATCTTCAACGATAATAGGTGCATAAGCGAAAGCAGGAGGCATCGTTAAAACTCGCAATTTCTAGAAAAAACAGTAGCAAATATGGAAAAAAGGCTACCTATTAAAACCAACAGGGGCCACCCCTTCGCCCCTTCGGGAGGGCAAGCTGGTGGCTTACATTTCCCCGAGCATGAAGCCGCGACACATCCCTCCTCAACCCTTTCCCCCACAACATCCAGGAAGAGGAGCAGAGATTGTTTGATTGTACATAAGGGTTAAGTTTTAAGATATCATGTAAATATAAAAAAATAAATTTTATTTATAAGATAGATATAATATCGAAGGTTAAATATATTTACGAATCATTACATCAGATAATAGATATGGAGATGAAATTTTGTTTAGGTTATAATTATTATAATATAAGTAATTGAGTTGGGATTTCCAAATCCAACTTTCCATATGGTCTACGTTATGAACATTGGAATTAAATAATTTTATAACTTTAACCTACAAAATTATTTTTTCATCTCCATAATACTTTTATATATGCTGATGATGAACCTATAGAGGTTCGAAACATGTTCACCTAATCGATGGTATTGATCTAATCGATTGTTAATATTATATTGTGGAGACGACTTCGTGTTTTTCTTCTTCATAAAATTATACCACTCCACTTCGAGATACAATGGACTTCTACCACAGGTTAAAAAAATAAATGTTATTGGATTGGATTGGATTGGATTTAGGAATGCTGTAAGCCGTTCTTCTCGACTGAATAGAAATATTTCTATTGTATGTTTGTTGATAGAAAACAACAGAGAAGTAAATTTGGGATTCCAAATGTGCTCGAGAAGTTTTGAAATCTATACATCGGAATGAGATGGGCGAAGATGGATTTGACGATACAGTTTTGAGTATCGGTACAAGCTCAATTTATGATGACTCAATAGTAAATTCAGAATCATATTCTGTTGATCAATTAGAACAGGACTCTCCTTTAGAATACAGAACAGCAGTCAGAAGGGAACAAAACAGATGAATTGTACCTATTCATTTTCGGAAAGTAAAAATTTCCCCAATATAGTTTTGCTAACAGATCCCTGACTGGAAATGGAAGAACCTTTGCACATACCTATTACATAACTATCACAAAATATTCAAGCCTGAACAGCCAACATGGGGGCATATTGATCTTCATACATACCTTTTGATTTTTCGAAAGAAGTGATTTTTTTCAATTTACAAATTATAATTTTATGTTGGTTGAGGAATGATTTGAATTTTCGTGTGTATATTAATCATAATTCATTCATTATTTGTTTGTACCGTCCGCCATCATCCAGTCAAAAATGTTTTTTGGAAAGATTGGAAATTTTGCTCTCGCAGTTTTCTTTTAATGTATCTCTGATGCTCACTGGCGATTTTAAAATGAATTCCAAAGACAAATCTTAAATGTCCACGAAATCATTTTTAAATTTATCAATATGCTTCAATTTGAAATGCATGTTAAATTGCCAACGCGTCACTAAAAATTTTTCGGTTCCATGATATAATATGTTTGTTCTAACATGGAAAATATAAAATGTGACGTCATCAATGCAGGTTTTTCAGATCATGAAGTAGTATTATGTTACGTACCTCGAATATTTGAACTACCTAGTAGAAAATAACGTTTTGGAAGAATATTTGGTAAAAAAAAATTGATGAATTCAGGAATCATTGTAAAGCCCTCGTCTAGAGTGAAGAATCGATATGCAATGCCCCTTTGACCAAATTCCAGTCGATGCTTCCCAATGTTTTCAATAGGAGCTTTTTGCTTAAGAAAATCAAGAGGAAAGCTAAAAACCCGTGGTTAACAAATGGTATCAAAATGTCCGCAAAAAATTCACGATTCCTTCATCTGATTAAAAAAACTGCCAGTGATGATGAAAGTTTCATTTCCTTTCATAATAAGTATAGATCCATTCATAGAAGAACCCTGAGAGCAGCTAAACAATTACACTATAGGGACAAAATAGAAAACGCAAGACATGAACATAAAGAGGGCAGGTCAATTGTTAATGACTTAATAGGTGAAAACAACTCTATTCCGGCAGAATAAAATTGAGAATGTAACGTTATTAATGAATATTTTTGCTCAATTGCGGAAACTGTTTCCAAAGAAATCCATCCCACTGAGTTATTTGAATCATATCTCTGTCTCCGACTCATTCTTTTTCACGCCTACGGACATCGAGGAGATGAAACAAATTTTCGATTAAATAAAAAATACAAATGCGTCTGGGTGGGTGGGGTGACTTATCTCTAAACATTTATTTCCCTATTGCGCCTTTAGGGTAGTAGTTGGAGAAGTAAATCTTCCATTCCTTACAGGAGTTTTTCCATCATATTTGAAAAACGCAATTGTCATTCCATTACATGAGGGTAGTGATACTGATAATCCTGCAAACTTCAGACCCTTCTCAATGTTACCCACACTCCCAAGAATAATAGAAAAACTCGTGAAAAAAAGAATAATGACTCATCTGAATAAACACAATTCTATTAATCCTACTCAATTCGGATTCCAAATAGAAAATGGAGCGAAAGATGCTACTTTTATTCTTCTTCAGAATGTTTATCTGAAACTGGATGTTTGAGAATCTGTCGAGGGCTTTCGACTGTGTTAACCACAGAATTTTGTTGCAAAAATCGGAGAAGAATGGTTTTAGAGATGTAGTTTTCCAGTGGTTTGAGTCTTATTTATTTCGACCAATCCAAAGCGTATCTCCTCAAGGCAGCTTATCGCAAAAACTGAAAATCAAATGAGGAGTTCCTCAGGGGTCGGTTCTGGGACCAACGCTTTTTCTACTGTTTATAAATGATCTAACTTCAATTAATATTTCGGGAGAGTTCACCCCATTTGCAGATGCCACCACAATATTTTGGCATGATGAGAAATGGCTCAAAACTGCATCGAACGATTGAGAATGATATTATCAAATTGAAAGATTGATGTGACGCTAATAAGCTATCTTTCAATATCTCAAAAACTGAAATGTGATTCACAAGAGCTCCATCTAGGTAATCAAGTTATCAGTAATATGACAAACAAAGTTTCTGGGTTTACATATTGTTGATAGAGTGAAACATGAAAATCACATTGAAAAACTCAGAAAAAAACTTGAATCAGGATATTTTGATGAAATAACCGCTTCATGGGAACTTAGTGAAGATATGGTAGAGAGTGTATATTATGTTTAAGTCGACCCACACCTGAGACATGGAATTTGTTTTTGGGGATCATGTAGTCAATATTTGTTCAATATGGTTTTTGTCTTGCAAAAAAAGAGCATCAAGGTGTATGTGCAAAGCTGAGTTCCGGGATTCTTGCAAGACACTCTTCATCAAACATGAAATATTACCACCACCTTGTATTTTTATTTCAGAAACAGTATGTCCCATTCATAATAAATTTAAAAATGAAATCCATAAAGAATATCCATAGACAAACACTGAATATAACCTTACCAATTCCAACTCCGACACAAATGAAAACTCTATAATATATAATGGTGAAAATTTATATAGTCACCTACCCAACGAGACTAAAAGCAAAGCTGATGCAAGAAAATTGGAACAATTTGTAAAAAGTCTTCTTGAGGCGAATGCTTTCTTCTCATCAGATGACTTCTACTATGCGAACTCTAAGTTTGGTGAAAATCAACTTTGCCTTCGTATCTCCAATTATTCAGGAGTCAATTGGAATATATTTTAATATGTCTTATTGATAAGCACCATTGATATAATACGAAGGGGTTTTCAATTATGATAATTCTAATATTAATTCCGAACATATATTTAATTTTTCAAACATGTTCATTAGTTACCAGCACAGTAAAAATATACCAAATTTTATCAAGTTTACGTGTGGGCCTATTGTGTATATTTAATTCATTATTTATTTTGTACCGATTTATTTATCATATGTATTCGTACCTAATAGTTATAGTTATAGTTTCCATCCTTCCATTTATGAATGATTTTGTGAATGAGATTTATCACCTTCAGACAATGAAGTATATTTGATTGATTGATTGATCTTACAAAAAGTTACAAATGAAGCTCATCGAACATACGCCATTTTCATGTGAATTACAAGTTTTAGTGATATGCAGTGACTGAATCATGAATATTGATGGTTGAATGGATCATCATCATGATCACATCCACTGAATGAGATACGTTGTTTTTTTTTAATGGAAACCCTATTTTTTATCTCATGATTCAATTCTATCATGAACATGAGCCTTAGTTCTAATTTACATTTCCATACCCATAACCCATAATTTCGGAGATATTCGATAATAGAACATGATTCTGCATATTATCTGCCTGAATTTTTTATTTTTCTAGTAATTTGTGCATATCTACCGACAAATGAATTTAATTTGTGTTGCACTGAATATCGCAACATTCGTATTCCATGGCAAAACCAGGATTCCAAGGCTCCGACCGTTGTTAGGAAAAGGAAAAAACGAGATAGTCCACTGACAACGAAGAAAACAAGACGTTTGTCGAATTATAATTATTTCAATTACGTTTCATAACAATATTACGTCAATGTACGTTTTCATTTGAGTCTCAACGTGAAATTCTCGAAACTCTTTACTAGTAACACAACATGGTCTTTCGAGCCGGATGGAACATTTGCCTGCAATCAACTAACAGGTTGGTGCCTTCTTTTTCTTTCCATCCCTTCCTTCATTCTATATGAATTTATTCGACATATAAGATCTGTTTATTTTACATAATACTCAATTGCCCCCCGGAATACGATATTTGGTGGATTTGACTTTTCGCATTTGACTTTTCGCTATTATGTTATATAAGGTTGAGCGAACTACCATCAGAGGCTCCTTGACACGGTTCATAAACCCTTTCAATGCAGTCAAAGATTCCGAAAATGTTGACATCGAAGATTTACAGCATAGATTGAACAAAGCCGAGAAACTTTCAATAACGCACAGCTTGAAATTGAAACTGAAGACCCTGATTTCGAAACGAACTATCCAAACATTCATTCTTATAAAAAACAAACATTTTACAATGATTTTTACGCAATTACTTCAGCTGTCGGAAAATTAATACGTTCGAAAGCGGTTATAAAAGACGACGATATGGGAAAAAGGTCACAATTTAATGATTTTGGCAATCAATTGACCAATGAGTCGAACTTGAATATTCGCTTACCACAACTGAAGCTACCAACATTCGATGGCAGCTCCAATCAATGGTTATTTTCGAAAGATAATTTCACTACTTTCGACTCTCATTGCAAGGAAGTGCCGCGCATAAAATAAAATCGTTGCAAATATGCGATGACAATTACGAGGTTGCTTGGAAATTACTGATGGACCGATTTGAAAATAGACAGGCATCGATTAAAAATCACGTGAAGGCTCTTTTTGAATTACTCATACTCAAAGATGAATCGTATCAAGGTTTAAACATGATCCTAGATGGCATTGAGAAAAATCTAAATGCTTTAGAAGTTCTGGAACGACCAACTACTCATTGGGATGATTTGATCATTCATCTCGTAACAACAAAATTTGACAACACGACAAAACGTGAATGGGATTTTATTGTCATTAGATTCTGAACCTACCAAGGGATCTGAGCATCATGCTACAAAACAAGCATTTCAAAACGATTTTAGATCTCTTGCAACTACTTCTAACAAGATTTGTATTTTATGCAAAAATAATAACAATTTGTATTCATGCTCAGATTTCAATAAATTAATGGCAACAGAGAGATTGAATACTGCGAAACGTTTAAGACTATGCATAAACTGTATGGGTTCTAGCCATCGTACAGAAGACTGTAGGTCAGCAGGTTGTAGAAAGTGTGGAAAGGTGCATCATAGTATGCTACATTTCCAAAATAACGAAAAAAGTGAGAATAACACATCCATTAGTAGTGGCGACTCAAGCAGTCTGGCTGCTTCAGGTTCAAGACGGTACGCCCACTCTCACAACTAGTTTGCAACATACTCTCACAACTAGTTTGTCCTCCCCATCACATATATAACTATCTACTGCAGTAATTGAAGTTTACGATGAATTCAACAAGGCACATCAGTGAAGGGTGCTGCTTGACAATGGTAGTCAGGTGAATTTCATCTCTGAAAACCTGTATAACCTTTTACATTTGAATAAACATTCGATCAACATATCGATTACAGGTATAAATCAAATTCAAAACAAAGTCCAATTCAACGTTTCATTGACATCAAAATCAAATATCAACAATTTTGGAAAAACTATATCTTGTATTATATCACCACAGATCACTAACTATGTACCAACTTCACCTTTGCATTCAACTGAATTGAATATTCCTGAAAAACTAGCATTATCCGATCCTTATTTTGATAAACCGGCTCACATAGACTTGCTCATCGGGGCTGACACATTTTGGGACCTTTTGTGTATTGGTCAGGTCAAATTAGGTGATGGTCTTTCTACACTGCAAAAAACAAAACAAGGTTGATTGGTTGGTATTAGGTCCTTTAAATGCGAAGGATCAAAATTTCACAACACATTATTGTAGTCTATCAATGAGGAGTAGCTTAGATTCCCAAATTGCTGAATTCTGGAAATTAGAAGACTATCCAAAGAAACGATATTTTTCCGATGAGGGAGAATATTGTGAGAAATACTCCAAAGATACTCTTTGTCGGAATAAGGAAGGTCGTTTCAATGTTTTCATTCCTTCCAGACAACATGTCTCTATTCTTGGCCAATCTAAATTCATGACTACCAATAGATTCCTGAATTTTGGAAGAGAACTCGAAAAAATTCCAGATTTAAAGTTAAAATTATATAATTTTATTCAAGAATATATTCAACTCGAACATATGACACTGGCTAAACGTCAGAACAATGAAACGGGCTTATTTCTCCCACACCACTGTGTATTGAATGACAACTCTACTACCACGAAGCTGCGAGTAGTATTGGACGGCTCGGCAAAAACAACGTCCGTTGTTTCTCTCAATGACATTATGATGGTAGGTCCAGGTATTCAAGATAATCTGATTAATGTTTTGTTAAAGTTTCGACGGCAATTATGTTTTAAATTACGTTTTATAACAATATTACTTCAATATACGTTTTCATTTAACTTTCAACGTGAAATTTTCGAAACTCTTCACCAGTAATACAACAATTTGTTCACTGTTAGATTTATTATATAAAGAAGTGCAATATGTTTCGTGTTGGGTATAATAATCATGTTTTCTTTAATAATTAGTGATTTATGGCGAATGTAATGAGGTTTTCACAAGAACATGTAATACTTTTGCTGAAAAAAAAATCCAGGACAACCAAAACCATCTCCAGTCATTATCAGAAAATCAGTTTTCAACCTAACGAACTATGGAACGTTCAAGAGAAATATTGATAGAACTAAAACAGTGGTCAACAACGTAGGAAAATAATTACAGTGCTTGGGTACTTCGCAGCTTCTCCAGAAGCATCGTTGATAGATGCTTCATGAGATTTAGGATTGAATAAAATGTCCATGCAGAGAATATTGGCCACACAGAAATGGCATCCTTCTTCTCATAATTCATTTCATGGCCACAAGTATACGGCAGTGAGGAGGAGGGTAAACTTTGCGGAGTTCATAATTGTGGGGAATCACGAAAATGACTAATTTATATGGAGCGTCAAAGCTAAATTTAATAAAAATTGAATATTCAACAGGCGAACCTCTCTACTGAAGCAATAGCAATCCATATTCTGTTCGGAAACGTCAATTTCGAAACCGATGGGATTCCAATGTTAACTGTGGAGCTATAAACAATGCCATTCTGATCCTTCACTTCAATGATGACAATTTGAATGGTAAGTTGAAGTGTATTAGTATGAAATATCTGATATAATGATCTGAATCATATAATAGGTAAATGACATTCGAAAATACACCAGTTATGTGTTTTCATAACATGTGGAGAAAAAAGAAAATATCTACAGGGTCATTTCATTTTCAGGTGAACAATACCTAGAAATCTTGGAGAATCTCGTTAACGCTTATTTGGAACAGCTGACGCTAGCCGACCATAGGAAAATTTATGACCAATGGTTTGAAACCAACGGTCCACAACTATGGCCACTGCGATCTCCCGATTCAATTCCAATGCATTCAATCATTTGGGGTTACATGAAAAATTGGGTGCATTTTCATATGTCAACAACTGAAGAAGATTTCCAGCAGAGGGTTTGCACAGCATTCAACTCTATTCCACCTGTAATGATAATACGAGCTATAGGAGACGTCATACGGAGATGTGAATCAATCAACGAAACCTCGATTATTATACCCGATACGAGATATATTGCACTTTTTCGGATAATGAATCTGACAGTTAACAACTGACTTCATTTGAAATGCACAACTCACTAGAAAAATCATTTTTGGTACCGTCTGTACACATTTTTCGAATCAAGCTACTTTTAGTACTCTTAATAAGGATTGCGTTAACTCATACAGATCAGTATAAAGTTACCTGGGTCAGTGGAATTGGTCATTGAAATACTGTTCTTTACTGCAAACACGATTTCATTATTCAGAACAGTCGTAGAACAAGGAATTATCGTTCATGAAATACTTTGTGATAGTTTCTGTCTTTCAGCTTACATAAATATTCTTGAACTTATCACAGTGTTCTTCTCTCAAACCCTTTCAATTTATATTTCGAATTATATTTGTTTTCATCATATTTCGCGAAATAATCATATTAAAAATCCTTTACAGATCTCGATTCATATTTGTTATTTTTTATGTTTCTCAATGATCATCAGTGCACGGTTCGGTGAAAAACTTGCCCCTTCAACAATTATAATACGTTTATTATTTACCATAACAAAAATAGGAACTTAATGAATACATTGGTCAGGCAAATAGAAGGCGAGAAGAGTTCAGTTCTTTTTACCAGGTAGAAAGAAACTGTTCTCCCACCCAAACTTCCCTTAAACTAATTCCATATCTAAGCATACAACTACTGACTAGCATACTATAGGAGGAGTGTGACAGAACAGCGAAGAAAGGAGGATATAGAAGAGGAAGATGGGCTTTAGAGATGAGTCTTTTTTCTTTTGCTCTGTGTCTGTTTAATTTACAAGTTCGCGAAGGTAATCCATTACTCGTTTTCTCAGTGAGTTACACGACCTACTGTTATCAGTTATCTTGATTGATTGATTCATGCAATAGGGAATATTATATGATAAACTCCGTTTGAAGATTTCCTTTCTATGTCGGGGTATGGTGATGGGTAATGTTTGACGAATATTCAAATTGTGTATGTCTCTCCTGAATATATATTTGTCATGGGGATAGTTGGGTTGCTGGAATTTGAAAAGTTTGTAGAAATAACTAAACATATGGAGTTTATGACTGTTGGATATATTGAGCCATTCTGATTCGTGAAGTTTATGGAAAATTCTAAGTCTTCTTTCGATATCAAAAGTAAGTTTCATACAGCTATTCTGAACTTTTTGAATACGCTGACTATCCATGCTATCTATACAAGGCCCATAGTTGAAATGGGAAAAAACTATTGAGTGACAATCCCTTTTAGATGAATTTTTTGGTGGATATAAGATGCTGCACGACACATACCAGCGAAAGGCTAATAAATATGGAAGTTACTATTTTGAAATGCCCAACTCTGAAGCAACATCCTGGTATTCCAACCAGGAGTTACCTGAGACCAGATCTAGGCGTAAAAAATAAGCAATATTTTTCATTTTCTAGATCGAACATAGCAGCAGAATTCACTCACCAAAACAAATTAAAAATGTTCAGATTTGGCAGATATTCACCGAACAAGGTGAGGGCAATCAAAGATATTCCTGAGTCAGCTGATGATAAAAAATATGTACTCAAAAATAGATAACCAAAAAGTGCTGAGAATCAATAGCGATGCAATTATTTCAAAGCTGATTTCCAAAACTGTATTGGAGTAGGTGATAATAATAGAACCATTGAATTTATATATAATGAGACTGCAATCATAAATAAACAAAATTAAAAAACATGTTGTTAATCGTGTGGAGATCAAATCCGAGAAATAATAACTTAAAGTAGTAGTAAAACTAGAATAACTAACGATATTGAAATAAATCTTGAAAATTCCAATTTGTACGACGTTATTCAAATAGTGGGGGCAATATGAAAAAAATTATTATAATTTTACCAAACTCAAAACTTATAATTTAAGTGAAAATTATTGGTGTGAAGTATTACCAATTGATTTCATAAACATGGTATGTCTCGTAGGATATCCCTACCATTGTCTTTCGAATCCAGATGCGAAATTTATTGAAGAATTAGAATAAATCTGTAGTGTTTCATTTTCCACGAATATCCGTTGTATCCTGGTTGGAGATCTCAATATAGATTGGTTATTACATTCCTTTTACGGTAATAAATAGAAAAATCTCGTAGAAAAAATAGGTACATTGCAATGTGAAACAAAACCTACGCGCCTTACAGATACTAGATGTTCACTAGCTGATTATGTGTTATCTAACTTTGATAATACTGTGGACAATTCACAGGATTGTAATGAACCATTCTACAATTTCTGTCAATGTGTGCAATAGTGATGGCATTCATATGAATATAAATCACTTTAGAATACTGAGTATACACAATTCAAATTGTCCCATTATGAGTGATTTTAATTTGAATTCTACTGATGTTAACTTTACTTAGAAGGATATTCTTGAGAAATGCGGCATGGTAATTGATAACATTACTTCAGTAGAAATATGCGATTATAAATCTAAATTGCCTTGGCTGACATGATGATATTGAAATCAGTGATAGAGCTCAGGAAGCATCCAAATCATGTCCTAAAATTGATAACAAAATAATTGGCCAATAATTAAAGATCAAAGAAACAGTTTAGTTATCCTTCTGAACTGACTATCATTTTGATGAAGTATATTGCTGTAGAAAGGAACCGAAAGGAATGTGGAAAACTCATCGAAACAATAACTAATACGCACAATTTGATGAATCTCAAATGCATTGTATTAACAATTCACGAAAAATAGTCCATACTTGAACAATAAATCCTCATTGAATGCGATCTTGAACTGTAGAATGCCAAAGGAGTATTTGAAACTATTGGTCATGTCATATTCAATTCAGTAAATACATCACTCGATATTGGTAGAACTCCCAACTCGAAAAAGTGACCAACACCACAAATGCTGATGAATGTAAACCAATCCATACACTACCCCTGATAGAGAAACAAAATTGATTGATATTTATAATCAATCAGAGCATAATGTGTAGAAAAAATGAAGAAGAAATCCTTATGAATCAGCTTTACAACTCACAATTTATAACTTTCAAACTAAATTAGAGGAAAATAAATATATTGTAGAAGTATTTTTAGTCATAGAAAAAGTGTTAGAGACTATCAACAGACAAAAAAATTATCGAAATTAAAACAATATGGCATAAGGGGTGAAGTATTCGATTGGTTCAGCATGTGTTCAATAAATGGCAATTAGGAAAGTTTGTTTTGCTGACCAAACATTCTATGTAATACATAATGATATGTGGATTCCCGAGGATAGCGTATAAGGTTCTCTCCTTTTCATATTAAACATTGATGATATTGACATTTTTTTGTGGATTGTGAATTCATCAATCTTTTTGCAGACTCTCATAGCATGTAGTGATGTGAATAAAGTGATGTGAATAAAGCCATTGTTGGAATGAATGCTATATTATCATCTGTAAATGAATATTTGAAAATAAATCAACTGAAATCAAATTATTGAAAACAAACAAAGCAATGGTATTCACAACAAAATTCAAATATAATTTTATCGATACTACTAGCTTATGCCCGCGGCTTTGACAGCGTGAATTTCAGAAAGATCATATTATTATTCGCTTTTTTGGTTCGATGGAAAATATAGTTTTGATAAATATGCTAACATATATCGTTTACTTACGTGAGTTATTTAAAAATATTCCATAGTAGTGAGGCTATAATTCAAGAAAAAATCAATAATTTTATTATTCCATAAAACCGATTTTAGGTGAGGAATATATTGAAAGAGCCAAATCTCGACATTCAATTTAATCTGACGAAAATTCCCTTTGCTATATTCAGCGCCAACCTATTCCAGGGTACAATTACGTCCATTTTACCAACCATTATTTAAGTTTGGATAATGTGAACTTGAGGTTTCGCCTCACAACTAGAATGGAGAAAAATAATATGAAAATCATCAGGGATAGTTTTAACCCCTCAGGATTCAAATTTTGTTAAATCCCTTTTTGATATGCCGGCGCCGTATTCATTTAATGTAACCTTCATGCAGAATTATATCAATGTACTAGCGGTAATCTCCGTTATATAGGGGTAGGGGCAGGCATGAAATTAATCTCAGCAAAAAAAAATGACGCACTTTGCCGATTTTGTCAAATTGATAGTTCCGTAGATTTAAATTGACATAACTATGTTTATTCCTCGTTTATATGCCTGCGAACTTGTCCCACGTGGTTTTCAAGAAGATTTTATTTTTTTATAACATATTTTGATTCGATTCCAGAATTTGCGAATTACTTGTGAAAATCAATTTCAATAAATGACGCCATGTCAACAATACGCGTTTATTAACTTCCAATTCGTCAGAGTTAATTTTTGGTAATGAATCGATTGAAACGACCATTATTGGGACAATTCGATCTATCAGGCTAAATGTCTTGTCATTCCAATTTTCGACTCCTACTAAATAAGTTTTTTCCAATACTGGTTAATCTGACGTGAATAGGACATAAAATTCACCTAAGCTCAATTCAGCGCCGACCTGTTCGAAAGTCGAAATGACGTCAGATATAACCTGTTTCGTGATACTCTTTACTGCCGAATTTCAGAAATGAAAAAATTTCTCCTTGGGCAAAACTTAACATAAAATTTAAATATCCTGCGGTTTTTTTTGTTAACAGTTACATAGATTGAAATATTTCAAATATTTGGGGTGTTGTTCTAACGCACTGGGATCCAATACCATTATCCGTTTTTCCGTTCGGTGTTATCTGTCATCCCGTATCCCGTTATCCTGTATTCCATTATCCAGTTTTCCCTTATCCCGTTATGCAGTTATCTTGTTATCCCGTCGATCCATTAAGCCACTATCCTTTATCCGTTATTTTTCTACCGTTTTGCCGTTATCCCATTATACCGATTCTTCATTATCCCATTATTTCGTTTTGTCGATATCCCATTACCTCGTTATCCCGTTATCGCGTTATGCCGTTATTTCGTTATCCCGTCATCTTGTTATCCAGTTATCCAATTATATATCGAAAAGATATAGTTGGTTGCACTTGGTTGTGGAAAAATGTGGTTGAATTATTGTATCAAAATCGGTTAAGTAGTTTTTGCATGATGCTCGAACAAATAAACAAAGCAATTTCAATTTTATAATGATGTAGATATATATATATATATATATATATGTATGTATGTGGTAGTTACATATATGGTTCCTGTCATCAGAGCGAGGTGACATATCTGTTTTTGAGTCCAATCATAAGCTTAAATGAATCAACAAAATCGGTCCAGTTGTCCAAAATACGAATAACACCATCAATTTGAAATTAACACCAAGTAATGAAGAACATACCAATTCATACAGTATATTATAGAATACCATGTAGAGACGGTCAACATACCTATATGGGTCATACAAAGCAACACTTGAAAAAGCGAAAACAAGTATTCAAAAACTGACATGACAGCCTTTTCCAAACACAAATAAACTTGAAATTCCGACCAGAGGAGGAAATCTAAGAATGGGAACATTCCTTGAAATTATACGTTTGAAAAAAAGACAACAGTATTAACAATAGAAATGATATCAAAAATTCAAGCCAGATTCATAACAAACTCCTTTAATCCGTTTATATTACTTAAAATAATTGAGAAATCAAAAAGAACTTTTTTTAAAAAAAGCTTTCATTCAGATGGACTAAGGAGTGGAAAATAATTGCTTTGGATGTGTGACATAGGTTATTCCGTGAGTTATGGATTCAAAAGCTTGTCGCGCAAAGTTTTCAGTTCGAATACAAAAGCGACAAGACAAGACATTATTTTCTACTTTTCAGTGCATTTGAATGAAAACTTGTCTATAAAAAGGTTTTTCAATATTTAATTAATTTTGTGCTCTTTAGTACTCAAGTACGCCTTAATCAATGTATTTTTGTTAGAGCATCGTTATTATTCCTGTAGGTTCTGAGCTATATAGTCCTCAAATGAGGAAGACCATCTAAGGATTAACCACTCCGCCATCTTGTGGTTGCTATTTTCAATTTATGAATTTTAACTGAAAATCAATAATCTCCGACTATATTCATAATCTCCGACCACAAAAACCTCCACATACCAATTTTGAATAGAATCGGACCATAAACACCCTAATATCATCGGCCATTTTGGAACCGCCATTTAAATTTTATGGATTTCGAAGAAAAGTTCGTAATTTTCGACCCTAAATCTCGTCCGTCATCTTGGAGCGCCATTCTATTTTTTCTATAACAAAAATTCCATGAGCCGCCATTTCAATTTCATGAATAATCCATAATCTTCGACTCCGAGAACCCCCACATACAAATTTTGAATAGAATTGGACCGTAATCACAAAATTCCTTCGCCAATTTTGAATCGAATCGGACCATAATCACAAAACTTGTCCGCCATCTTAGAGCCGCCATCTTAAATTTCAGAATCTTCACAGAAAAATCACAATGTCCGTCTTCGAAAACCCCCACACTAATTTTAATCAATCGTACCATAATCACAAAACTCGTCCGCCATCTTGAAGCCGCCATTTTGTTTCTTTCTCTGAAAAAAATTCCATAATGCATTGTCACCGGAGTTATGGAAACTTGCAAAATTTCAGCTCAATCGGATGTGGGCAAATGCTTCAAAAATGGATTACAAATTTCGAACCGAAAATAATGACAGAATGACAATTATTTAAATTTGGACAGTCACTTTTACTATAGTTATAAAAAAACATATCGAAACAACTTTCAATTTTCACGACCCATGCCGCCCGTATTCATTGTCGGATAAAATATCTGATGAATCGTCATTTCTCAAACATCACAATTCTAATGTGAGAGCCTGTTACTTTCGAAATGATATTATCTGAAACGAAAACAGTATTTCCAAGCACATTATTCATATGAATTTCAACCCCCAACCATTTTTGTCTGAATTGCATTTGTGGTACATGCTTTTTGAAGCCTTCATTTTTGGTCATATAAAAAACTATGAGTATCTGAATGGATTCTATTACAAAAAGTAATATTTGTACTTACCTGGAATGTGCAAATACTCCAAATGCTGGAAAATGGACAGATATCAGATATCTTGAGCCTATCTGTAGGATGGGAAATAAAAACATACGATCATCAAGTTGAATTCTACAGGAACAGGTATTTTCCGGTATATTGATGTTCTGATTTATGAACACGTTGACTGTGCTTTCTATTGTGAGTCTATGAAGATCAGCTACACTATTGCAAATGAGACACGTGTGCCTTGAGGATTGTGTTGAAATATTCAATCTCAAACATACTGGATCTTCTTGAAAGTGATGAATCTCTTGATTAATTTATTGGTTGCATGTCAAACATATTCTATTTCCATCAATTTCTGCAACATGTGGAAGTCTCCTTTCAATGGCGATTTCTCGTTTCTATTCATTTGATTCTCCAGCGACTCGCGCCATATTTTGTGTATTGAATATAACATCACACGCAAAATAATTCAATTGGTGACGATTCGCCATTTTTTCAATAATTGATATGATTTCGATGAGAACTCAACATATGCAATGATTGCAAAATGACAATTCAGTATTTGTTAAACAATTGAATATGGTTGCTATATGTCATTGCAAACCAGAGCCATTCTGACCAAACTAAAGTTTCAGCTAGTCCACCTCCTCTCCAGATCAACTCAGTGTCGAAATAGTATACATCACTTAGAGTATACATTTCAGGGTTCACAAATGGAGAGTGAGTCCATATTTTTTCGTAATGGAGGAAGCATTTGTATGAGATTATATTGGCCATAAATGGTTCACAGCAGGCTACTAAACATGTATTCCTCTCCATATACAGGAATTTTCAATTATCAATCAATCGACATTGCACCAATTGAGGTGTGAATTCGAGTAACGAGTATGTCTTGCGAATTGGTAGTTTTGCTAGTCATTGGTGGAAAATCGATTGTAGTTTATTCTAAAATTCCATATGCAACATATATCTAGAATCTAAAAATTCTCCAAGAAATATTGAAATTCATTCTTGTTACGCAAATGTGATACACCCTGTATAGGTACGAAATATTTTTGTAATGAAATATGAGCATAATCAGTTACCTATAATTTTGTTATTAAATGATTTTGTTTAAGATTTTGATATTTTTCGAGATTCTTTTACCTTCACTCAAGTCGTTCTACTACTCGTTGTATATATAGGTTCATACATATCATTCAAAATATTCCAGAGAAAATTGTTCAAAATCTTTCAACAACGTATTTGTGGAAATGTTCCAATAAAATCAATATCAAACAACTACTTCCAGGAAATTATCAGTGAAGGACACTAGTTTTTTATCCACCCTGTGTATTCGATGTATCTGCAGAGTGAACTCTCACCATGAACGATCGTGTTCGTAACCGACTTTGCCGGAATTTCAGGCATTTGGATATATCAATAAGCAGGACTGCAGTTTCATGAGAAATACATAATAGATATGTCAGTTCAATTCAGGAGATGCTAATATCATCAGTCGCAATTGATATCCTACAAAATATCTTAAATTGAATTAAATTCCACCGCCCAATTTTTTGAAAATCACTGTAAAACTTAGAAAAATCGAATTTAAACGGTTTTCTTCACATAAAGGATTCAATATAAAATTGAACCAGAGAAAGGTAGATCTCAGGTGAAAAACAACTACTTTCCTGGGAAATACCACGCAGAACGTTGAATGATATTCACCTGAAAATCCATGCATACTTCCATATAATATCAATGGACATTGAATGCAAATGTTTCTTTCTGATAAGCTCGATTATGTTTAATTTATGTCGTGTTCACCTAACAATCCGCATACCGGTTTCAGGCTTCTTGGCCCTCATCAGTACGGAGTAGTCAACCAGCCAAAGGTCCAAAGAACTCTGGCTGAAGTGAGACACAACGTAAACAAACCATCATCGATCTTGTAACAACTTAATCTTTGGACCTTTAGCTGGTTGACTACTCCGTACTGATGAGGGCCAAGAAGCCTGAAACCGGTATGCGGATTGTTAGGTGAACACGACATAAATTAAACATAATCGAGCTTATCAGAAAGAAACATTTGCATTCAATGTCCATTGATATTATATGGAAGTATGCATGGATTTTCAGGTGAATATCATTCAACGTTCTGCGTAGAATTTCCAGGAAAATGTTTTCACCTGAGATCTACCTTCCTGGTCATATTCTATATTGAATCCTTATTGAAAAACTTTAAATTCGATTTTTCTATTCATTCCACTTCACATGGCACTTATCTCTCACTGTAAAACTTGCTATCTTTGGACTCACCCTGTATATCGTCTGTACGTGCAGGAATCATTGTTTTTCATAGTGTATTCAATCAGACGTATGAACAATCGATGCATACTCGATTTGATTTATATAACTATTCGAAAAAGTTTCTTCACAATGGCCATTTGAAATTTTGGAAAAGTTATCTTCAGCACATTATATAATCTGAACTGTTGAATTCAGAGCGGTGGTGCAATGTGGACATTTGATCAGCATCAAGAGTTCTGTAATATATAAAAAATTCGAGCAAATTCACCCAAAGCCAATTTCCCATTGATCCAGTGCCAGGATTTGTTCCCAAAATGGTTTATATAAATATTTTGAAGGTGTGAAAAACTCCTCTTTGATGTTAAAATTTGATTTCCACCATTTTGGAATCCTTTTTCTTTCGGGGGTGTGATACAACAATGTTCCAGTGGTTATCTTGAACGATGGAAAATAGGGGTTAAAGCTCAATTTTCAGCGCAGATGACTCTACATTAGATTCTACAAACGACTCGATCAGTTGGTAACTTCAAACAAACAAAACACTTCCACATCAATCTAGAGTTTTATTTGTAATTGATTATTTGTTGTATAATGTCAGTGATAATAAACATTATTTTGATGTACCTATTCTAATGAAGTTTTTTTATTTTCAATATTAATAATGATTCATTCCGAAGAATTTATGAAAGGGAAGTGTTTCTATTTTTTCTTCAGGTAAGAAAAAGAAATGAAAAAATATAGATGAGAATTTATTGAAAAATGACACATAAAATAAATTTTGTCGATTTTTTAAACAACATTTAAATAAATAAGAATCAACCATTTTCTGACTCTGACTGAGTATAGAAAACAATATTTTCCCAAAAACGATGAATAACCCAAAACAATCATTCACTAAGGAATCTAATCATTTCCATTCAAAACACATTTCAGTTAAAACATAGCTGAATTGAACACAATATTATAAAAATAAACCTGAATGAATTTGGAGACATTCCCTGATTTCTGGTCATATTCCACTTGGAATACAAAATGCACTTTGAAAACGTGGTCAGATGATGGCTCACCATCCAACACAATCAGATAATCTTCCAGAGATAGTTTATTTTGACCTCTTCCAACAATATAAATTATAAAATGTTACATAAGTCATGGATTCGACTCCCTACGAAATCCAATGAACTCATATTCAATTCTGAAAATCCCACCTGGAACGCTTTTGATAACATGACTTCACAAAATTCACCTAAAATGTTTAAATCGAATATGTACACTATTTCTGGAAAATCGACTGGAAATCATTTGATATGGCATAAACTAACATTCCGGAATATTTGAGGAAATCATCCCACTTTTCAGATATTTCCGGAATGAGAAAATCAATGGAGCTAATTTTGGAAAATTGTTTATTTTTCGAACAATTCTGGAAATACAAAAAAAAACAAAACATCAAATTCAATCCAAATTAGCCAATTGATGGAAAAATAATACTTACTTCCAGTTATTATCTCTGGAGCACTCTCCCCACATACTTTTCATGACCTTTGTAAATTTATTTTTATACACTTCATTTTGGGAAGAATCTCTTTCAACCATCTGACGCTACCATTCAGTTTCAGATGTCCCCTAGGTTTCGAACAAAATAAAAGAGAATGGCATGCATGCGTTGCATTCGTACCCTCCGACGCGACGTCAGCGCTCGTTGACGTTCGGCTATTATCGGTGTGGTTGGTCATTGTAATCGGTGATGAGTTTCTTGCACAACAGTGTATAATGAATTGCACCATTATAGGTGTTTTATCAAATAATCCCCTGTGTATTTTCTGAAAATATATTTCATATATACCATAGAACACCGAGATAGAAGTATTTTTCACATTTTAAGGCAACATTGACACCAAAACATCATGTGCGTCATAGAATTTGCAATTTCTTGATATCCCGGTGTTGATTTACTTCGGAGTAGATTGTGAAACCCCAATGATGGAAAATACACCAGATTATTTTTTACTGTGTACAAATCCTTCGCAGATAAGGCAAAAGAAAAAGGTAACCGCATCATTTAAAAAAAATGTATTACTTGCATACCTTTATGAAATGTCACGGAAATTTGAATCCTCAACTTTATGGGCGCAATTTTCCATGTTAAGGATCATGATGAATATCAACAAACTGTAAAGATACAGGCTAGAGAAATCCAAAATTTCCTACACTGATGAAATTGATAAGTTTATTAAAAATGCTCCTGATAACATTAATTCACTTGATAAGGTTAGTTATTATATTTTTGGGTGAATTTGCTCAACTCAAAAACATTTGAAATATTTCTTCATTACTTAGATAATGTCTGCACACTCGATCACAATAAACGAGGTAGCTCAGCGATACAATACTCGCGAACATGAAGGTTCGAGCCCACACAGTGTATCACTTTTTTTTAATTCATAGATCAATATTTGAAAAAAATCAGGTCCTTTGAAATATAGGGGTTATGGGTGCTTCTGGAAAGGGATGAACTTAACAAAATGAAAACAATCCCATTGTAGAGATTTGGATTCCACAGCAATTCTTGTACAAATACCAAGGACAAAAACCAAGTTCCAAGAAAATTCACAATAACAGGTGTTTTTTTATGATATTTATAAAAAGTACAGGGAGTTTCGTCCTGCTGGTCACGTTGGGGAAGATTACCTTTTTGTGAATTATCAAAAATAAAAATGCTCAGTACAAAGAGTTGGTAATAACAAAATTGGTTATACCAGAAAACGGATAGCTGAGTACTTGAAACTCTAAAATCCTGAACTATACACTAGTTATCGCCCCAGGAGATCATCACCAACAATCCTAATTGACGCTGACGAAGATATCACCTCACTAAAGCGGCATGGAGTTCAAAATGAACCACAGTTGCGGAGAGTTATATTGACGAGTCAATGAAAAATTAATATGACATCTCTAATAAAATCGTGAGTTCGATTAATGAATCTGAAAACTTCAATGTCTTATAATTTTGACAATAACGAAAAATCAAAGGTGACATTGCAATGCCCAGATGCTTCATAGAACACATTTCATCATTGAAACAATATAACTGTAAATATTGCGAATAAGTTGATTTAAAAAAAGTTTAATCAGATTATTGTTCAATTATTCGATATGATACTCATTTGTCAATCGAGAGTGGAAATGTTAAATACGGTTAAAATTCAAATTCAAGTTTCTGTTGTGAATTAATTTCACTATTTTATGTAATGGAAAAGGAATAGTGTATAACTCACTCGTATGATTTGCAGCACTCGAAATGAGTATCAGTCCGTGCTCGTTGAACAATATACTATCTCCCTATTCATTGCTGACATAGTTGAATTTCCACCCCGCTATAACATTACACTATATGCCGACGACTCATCTTTCCTAGTCTCCCAAGAATGTAGTCATTCAAATTTAATATTATGCAACAAATTGGGAGAACGGTTTTCGGCTAACCAATTATTTCAAAACTTTGAAAAAACTATCTACTTGGTTCTTCATACCAGACAGATAATTTTAAATTATTCCTTCCTAATTGAACTCGGTGGATTGAATATCACCAAAAATCAACCACCAAATTTCTAGGAATAACCTTGCAGGAGTATCTCAGTTGGTATGAATATATAACAACAAATAGATTCAACATAAAAATTTATCAGATTCGATGTTTGCAGAAAGTTGTTGATATACATTGTCTGCGTAACCTCTATTTTGTCGGAATCCATTTAACTTTATGGCATCCTACTAGGGGGTGATTCATCAGCTGCTCATAATTTATTCTTGAACCAGAATAAGGCTTCGAGAACACTCATAAACATATAACCCAGCCGCTCTTGTAAACCTCTACTGAACTGAATATTTCATCTTGGAATAATAATCGGAGTTGCCTCTTATATTCATGAAATTAGGGATATCATTTCCAGGATATTCACAATAAATGTATACCAAATCACAAATAACCAGTCGATTCATTCAAATATGGATATCCTTTAGATAACATCAAAACCGGAATGAGAGTTTATAATAAAATATCCGAGACATCAGAAATCAAAATACACTCTCCAAATTACTCAATTCCATGAAACATTTCTTACATAGAAATCTGTTATATAATATTTAACAATTTCTTTATAGATTTTTACATGTTTTGTATATTAATATATTTCATAGTATTTTATCTTGTGCTGCCGTTTCCATTCAGTAATCGGCCATCTTTTATCTTTCAAATATACACTTTTATGAAAGTGGAAATATTGTGTTCAAATATATAATAATTTTGGCATAACGCTCTACCTGCACCATTCGAGGACATAGGAATCGACACACTCTCGTGAATCCTTCCCTTCCATAATTTAATGTTCATGTTAGAAATGAATCGAAGAGATAATTATGGAAGGAAAGGATTCACGAGTGTGTGTCCATTCCTATGTCCTCGAATGTCTCAGTTGGTAGAGCGTATGACTAGGGATCATAAGGTCGTGGATTCGACTCCCACTTGAGGATGATTTTTTTCCTTAATTTAATAATTTGTCCACTATGCCACAAAATTCCCTTCTTCCATTATACACATTTATCTTTCAATAAACTGTACTTCTATCAAGTTCCACACCTGGATCAACGCCATGACACGACTACATATGATTACATTGAGAATTTAATTCATTTGTCAAATCTGACATTCCAACAATAAACTGACATTCTTTAATTGTTAATTTGAACCAATCAGAATGGGATTTCGAGATAATCATGCACTAGTGCATAGAAAGTGGAAGGTAAAAAATCTGAAATTCGGCAGAATTAGAGGAAATTAGTAAAAAGATTAAGAAGTTGATCAGAGAAATTAATAAAGTTTAATAAACAGGAAACATTGACATCGTTCGAAATAAATGAATATTGTCACTGCAGTTGAATTGTCACCTAGCGCGCTGAATTACAGCGATAATCCACATAGTAGGTGGATAACCGCTGTAACTCAGCAATAATTCCACATCTCTTATTGACATTTTAACACATTAGTGAAATTTTGGCGATAAGTCTGTCGATTTATTCCATAACGAAACTGGGTTGCTTCAAAACACAACGAGTCTGTAGGACGAGTGGTGTTTTCCCCAAGCAACTCAGTTGAGATATGTAATAAAAGACAGATTCTTGAGATAAATTCAATCACGAGTGGAATTTCATAAGACTATGTCACATACAAAGTAAAAGGTAAAAAATCTGAAATTCGGCAGAATTAGAGAAAATTATAAAAAGGTTAAGAAGTTGATCAGAGAAATTATTGTAGTTTATATACAGGAAACATTGACATCGATTGAAATACATATTCAATTGAACCAGTTATATAAATAAATAAATAACATACTCAAAAATTGCTCAATTATAATTATAAATGCTACAGTTATTATATACGATGCTTTGAGCATGATTATTTGAACATCCGCTTGTACTTGCAATAGTTGTTATTTCTTGATTGCTATCATTCCTCAGATCTGCAATAGGTTTTTCGTGATGCTGTTTACTGAGTTGGATGTAATGTTTCAGAAAATAAGAGCTCTAATGTCCTGTGATTTTGATGGCTTCTTGTTCACCTACTCCTCTACATGAATGTTCACTGACTGCAGTTGCTCGATTCGAGTGGATGGTTGTTTTTTGATTTTCTACATCAAGCCCTATATTCTGAGCTGATGTTTGGGTCTATTTACTGATCGTATAAATTTCTATTTTCAAAGGGTACGAGCTCCATGTATTCACAGTAGAAACCTATTAGATTAACATTATTACCCGTCGTTTATTTTATAGAGTAGCCTTTGCATTTGCATTTAATCAACCATTTGCTGTTCGCATATCTCTGACCACCTCCTTGGCAAGTTTGTGAAAAAACTATGCTATAATCGATTACATCGGTGGGCGCCCCCTTATTATCTAATTCTTCTTTAAAATAATCTAACAAACAATATGCATCTTCACCTCCTGTCCAAGCGAGCTCTACCGCTGCGATATGGAAAATTTTTTTTGGAGTCCTGTGGGTGTATCTTCATCCCATTGTGTACATATCGCTTGATGTTCTTCATGGGTCAACGGTGCCGAATTGAATTTTCGTTTCTGTGCGTTACTTTGAAGCAACTCACGTTTTGTATCTAGTGCATTTCTTGCCGATTGAAAAATATTCTTTGAATGGGTCGAAACTCCGTCTATATTCATTATAATATTGTTTTTGCAACAATTTAGCACTCTTATTCCAGATCGTCTTTACGACACATGCCTTGTAATCAGAACCATTAATTTTTTTCATGTTAATGCCCCAGTCCTTTAAAATAACAGCTGGTCTCTCGACAGAAGTTGCTTCATCTAATAGGTATTTTCATTCATCGCAAAATCTAGTAAATTGCTTTTAAACGTACTCCTTCTATTTCTCCGTATTTTCGGTTCATTTTCATCAATTTGATGGAATTTATCGCAAATCTGCTCATTTTTAAATGCTTGCACAGCGTGATTACTTATATTTGACGTTTTACTGTCACATACACAAATCTGGAGACACCGAACTTGACAGGCCAATCAGAGTCAAGAGTCAAGTTTGGTGTTATCGATAATCCGAACTTGACTAGATCTCCTTATTGGTTCATTTGACAAGTGCGAGAAATAGTCATGGGCAATATAACAAGACCTTGATAAATAGTCGACTATTTCGATTGCATCTGAATTCCGACTCTATTTCATAATAATTTAACGAGACATAATTTTGGCGTTAATAATCTGATTGAAGCCCGAGAGCAAAGGTTGAGGGCTTTCATCTCTGATTATTGATGCCAAAATAAAAAATACAAGAGAAATTTAGCAGCAATAAAAATAGTAGCTTATTGATCAAGTTCGTGTTATATTTACAAAGATAATTTTTTGAATCCAATTCTCTATATCAGAGAGACATATTCACAAAATGAGACAATTTGGAATCATTTATTCAAAATATTAACAACAATCAACAAAATCCAAACAGAAACAGCACCAGCTTCATAAATTACCAATTGAAATTGAAAACACAATTATTGTATGTGACATTTCCACCATGCGTAATTTGTGACATTTGTTCAGCTTTTGAAGAACTGGCAGTATTTACCATTTAGGCTTCACATTCATTCTGTTTTCTCAATCTGTTCAGAATACTCTGGTGATGTTGTTCATCCAACTGCAAGTAAGGTTGAATTGAAGAAACACTAGCGTGGCCTGCAATTTGAATGGGTTGCCACTCTGGTACTCCGAATTTTGCTGGTTGAGATACTGCAGTTGATCTGCAAGAATGGTTGGTAATTTTCAGTTGGTTTGTATCTAAACCAATAGACTCTGCTTCCAATTTAGTCCACTTTGAAAGTTCGTTTTTCCCAACAGGCGAATTCTTGTACCACAATGAGTTTCCTTTTTTCCAGAATGGACTTGGAGTTGAAAACAAACGTGGACATGTGAATCCTGGTCCTCTTTTTCCAATGAATTGTCTGAACAATCTTACTGGACAGCGTTGAGGGTTTCGTTCATTTTTCGTAAGCCCCTCGCTGTCTGCGCATTTATGGTTTCCTCCTTGACAGGTTTCTGTAAAAATTGGGTTTTATTCTATCCTTCCCGATTCTTTACCATCATTCTGAATTTCAAATTTGAAATGTTCAATCAAAGTTGAGAAACCTTCGCCAATACGCCATGCTAATTCTACCTACTGAACCCAAGTAGTATTTTTTTTTTGGCCATCTGTAGTTTTTTCATCGCATTTGTCAATAATAGCATACTATTTTCCATTCTTATGGCCGTTTAACTCCGTTTCCGTTTTTCCTGATGTTTCTGCAGTTCCCGTCTCTTGGCATTACGTGCGCCTCGATAACTTTAGGATTCGCATGTTCGAAATGTATCTATTTTCATGTTATACTTCTTGAAATACAATTCTTGAGACTCATTTGGTTCATATTGACGATGCTCGCAAAATTTGATGAACTGCCTCCATACGCTATCTTTACTCCTCATTGTATTATGAGGGATTGTAGACTGGAAAACACCATATATTTCTTTGTTTTTGGTTTTGCCAAACCGATTCATTTTCAAACACTTCAACACGATTGATTCAATTCGACGTTTAAGATGTATTCATTCGAAGTACTGTCAGATGCACAGGCTGCTTGATATAGTTATCATGCTGAATAGTCGGTGACTATGTTGCACCATGCAAATAGTCGCTTATGGTGCGTGTTGATTGGTCTTGTCAAACAGAAAACAAAAGTGTGATGGTTGATCACTGATATTTAACAGACGGTGGAAATAATCAATAGTAATATAACGAATGCGATGGAAATTATCGATAATTTTTGGGAAATTAGCCCGAATACATTTTCAATTTAAGAAGAGCACGAGTGCACGTAGTGAGTGCACGAGTTTAGATGTCAGAGAGAGTTAAGATTTGTCAAAAATTATAGACATATTTCCATTGCACGAATTGTATTCTATGAGAGAATTTCATGAATGAAAAAAATTTTTGTATACCCTCGTGGGTAACAACTGTGTTCCATTGTAACAATTTTAATAACTAGATATAAATACTTATAAATTTGTGAAGCTTATTTGTGAAATGGAAATATAAAAAGTAGTTTCTGTAATCATTCTATTATTTTGAAATCAATATTAGAGACCCTGTACGTTATTGGGTAATTGACTCATAAAAATGATGCGTACCTATAATAATAGTTAGTTGATACTTTTGGGAAACCATGTACGTGAAAATCATGCACTAGTACCTTTTACTTTGTATGTGACATAGTCTAATGAAATTCCATTCGTGATTGAATTTATCTCAAGAATCTGTCTTTCATTACATAACTCAACTGAGTTGCTTTGAGAAAACACCACTCGTCCTACAAACTCGTGGTGTTTTGAAGCAACTCAGTTTCGTTATGAAATAAATCGACAGACTTATCACGAAAATTTCACTAATGTGTGAAAATGTCCATAAGAGGTGTGGAATTATTGCTGAGTTACAGCGGTTATCCACCTACTATGTGGATTATCGCTGTAATTACTTTGTATGTGACATAGTCTAATGAAATTCCACTCGTGATTGAATTCATCTCAAGAATCTGTCTTTTATTTCATAACTCAACTGAGTTGCTTGGAGAAAACACCACTCGTCTTGCAGACTCGTGATGTTTTCAAGCAATTCAGTTTCGTAATGAAATAAATCGACAGACTTATCGCGAAAATTTCACTAATGTGTTAAAATGTCCATAAGAGGTGTGGAATTATCGCTGAACTACAGTGGTAATCCACCTACTATGTGGATTATTGCTGTAATTCAGCGCGCTAGGTGACAATTCAACTGCAGTAACAATATTACTTACAATAATTGTAGTATCAACTATAACGATGAATGATTTAATTTTTTTTGTATTCTTGAAATTTTCTACCGAATACCATTCTGAAAAAACGTGTTTTTCTGAAAAAACTGCACTGGGTTATTTTTTTCGTTGCTTCAAAAAATGCTTTGAAACAACGAAAAAAATTAACTCATGCAGTTTTTAAAAAAATACGTTATTTTCAGAATTATCGGTAATTTTTAAAGCACTTATTGTATTATCCCCGAAAATTCAATCACTTGTGGTATTACTACTGATAATTCCTAACTGCAAATTTAGAGTGCGCTACTCGATAACCTTGAAATTTGTAGGTGTATCCAATACGGTACAAAAGCAGCCGACATTAGTTGGCTGAAAAATTCAGTTATTTGATGCTGTTGAATCTGATGTTCAATGGAAAGGTATAACTCCAGTTAAAGAACTGATAGAAGTGAATTTTTTCGAAAAAATATGCAATAATAGAAAATAAAATATGTATTTCTTTCATTCAGAATCAAACATAGCAAACTACTTTTTCTCGCTATCCAAGTCGATTGCAATCTAGTTATCATCAAACATTAAGAAACGCTACGGCTCTAGGCGGTAACTCTTTGTTTCCGTCTAGTATCAGCAAACAGTAAGAATCTCTACGGCTCTAGGCTGTTTTTTAAAGGTTAAAAAGGAAAATTTGGCTTTATTTTATTTTTAAAGGATATTCAATGAAATGCAGGTAATCAATGAGTTTGGCTTTATTTTATTCAATTTGTCAATCAGGATTTATATTCTATACACGTGTACAAACGATAGTTTCCATAGGCTTCCTTTATCCGCATCTATTTTTGATAGAGTTTTCTTTTACTAAAACATTCCTAGCAATTTCTCGATAACAGCACAACACGTCGTCGAAACATGGTTTCTCGTTTACTGAACATGTGTATCGAATTTGGGTTATGCGAATAATTGATAATCTACAAAAAAAATCTTGCCAGAGTTACAATTTGTTTTCTATCACGTAGGAGCATTACATATTCCATCGGAAGATATCGAAACAATAATTTTTCTGAATGAATCAGATTACGATCGACAATTTCGTAGTAAACAAATTACGCCTACCAACTGTTTAATTTACTTGGTACCTTTTCTAAATCCAATCTCATCCCATCTCATCGAATTCTAAAGAAGTATTTGGCGAGTATAATTGGATTCCTAGGTTGACCAATTTCACTCCGACAGTTTATTTCCCCTTTTTATAGGAATTCGGAAAGAATTCCATTCTACATTTCACGGATATCCGGCTGATTTATTCTTTATATGGATATTGTTTCAGACTTGCAGTAATTGAACAATAATAAATCTTTCATTAATTCCATGATTAATCTTGTATATGTTGTTGAATTGTATGAATAGCCTTCTTTATTATATCTTCCACTTCTCCCTGTAATAAGCAACTCACTTGATGATAATTCTCAGGTTGATGTAATTCATATGGACTTTTCCAAGGCCTCCAATAAGCCTGACCATGATGAATTACGCACTAAATCAAAGGCTTTCGGCTCCTCAGGTGACTTGAAAACTGTCTTCATTTTCTATCTGAAAAACCGCTCCCTCTACGTAAAGTGCAATGGGTCAGATATCCATAATATTCACTCCCACATCAGGCATTTCGCATAGTTCTGTTTTGGGACAACTTTTTTTCAATCAATTCATGAATGATAGTATTGAGGATTTCGGAGTCAACTGTTTATTATATGCTGATGATTAGAAATAATATAGAAGAATAAACCGCTTGGATGATTGTACCACTTTACTGAATGCCTTGGATAGAGTGAACACTTGGTACAGAAAAAATCACCTTTAGCACAGCTTATTGGCCTTTAGCACCAATTGGCAATAATCTGCTGCTTCGATCCAATTCTGTACGGGACCTTAGTATCACACTGTCGTGAACCTCAGAACCATGTTGTAAACAAAGACAACTATGTCCATAGACAGTCATCTACATAGGCCAGACATTCACAGCACAGTCATTACGATGTAATTTGGCAATATTGATTTCTATGTGACTTAAATGGAACCGCTCTCTACGTAAAGTGAATTAGATATCTGATATATTCCTCCAATCAGGCATTGCATAGTTCTGTTTGGGATAATTTAATCTTCATGAATGAAGTATTAGATTTTCACTGTTTATTATATGCTGATGAAAAATAATTAGAAGAATCCCTTGGATGATTGTACACTTTATGAAACGCTTGATAGAGTGAACACTGGTACAGATAATACCTGCAGCTTATCTTAGGCAATTGGAAGAAGCCTGATCACGTACGACCTTAGTTGGAAGAGTACGCCATGTGAAAGATCCCCTGGTAGCATATTACTTGCAGGAGTTCTAATCAGGACAGAGGAAGACATTCATCTCATAATTGCTAATGTATTCCCTAATGGAGTGACAGTAAGGAAATTAGATATGATGGGAATATGAGGGTTGAGTGGCAGACTGCGGAACGACGAAAATCCGGATAGAAGAAGCACGGTTGATGACATACTGAGAACTATCGGTAATACCTTGGAACATTTGTCACCGAATAAATATGATGACGACATGATATTCATTTCCAAGCTAATTGACGTATTCAAGCCCCCACTACCACCAACAAGACGAACTGAGTATAAACCAGTCAAGCCCATATAATTCGACAACCACCAAAAACTCCATTTACCATTTGCCAAAAAACAGGAGAAAAGTATCCCAAGATGGATGGATCTACAGAATTCTGTATGGATCTCAGAAGACGCCACGAAGGGAATCTGCTACCCATCATCCCGAATCGATGACACACTGAACCTCATCAGAAGACTCCCAATGGTTTTCAACACGGATACTGGCAAGTGGATAGGCGATGAGGAAAAGACTGCATTTACCACTGGTAGCGGACTGTATCAGTTTACCGTTATACCTTCCGATTATGGCAATGAATTTTGAAGAAAATCTGGGCAATCGCCTGAAGTTTTCGGAAATTTAATGAGTGCCAATTCTCAGAAGTGATCCCTGTTCCAGCTTCGAGTAAAATTATTGGCAACAGAGTCCCGGAAGAAGGAAACAAATAAACAAATTTTAAAGAAAGGCCATTCGAGAGTGGCCAGAATCAAAAGATCAATACGAGTTGTGAGGATTTCTAGGCTCGTGTACCTACCGATGACTCTCGTTTCGTGGAAGTAATTGTAGATATCGAGGTTCCTCTGCATGAGTTGACATTAGATGGGGTCCATTTCCACTGGTCTAACGAGGATGATGAAGCTTTGGGAAGCGCAGCAAAGAGGCTCGATATATTGAGGGAATAGATCACTTTCTCGAATACTTGGCTACTGGAGATACAACACCCACAATAACAAATAGCTGGATGGATAGATGATCTGAACCAGTACCATTTCAAAGTCTTTCTTGGTTATGAAAAACGACTATCCAAATGTGTATGATAGTTAGCGGATTGGAGGGAGTCACTTTCTCAATTGGTATCTTCCAGGGAGGGGATTGGTGAAGTTTTGAAGGAAATTTATGAGGGAATATCAGGAGGACACCTGAGATTCGATAAGAACTTGGACAAGCAGGCAAAGTTTCCACTAGGTTCAATGTTGAGATGATGTAGAAAGGAGGTGCGGAAGATGACGCGAGTGCAGAGCAACCAAAGGCTCAAGAAGGGAGTCCAGGGGTGAAATGGGGAAATACAACGTATGTGCTCCTTCCGAATGGATTGCCATCGATATAGCTGAACCATTTCCTATGGCCGATGATGCTCACAAATACATCCTCATTGCCATGAACTCTTTCAGCAAATAGGTAGAAGCCAGATTCTCAAGATTCATAGTACCGATGGCGTTCAATTCCGACCAAGGATGGAAAGCTTGAAAGAATCAACCGAACTATGGAAGAGAGGTGATGTAAACACATCAAAAGGACTGGAACAGACATCTTCCACTATTTCTGATGCCTAACAAAGTAGCCTTCCACGATTTTTGAAAAGATGGCTTTTCATCGGGATGATCAAAATTAGAAGGAGGCAGTGTTACGAATCCACTTCACCACAACCTGTTATAAACGACGGATGTCGACAGGTTGCCGTCACTGGACTTCTCACCCGGACCATCGCGAGGTCCAACAAGTTCCAGATTTTTTGAGAAACGACAGTGCAATTAATTGTTAACTGACAATATAAACAGCCGCGCATTGCGTGGATACATTCATTTGACTACAGTCATAGTAAGTAGTCATACCAGAGGGTTCACTCAGAGTAAAATATCATTTGGTGGGGTGCGGTATGCGGTATTTTGGACAGTTCATTTGTATTCATTTAGTTTAGTTGTCAGAGTACCTAATTTCGTTGTGTAATATGAATTTTTAAATTTTTTTGATAAAGACAAACCCCAGCCTCGTGAAAATACACGAAAAAAAAACAGTACGGAAGCGCGGCTTGTTTACAATGAATGGCAACAAGTTGACTTCACCGGACTTTCCAACCGAACCATCGCGAACACCAAGAAATTCCAGATGATTCAGGAAACGACAGTTCAGTAAATTGTACAATGACTCTACAAACAGCTGCGCGTCGCGTGGATTCATTCATCTGAGGACAGTTACACTCAGTATTTCATTCATATTAGCATGTTCATCCAAGGTGAAGTTTCATTAAGTGCAGTGCGGTACGCCGTATATTTTGGGAGGTGTATTTGGATTGATTCATTTTAGTTCTCAGAGTACACTATTGTGTTGTATTCTCAAAGTGCGAATAATCGGATATAAATTAGTCGAGTATTTCGATGAAGACGAACCCCAGTCGGAAAAAAAGAACCTGCACGAGAGCGCCGTTTGAGTGTTTGCTTTTCCTGAGTGTTTTATATGCTAATGAGACATGAAGTGCAATACAACATTTCATCCACAGCTGGTATGTTATAAAAACGGATACTTCTCCTAAATTGGGGATTTATTTGATGTTCATGACAGTTGATGTTCATTTATAAAGTGTTTCTATTTCGGAATAAAACTTTCTAACCATTTTTGCGGTGAATTTTTTGACGATTCATTGTTTTCATCGTGATCTTGCTGTGAAATGCAATTTTCCACAAAATCTCCTCAAAAAATACGAAATTTCGATGCATTAGAGACGTATCTGAGCTGATAAAAAATGAATCAGTGAATATTCAACATGAAAAGAGTCCTTATGGACCTCAAGCGTCTTCGAGGGATCACTATGAAAAACTACAAAATCTTCAACTCTACCGAATAGACTCAAGAGAGTATATGATATCAAATTACTTCAGGCAAGCACTTCCTGCATGATATTCCTTGGAACAGAGAATGCAACTGAAGTCTTGATCGTGCTGTGTGTCTGAAATAAAGAGAAGACATTTCGAACGATTAGTAGTGCGAGTGTTTGGTACGAAAGGCATGGAGAGAGACGTGATCTGCTTCGGAATCCTGTAATCGGCTTAGGAGCCATATCTGACAATCGGCAAAGTGTTACAACACCATCTTCCTGGACTGGATTTCCCGAAATAAGGAAGTTGGCAATTGAATTACAAAATGAATTTTTGAAAGGCTGGCTTCTTCCAGTAACCGGTGTGCATCGTCGAGTTTCTCGAGCGGTAATTGAAATTAAACATTCATGAGAGCAATTCGAGTTTGTATTGACATGACCTGCATTCCTCAGTAGAATTTAACATATATAGGTCACTTCATTCGTTAAAACACTCTCATCGGCTGAAAGTATCTGTGCTTTGATCATGAATGATGAATGATAATCAATTATATATTGTACAACTTCATTCTGTGAAACGCAGAACGTCTATTGGATTGAAAATAGCACGGATAGTGGAGAAACACCTTTCTTTGTTTCAAAATTCGGGAGCGAGTGGTCATTGCCTGAAACTCTCCTGAGAATTTAAAAATATTGCAAGATCTATTATATGCTCAATAATTCCATTGCTTTCCGTATTTTTGGTTTCTACTTACTGCTATTCCAAAACTGTTTTTTTTTTGTTATTTCTCTCTCATGAAATGTGGGTACACGTATATCTCAGACTTCTAATGATGGTAGTTTGAAAATTTTCATTCTGGTCCTTACGTAGGCGATTGGGTGCAATATCTGATTTCCAATATTTCGTGTGTAGTGGAAGTATGTCAACTGACAACAATGAGTGTCTTACCTATATGTTTGACATGGTTTCTGATAGATGCCTTGGAGAATTCAACTTGAGAAAACAACTCATATGGGTTATTTCGAATATGGAAAGTGC
Source organism: Gonioctena quinquepunctata (assembly GCA_018342105.1). Taxonomy (NCBI): domain Eukaryota; kingdom Metazoa; phylum Arthropoda; class Insecta; order Coleoptera; family Chrysomelidae; genus Gonioctena; species Gonioctena quinquepunctata. The sequence continues at coordinate 117,076 of JAFIRS010001294.1, forward strand.
GGGTTGAACCTCGTATATTGTGTGAGACGTAGTGAATAATTTATTCAATACCACCCTCACTCTCAAGTCTGAAGTCCTGAATTGATTGATTGACCCACTTATGCAGTATTTGTATAGAGTATGGAATTCACCCAACGGCGTTCGAAAATTCTATAGTTACCCCTATATTCAAAAAAGGCGATGTGAACAATATTAATAATTATCGACCCATATCCCTCCTTACACACATTCATTGAAGATTTTCGAAAAACTTGTGAAAGAACACCTTGTTAGTTATCTGAATAAGTTCAAAATTTTCCCAACAGTATGGGTTCAGAGAAACACAGGATGCTGTTATTGCCCCAACAACAAAAATAAAAGTGAAAGTCTCCATGACAGCAAACCGTGCTTATGTTTATTAATCGATTTATCGAAAACCTCCAATACAGTAAGACACAAACCACTCTTAAACTGCTAAGAAGGTAATACGCAATGAGGATCTGCTGTTTTTCGAAAGCTATCTCACTAACAGACACAAGTGGTGAGGATTGAGGATACTCTCAGCAACCAGATGCTTATTGAATATGGAGTTCCGCAGGGTAATGTCCTTGGTCCTACTCTCTTCATTATATATATATATATATATATATATATATATATTGTTAGGTTAGGAAATGATTATAAAATAATTAAACTGATAAATATTATTATTATTAGGTATTGAAGTTATCGTGGTTCATGCTATATTTGTTTTGCAATTTTTCTTTACTCTTTACCATTTATGAATCTTATACCATGCTCTAATGAATGCATTTGTATCAAAAAGTCAGTACTGAAGGATCTCTGTTGTCATGAGTATCTGGCCAACAATACATCCAAAGTGAATGCACAATAAAAATAATATGGAAATTGAAATTCATGAAAAAACATTGTATTTCAAGTAGTTCAAATGATATATAAGTTGAAACATCCTGTATGGTGAACTATATCAGCAGGAAACCCACCAGTGAGATGTCAAGGAAACAATGTGAGGAAAATAACAAAATATAAAACTATAAATACAGGAAATTGTCAAAAAATTCATTATATCCAAATTTGTATATAGAATATGAGGTTTAGAATTAGATATTATAAATAAAATCATTAGAATTAGTTGAAATGACAAAAAGTGATATAGGAAGTGGCACTAAACTATGAAATTTGTGGAAAAAAAGAAAACAGTGGGTGTTGCCATGGAAAAATGTAACAAGCTTTGAGGAGATGAAAATTTGAGGAAAGAGAAAACCACGTAGATAATTTTTGAAGGAAAATTATAAACAAATTCAAGAAGAAACAACAGAAACCATTCCAGAACGTGATAAAATTGATTCAGGCACAACGGGGAGAATGAACATATGGGAAAATTGCACTCACCCTAGTAACAGAACAAGAAATCCTGTCAATGTCATTCTCAGGAACGAAAGTTGTTTGAATGCAAGGAAGCTGTATTTTTCAGTGGCAAGAATACTTCACCACCACCACACCACACAAGGGAAAGAACAAGGTATTTAATACGCAGAACTGACTAAAGTGTAACGTATCAGGCCTAGAAACTCATATTGTTTATTTGTTCACTTGTGTCCTTTTCGGTTGAACATTTGATAATTTTTTATGCTAACGGACTTTTCATAATTGTCAAACATTCATTTAGCAAGTATTAATCATACGCAACAAATTTCACCATTTCAAATCACTGTTTTCAGTTCCATAAGGTAGTTTACGCAGAATAGGTCAGTCAGTTTATAGGATTTACTTCAATGAAAACAAATATTTGGTGATTTTCTGTATTCTTTGTTTATCTGTAAACATCTAACCACATTTCTCCCTACTCAACAGCTCATTTGACATCAAGCATTGCGCCAAGTTGGCACTACTGACCACAAAACCGACTTCTGAGTACAGATATGACTCATTGTTCATAGGAGTACCGACTGAGCTGGGATAAGGTGAAAAGAGTGTTGAAAAAGGGTAAGACAACATAGCCGGAGTTTACATTCTGTTATAATAGGTATTCATTTCTCAAAATCATAAAAAAATAGACAATCAATGAAATAAATAAATAAAAAAGCACCAATAACAACAATATATATATATATATATATATATATATATATTTATATATATATATATATATTTATATATATATATGTATATATATATATATATATATATATATATATAGTGTTGAAGAAGGGTAGTCTCGTGACTGGACTAGTTGAAAATAACTATGAATTTGAAATAAACTTTGTAGAAAGGATATTCCTTGAGGTTGCAGTCAAATTTAATGGCCAATGAGAAAAGAAAAACTCCTTCTTATTTAGTCAAGCTTTCGAAAATGTTTATTTTCATTATCAAGACAGTAAGGTGAGGTTAAGTGAAGACAGCGATCTCATCACCATTTTGTGATTGAGGTAGTTTTCAAAATCATATCACTATGAAACACTACTAGTAATATATATAAAAATTAAACAATTGCAAACGCACATATTGTTTAAGAAACCTCATTTGAACAATTCAAAATTTGACAAGTACAAAAATTACCACATGGTTAAAGCATGACTGAAAAAGGATAATGGTGGATCTTCAATAAGCAAAATACTCGGTATCGGGCCCAACAAAATCAACATGCGATGAGAGAGGGTGATTTTCAAAAAAGTTTTGGAGTCAATGTCTGGGCTGGTATCATTGAAAACAGGGGTTAGGTACTTTCTTCAAAATGAAATCGAGGATCATCGTAGTAATCTACCTTCAGAAGTTTTACGGTGAATTCACTTATATTGAGATGGAGCACCCCCTCATAATACAGAGAAGTTCTCAGTTACTCAATAGAGCATTTCAATAATCAAGTTATTGCAACCAATGGTCCAGAATGGTGGCCTGCCTGCTCACCAGATCTCACTGTGCTCGATTTATTTATTTGGGATATGTTGGAGAAAATGTTCACCATGCAACAGCCCCAGCCTCTTTTGAAATCTTAGAAGAAATAATTCTACGGGAATTCAGAAGTATAACGCCTCAAATATTACGAAACGTGTGGAGAGAAACAATTGAACGAGATGTAATTTGTCTTGAACAAGGAAAGGCACTTTGAAAGTTTACCACAGTGCAAGTTAATAAATTATTATCCATGGCACACTTGACAGAAGTAAATGAATTATTATCCAGTTTTTTCCTGAGTAATATTTAATTTATATTCTTATTTTTAATCCAATCGCATAATAAATCAGTTTCGTTAGATTCGTCAAAAAATCCTTTTTCAGGAAGGTGCTTTGTCAAAAAATGGTCGCTATTCAAAAAACAGTAGTTAGACACAAAAATGTAATTTTGCGAACTTGTCTCATTCCTATCTATCATAATTGTCACTAAAACTTTGCGATTGTAATTTTCTGACATCACCTGAGGTCCTCAGATTAGCTTAAAATTGTTGTACATTATTTTCAACCGCCAACTCACTTGCGAAGCAACCCTCGAAAGTCAGAGACTTGTGCGAGTTGAGAAGACGGGAACCTTAACTTTTTAAGTGTCATCCGAAGCACTACTCGATTTACGTCCGATCATGGCCACCTAGATGCAATATCAGAAGTGACTCCAAATAAATGAAGTGAGCGTAGAAACTTTTCAAATTGTCTGATCCAGAATTGTCCCAAAAATCCAAAAATGTTACAAATGTTACATTTAAAAATTCAAAATCGGAGCCATTTCCGGTAAAACCAGAAGTCACCGAAGAGTGAAAAATATGCGAAAACTCTCGTCTTTAGATACTTATCATTCACCTATACCAAATCTCATTTCGATACACCTAATATTCTACAAGTTATGACTTGTATAATAGATTCGTTGACACCCGGTATAATATATCTGATGAATAAGTTCAGGAAAATCAAAGAACTCTCACCTGAGAACTATCTTAAAACACTGTATTATTTCCCAGTTGGGAGCCTCTTTCGTTGCGGGATACTCGTTTGGTGCTCAGCTACAATAACTCATCTCCATACTTCAGAAGTCATGCAGAGAAGATTCTTCGAATTCCAAGAACTCCCTGTACCCCAAAAAATATCTTATATGCCGAAACGAAAATATCCGATAGTAGGCAATTGTTTAACCATTCCTCCTGTGTGCGTCACTTAAATAAGCAATTCGCCTAAATACCGGAACATGAAAACACAACACTATATCATTCCATTCATGTGCAAAACAGGTACTCAAGGATCTTACTCCTACCTTGCACCAAAAGAATACAACAGTATTCCAGAAAACATAACCAATCCATATAAATAAATTCAAATGTCAGCTGAAGAATCACATATTTAAAACTGGTAGATCTGTACCTCATTGAAAAATGGAAAAACTTTAACGTTGCTATTTTTAAATATCTACTACTTCTTAACATTTCACACATTCTGTTCTTCCACTAAACTAACATATACCCTCTTATATTATTTATTTGATAATGCATTATTATATTTTTTTTCATTGGTGCCCCATTTTACCCATTTAAAGCACGCTTCAACGTGTTTAAATCTAACTTTCAAAAACGCGCGTTTTTTAAAGTTACCATGGCAACATCAACAAATCGAGAAACGTGAAGTCTGAATGACAATTTTTCTATTATCGATCTGACAGGAGAACCTTGTAACGTCAAATAAAATATTACTAACAACTCGTTCATTTATATGTGATACCTCTTGCTCCTCCATCCATTTGATGAACTTTTCATATTCTTTTTTTATATATATATCACTGGATTTTCGCGGTATTTACCGCGATTCTGCCTCACTATTCAAAAAATCTATGTTGGAATAATTCATTTCTGAGCTCTGGTGACAACAAATATTGATCTTTGATAACAAATTGCAAATGAATATCTGTTTTTCTCATTTCCATGACAACGAAAGGTACACTGATGTCACATCACGAACTCAACCATTTTGCATTATTAGTTCCTATTTCAATTTTTTGCAGTAATAATACCAGTATATATGATGTCAAAGTGCACCAATAAAAAAAAATTGCGTGAAGTATTCGTGGATAACTGGTCTTAAAAACACTTGCTCTATGTGTTTAAAAGCCCTTTTTATCCACTTATACTTCAATATACTATTTAACCGATCTATTATTATTCAAATATTTATTAATTCATATTTCTCAAATCGAAACAAATGCGTGTATATACTTATCGAATTTCTGCTTTCCTTCACAAATGTAAAAAAAATTGGTTTGTATTCCTAATTGTGTGAATGGAAGCGTTATTATTATCATTATTATTACAAACCACGATATCTCAGAAATATTCGTTGATGGAAAAAAATGTCAACATTGATAGGTTACTTTTGTAATTTCTACTCTCTGGAACTAGTGCATTCAATGTAAGTAGATCTCAATAGATATTTCATTTGATTTTTTTAGCATTAGGGTGCAATGCCCATTCAGCTGATTACCATCTCCCATTTGTCCTTGAGCAATACATATATCGTTATATTCTGAATAGTAAGCCCAATAATTTTTTTTTTCAATGAAGTTTCACAAAGTTTTATACTTCTCGCACCGGGGTCGATCAGGGCATTCAATCATAGTTCCTATTCTCTTAAGTGCTGATAGATGCATTATATTCAATGCTGTTTGTTCGTTGGTTATAAAGATTAGATTTTCTTGAAGACTCACACATTAGTAAAGGAATACTCAACAATAACCTTTGTCTCAACAAGCAAGTTGAATCCTATATTCCATTTCATAGACGTCTAAATTGAATAATATTGAACTTTCTCAGCCTTCTTACTCTAATTCACATTTTAATTTTCTTGTTAATCATGGTAATCATTTTCAATTTCCATCCTCTATGATGATTTTACTTGTATCTCTTTGCAATTTGCCAGCCTCTTTTTCAGTTTTCTCCATACTGAGAACACAAGTCATGTTCTGGATTATCACCTTTTGGACTCTGTTTTACTCCAGCTGTGGGAGTTGTGAAGTTGGGTCTAGTTCCCATTAGACTTGTATCACACTTCTCATCACCCAGTTGCGGTCCAACTGAGCCATGGTGGACAAGGATTTTTATTTTCATTAAGGACAATTCAAATTCATCGTCCATGAACACTACCAGAATTATTCAATCGTTTGTTTTGATCAGGACAGGTCTAATTCGACTTCTCCCTCAAACTTATATTCAATTTAGATGACTCAAATGTGAGGATTGAAGAGTCTTGTCTGGTCTTCCTTGGAATACTGGAACATATATTTGACAGATGACAGTCCTCATTAGATTGATCATCTTCTAGTGTGTTTTTCGTATGACAGGGATATTCCTTTCTTGATTCTGATATCTCCATGGTTCTGTGTTTCCCTGTCAAGCTACTTCATCGTTGACTTGTCAATCTTGTCACTTGGGTCCAGCTATCACACCTAAACAATGGCTTTTAAAAGATAATGAAAATGTTATCTCAAGTTTCATCCTGGCATAGGATATGTTTGTCACGTAAACTCATGCAACACTCATTGATGATGAGATATTTCATGGTCTTTTCGGCTTCTTGTACACCTGACCAGTAAGTAACCTAACATTTGAAATATTTCAATTTTCTTTCTTAAAAAAACTTTTCAGTAACTTGTTTTCTATCAATATAACTTAATTCCAGGTACGCACTGATGATGACCTAAGGGTCGGAAGGGCTTTGCTACGATTTAAATAAATTATTTTGTGCACGAAATACAATTTCCTTTCATCGATTATTTAACTCTACTAACATTTTTTTCTTTCTGGGTTACAACGTTTGATAATTTTATTTCTGTATCCGGTACCCTGAGAGAATAGTTCATATTCATTTAATATATTTTTCCTACGTTCATGCAAAAAACGGAACTTTATTGAACACTATTTACTGAAAAAAGTGGTTCTTTATTGCCCTAGTGCAATAAAACATTCATTGCACTCATCTGTCATAATATAGAGCTCAAACGAAATGGCGCCCAGATGGATATTGGAGCAATCTGGGCGGCCATAAATCAATTTTGTAAATTTTATCGCAGGTAGAGTATACCAGCCCTTTGAAAGCACATATAGTTTACGAATATCATAAAATCCGTCCCCGGCTCATGGCACACTGTTAACGATCGTACGATCAGATGGACTTCGGCTGTGGCCTTAACCAGACAAATTAGGTTGAAGCATAGTTAGTTTACGTGATTTCAGAAGTGTTTTAATTTGTGTTCATTCAGACTGAGATATAGTAAACCATGGATTGTGGAGAACCAGGTAAGTGTTTTTAGTTTTCACAACTATTAGTTAAATCATCAATTTTGCTTATTTCAAAAATAGTTTCTTTCATTGATAGTTTATTTTTATAGTTTCTTCAAAATAGTTTAGATTTGTATGCAAAACGGTATACTTCCTGATATTTACCGGCATTGATTATTTTGGGGGAGTTTGGGCTTTGTACTTTGAAAAATTATTATGTTTTCGCGAAAAACTGCTATTTTGTCAATTATGACTATTTGAGATAAAAAACTTTTTAACAAAAAATTAAGCCGACGAAATACGGAACTGAAAAGTTAAAAATAAAATAAACCTTCTTAGTCTCAGTAACTAAGCTCCTAAACTAAGGTAAGTAACTAATTTTGAGTCGGCGCCAAACAAACAAGTAAATGAATTAGGTAAGGCGTAAAATGATGGCATCGAGTTGCGCGGTGACATTCTGATAATTTTTTTGAAGTAGTTTAATGATGTTCGTTGATTGTTTGTTTGGCGCCGACTCAAAATTAGTTACTAACATTAGTTTAGGAGCTTAGTTACTGAGACTGAGAAGGTTTATTTCATTTTTTACTTTTCAGTTCCGTATTTCGTCGGTTTAATTTTTTGTTAAAAAGTTTTCATTTTTCAATTTTTTATGGCTGGAATATACCAATTACTACCTACTTGTTTTTTTATTACTTCCAAAATACTTACTTACCCACCTTACTTCAACTATTACCAGTTAAATAATATGATTAACTACTTTTATTATTTGTTGTAATATAAATTATTTTTCTTGTTCTGGTTAGTTGATTTCATTACTTTGTATATCATTCCATCCTCTCATAGAATATAATGGTTTTGACGGATGTGGAACAGATATAATGTCAGTAGCGATCTGTCATTGTCAACTACGTATGTGTGTGCCAATGTTCATAAGTGAAAAATCAATTATCCCCTATTTTTCTACCCGTGAGGGTATATAATTCCATTCGAAATCTAAATATAAGGTATACCCTATCTATTGAAGAAGAATCATCCAAATTGAAGAACCCAGTACAAATTTATGCCTGATAGAATCGGTTAACGGACCAGAATTCAGAGGGTGAGTGATCAGTATCCTTCATTTTGCTACCTTCAGGAGTAGATTTCATCTTTTAAATTCAAATGAGACCACTTTCGAAGTACACACTATCCACTGAAAAAAGAATTATCGGAATCGGACGCCTCAGTAGAAAGTTATGCGTGATCATACATAAAAAAATGATGGAAAAAAAATATATGGGTCGACTAGAGAACCTCCTCCTTTTTGGTTTCGTCGGTTAATAAGTACAGAAAAATCAAAAAAAAGTAATTACTAATAATACTACTGATAATTCCTTGTTTGTGTCCTCAATTGGGTTGATTTTTTTTCAGGGCCGTCAAATGTACGAGTAATGAATAGAAAACAGTTATTTACGATCATACAGCCAGAAAATGTTTATACCATAAACGAAAAGTTAAAATTTATTGAAAACCACCCTCTCTAATCGGACATTTTTCCTACGGATCTAATGAAATGAAGCAGGATTTTTCAGGTTTTGAGACTGCAGTTAAGGATAGGTAGGCTCGAGCATTGGGAAAAGAAGAATCCTCCCTAGAGAAAAATTAGGAATGGCTGCAAGAAACATTTGTTATTCCAAAGGTTCTGAATCGAGGAAGTCGACTCTAAAAGTCGTTTGAGGCATCAATGAGAGAACCAAAAGGAGAAGAACTGAAAAGCATCGCAAAATAACTAACCTAGAGGTGTTCGAGAGGCTTACCTACGCGACTTAGTCCTAGTAAGGAGAAAGTGGAAAAAAGGATGCTGAAAGAAATTATGAATACCCCAAAACGAGCAACTGAATATGAAAAATCATTTTCTCTTATTCAACGAGAAAATTTTACCTCTAAATTGCCTCCATGTTTGTTGAAGCAGGACTCTCTAGGACGCAGCACAGTGATCTGGCTTGGCCGAGAAACGGCCAAAAGTAATTTTTCCGTTAACAGAGAAATTTTTTGAAAAAAAAGTTTTCTGATTTTGATAGGTATTGCCTCAGACTAACTCATGATTCCTTTCCGTATTCATTCCGCTCAAGTGCGAATAACTTGACGATGTTACATATTTCGAGAATAAAAACATGATTTTTTAATTGCTTATATTTTCGAAACCAGTAATCGGAGTTTCATAATTTTTCGTGCATGGAAAGCCGAATAACTGTGAAATGTAAATTAGTACAGATTCATGATCTTTTTGAAAAATAAGATTGCGGACAAGTTAGATTATTTTATCAGTATCGGTGTCTTTGAACAAAAGTAATGCTTAGAAATTTGGCATTTTATTCCCATGACTCATAGCGGTGTATCATTTTTCAGTTAAAGAATGCGATATTTGTAACATTCTGAAAGTAGAAGTTATTGTAATTTTTTTAAACCAATTTCTGGTAGATTTTAATAGAAATACTACCTATCGTTCCTGCCATCACAGCAAGACTAACAAAGGATATCAGAACCCAAAACTACCATCATTCGAAAGATTTTATATATATATATACAGTGTGACCCACTTAATACCGGAGCACCCTTATGAAATCTATATTTTCCTACCGATTGAAATTCTTCTTCTTTCAGCAGAAAGAGTATCAAAAAGTCTAAGTTTGCACCAAATTTGCAAAATATAATTCCAAATTTCAGGGCATACTATGATTTTTTTTATGTTCTAAATTGCTAAATTTCATTAGCGATTTTTGTCGTGAAATTCCGACTCCACCACTGGATTCAGCATCCTTCATTTAGGTGAATCCTGAAATTTCATCTGAAAATATCCATTGGCAACAAAGATATAACAATATTAATTTTGATAACATAACATCATTTATGAATGTTTCAGACAAATTCTGAGAATCGGCAACACTGTCAACATAAACGTAGGAGATCTTTGAGGTTTCTGGTAAAAATTCATAACACGAATTTTTCTCTATAACATCTAGAAAGGAGTACACATTTGGAATTGAGTAATGAAGTCGAAAAACAGCTTATCATAATCAGTTAAATACAACAATCTTTGAAAGATACTGTCAGAGTTTTTGGGTTCTGGTATTATCTCCTTATACAGGCTATCCGACTTCTTCCGCAAAGTCATTCTGTTTCCTTCTTCGTTCGCT
>JAFIRS010001294.1:132500-393317 GCA_018342105.1 Gonioctena quinquepunctata
AATCTTTTATCTCACTATCTCTGTTTCCTGATTGGCTATTGTCATCAAGAAGTTTCTTAGAAAAATCGAATTAAACGGTTTTCTTCACATAAAGGATTCAATATAAAATTGAACCAGAAAATGGTAGATCTCAGGTGAAAAACAACTACTTTCTGGCAAATACCACGCAGAACGTTGAATGATATTCACCTGAAAATCCATGCATACTTCCATATAATATCAATGGACATTGAATGCAAATGTTTCTTTCTGATAAGCTCGATAATGTTTAATTTATGTCGTGTTCACAAACCATCATCGAGCTTGTAACACCTATAGGTACGCCGGAAAAGATAAACTTTAACTGGCGGTACCTAGTGACAGAAAAAAAAAACTCCGAAAATCTCCCACCTCGATAGGTTTCTAAATAAAAGATTCCTTCTCAGTAGAAGTGGCAAGCCCGTCCAGCATATAGTGAAAGATAAGTGCCATGTGAAGTGGAATGGATAGAAAAATCGAATTAAACGGTTTTCTTCACATAAAGGATTCAATATAAAATTGAACCAGAAAATGGTAGATCTCAGGTGAAAAACAACTACTTTGCTGGCAAATACCACGCAGAACGTTGAATGATATTAACCTGAAAATCCATGCATACTTCCATATAATATCAATGGACATTGAATGCAAATGTTTCTTTCTGATAAGCTCGATAATGTTTAATTTATGTCGTGTTCACACACATACGGTTCGCTTGGCTCATCAGTAGACAAACAAAGGTCAAGTCTCGAGAACAAAAAAACTCTGACTGAACCTTGTCGGAAAGAAAACTTTAACGGCGGCAAGAAAACATTAAAAATGGCGTCAGATAGTGAGAGGCATGAGAGATTTTCTAAATCTATAAAAAGATTGAAATTGAAAACGTAATGTATCGAATAGATCTCAATTGTATGTTTTGATGCCGATAAGTTATCGCATAACAATCCGCATACCGGTTTCAGGCTTCTTGGCCCTCATCGTACGGAGTCAACCAGCCAAGGTCAAGAACTCTGGCTGAAGTGAGACACAACGTAAACAAACCATCGTCGAGCTTGAAACACCTATAGGTTGCCGGAAAAGATAACTTTACTGGCGGTACCTAGTGACAGAAGAAACACTCGAAAATCTTCCCCTCGATGGGTTTCTAAATAAAGATTCCACCTCAGTAGATGTCAAGCCGTCTAGCATATAGTGAAGATAGGTGCATGTGAAGTGGAATGAATAGAAAATCGAATTAAACGGTTTTCGTCACATAAAGGATTCAATATAAAATTAAACCAGAAATGGTAGATCTCAGGTGAAAACAATACTTTCCTGGCAAATACGCAGAACGTTGAATGATATTCACCTGAAATCCATCATACTTCCATATAATATCAATGGACATTGAATGCAAATGTTTCTTCGATAAGCTCGATAATGTTTAATTTATGTCGTGTTCACCTACCAATCCGCATACCGGTTTCAGGTTCTTGGCCTCATTAGTACGAGATAGTCAACCAGCCAAAGGTCTAAGAACTCGACGAAGCGAGACACAACATAAACAAACCATCATCGAGCTTGTAACACCTATAGGTACGCCGGAAAAGATAAACTTTAACTGGCGGTTCCTAGTGACAGAAAGAAACACTCCGAAAATATCCCACCTCGATAGGTTTCTGAATAAAGATTCCTTCTCAGTAGGAGTGGTAAGCCCGTCTAGCATATAGTGAAAGATCGGAGTGTTTCTTTCTGTCACTAGGTACCGCCAGTTAAAGTTTATCTCTTCCGGCGTACCTATAGGTGTTACAAGCTCGATGATGGTTTGTTTACGTTGTGTCTCACTTCAGCCAGAGTTCTTTGGACCTTTGGCTGGTTGACTACTCCGTACTGATGAGGGCCAAGAAGCCTGAAACCGGTATGCGGATTGTTAGGTGAACACGACATAAATTAAACATTATCGAGCTTATCAGAAAGAAACATTTGCATTCAATGTCCATTGATATTATATGGAAGTATGCATGGATTTCCAGGTGAATATCATTCAACGTTCTGCGTGGTATTTGCCAGCAAAGTAGTTGTTTTCACCTGAGATCTACCATTTTCTGGTTCAATTTATATTGAATCCTTTATGTGAAGAAACCGTTTAATCGATTTTCTATTCATTCCACTTAACATGGCACTTATCTTCACTATATGCTAGACAAGCTTCCACCCTTCTGAGAAGGAATCTCATATTTAGGAACCTATCGAGGTGGAGATTTTCGGAGTGTTTCTTTCTGTCACTAGGTACCGCCAGTTAAAGTTTATCTTTCCGGCGTACCTATAGGTGTTACAAGCTCGATGATGGTTTGTTGACGTTGTGTCTCACTTCAGCCAGAGTTCTTTGGACCTTTGGCTGGTTGACTCTCCGTAATGATGAGGGCCAAGAGCCTGAAACCGGTATGCGGATTGTTAGGTGAACACGACATAAATTAAACATTATCGAGCTTATCAGAAAGAAACATTTGCATTCAATGTCCATTGATATTATATGGAAGTATGCATGGATTTTCAGGTGAATATCATTCAACGTTCTGGTATTCCAGGAAAGTAGTTGTTTTTCACCTGAGATCTACCATTTTCTGGTTCAATTTTATATTGAATCCTTTATGTGAAGAAACCGTTTAATTAGATTTTTCTATTCATTCCACTCTAACATGGCACTTATCTTTCACTATATGCTGACGGGCTTGCCATCCTACTGAGGAGAATCTTTATTCAGAAACCTATCGAGGTGGGAGATTTTCGGAGTGTTTCTTTCTGTCACTAGGTACCGCCAGTTAAAGTTTATCTTCCCGGCGTACCTATAGGTGTTACAAGCTCGATGATGGTTTGTTTACGTTTGTCTCACTTCAGCCAGAGTTCTTTGGACCTTGGCTGGTTGACTACCCGTACTGATGAGGGCCAAGAAGCCTGAAACCGGTATGCGGATTGTTAGGTGAACACGACATAAATTAAACATTATCGAGCTTATCAGAAAGAAACATTTGCATTCAATGTCCATTGATATTATATGGAAGTATGCATGGATTTTCAGGTGAATATCATTCAATGTCTGCGTGGTATTTGCCAGGAAAGTAGTTGTTTTCACCTGAGATCTACCATTTTCTGGTTAAATTTTATATTGAATCCTTTATGTGAAGAAACCGTTTAATTCGATTTTTCTATTCATTCGACTTCACATGGCACTTATCTTTCACTATATGCTAGACGGGCTTGCCATCCTACTGAGAAGGAATTTTTATTTAGAAACCTATCGAGGTGGGAGATTTCGGAGTGTTTCTTTCTGTCACTAGGTACCGCCAGTTAAAGTTTATTTTTTCCGGCGTACCTATAGGTGTTACAAGCTCGATGATGGTTTGCTTACGTTGTGTCTCACTTCAGCCAGAGTTCTTTGGACCTTTGGCTGGTTGACTACTCCGTACTGATGAGGGCCAAGAAGCCTGAAACCGGTATGCGGATTGTTAGGTGAACACGACATAAATTAAACATTATCGAGCTTATCAATGTCCATTGATATTATATGGAAGTATGCATGGATTTTCAGGTGAATATCATTCAACGTTCTGCGTGGTATTTGCCAGGAAAGTAGTTGTTTTTCACCTGAGATCTACAATTTTTTGGTTCAATTTTATATTGAATCCTTTATGTGAAGAAAACCGTTTAATTCGATTTTTCTATTCATTCCACTTCACATGGCACTTATCTTTCAAGAAGTTTCTTGTTCTCCCATTGGCTATTTTTAGTTAGATTAAAAAACAAAAATTTTGAAATTCTCAGAAATATTTTACTAGATAATTCTCACCCCAAAAAACAGAAATATTTTCAATACCAACTCTGATAGACAAATTAATAATGATGACAGGAATAATCAAAATTCAGAAAATAATAATGAAAGGATAATTTATTTTTCAATTCCTAATATAAGAATTCTATCATCAAATATAATTAAATTATTCAAGAATGAAAGTTACATAAAAATTTCACAAAAAAATATCAAGACTATTGGAAATTTAAATACGAGGTTAAAAGATCCCAGACCAGATTTGAAGAAATCAAATGTTGTCTACAGTATACCATGTAACAACTGTGATTTAAACTATATTGGTACAAGTTCAAGACTTCGAATAATCGTATTATCTCTCACAGAAGTGATATAAGACTCAACAAGAAATCATGTGCATTAGCTCAACATGCTATTGAAACAGGCCATAAAATATCATTCGAGGAAGCACAAGTTTTACATTCAAAAAATTTCTCTAAAAGATTATTTCTTGAAATGATTGAAATTAATGAATCCAATCAAAATATGAACAAAAAAACAGATATCGAAAATCTTAGCAAAATCTACAGTTATCTTTTACAAATGGATTAAAACTGATGATTCTCGAAGAATATAATAAAAAAAATCAACACACCCACTACATATTTTATATTTTTTTGTAAGTATATTACTGTAAGTACTTCCTTCATTTTAAGTATTTTTTTCTCAATAATGTAATTTGCATATTTTAGGACCCTGAAGAAGTTTCCAAATTGAAACGAAAGCTCGGTCCAACGTATTAAAGAGTTTTTCATAGTTCAACACTTGTGCTGACTGAAGATCACCGTTATTTCCCACTGTTCATATATATATATATATATATATATATATATATATATATACGAACAACTTTGTTATTTCAAATAGAATATCATATATTTCATTTGAGAGTAGTCAAATCAATGTCAATAGGTAGATTTAAAGAAGTTGAGATATGAAAGTGAAAACTGTTTTCCATATGTTGAATAGATTTGGCTGTATAACCTCTGGAAGTTAGGATAGAGACGGTTTCCAACTGTTTATATCACGGAGTCAGTTGAACCAATGTATAGTATTTGACACATCAAATGTCTTTGAAATCTACGTAGAATCTAATGAAATATAGGGAGTTCCATTTGAAACAACAAAGTTGTGTCTCATATCACATTCATCGAGCACTCTGTATGTACAAAAATATTTTTCAGTAATGCACCTTAGAGCACAAAATAACATTGTATTTTTTTATAGCAGCACCCTGTAATTGGACACTCTGTATATATGTGTATATTTTTTTTTTAATATAAATTATAAATATAAATATCCTAAATTTACTTATTTCTTCCTGGAAATCAACTTTAAATAAATATTTAATTTTGTCTGCCCAGATTGCTCAAATACCCGTCTGTGCGACGGATGGAAATCGTCGTCAGTAGCGGAGGAATACCCAGAGGAATCACTTGCAAATAAACTCAATGTTGCAAAACAAATATTCCAGCCTGGAGGAAATGACGGTGTACAAATACCAAGTACTAGTCAGAGAAGTCACGAATTAAGAAGTAGAATTTAAAAAATAATTCACTAAGAAATATCAATATTGAAAATAGTACAAATTGTACATTCACTTTTGATATTGGTTGACATATAGACAATCTTCTGTTTGTTGACTGCGAGTTTTCAAATGTTTGTTTTTTCCAACTAACACTCTCTAGAGTTGGGACAGTTTATTCTGAACCAAATCAGAGCAGCCAAAAGTTGGAGTTCTGTGAATACACTTTTTTATCTATGAGATTGAGAGCTAATGTTTTTTCAGAAGAGTTATGACTTTTCGAACAATATTCAATTTTGACCGGTAAACCTTTTTCAAATGGTATTCTATAAAATGTAGTGCCAGTATAACTTTTTTTTTCATTTGCTGAAAGATAATTCACTGATTAACTTTTCACGAGATATTTGGGTTAGTTCTTGCCTTTTAGTAATATTTCAATATGAATAAATTGCCTTCGTTCAACTCTGTGCCACTGACGTGACGAGCTCTGAGAAGTAGATTCTTGAAATAACTAATTTTGTGTTGCAAAAATATATAAAGATTTCATGAAAAATATTCTTTGTCTGGTAACGTTTCAGGATACACATCTGTTTCCTTCTTCAGACCTCGTGAATAGTTCTCAATCGAAAATAATGTTCACAAGGAAGACTCTCATATATTCCTTGGAATATTTTTTCCGAAATCTGACATTTATGTATCTAGATGTTCATTTCTATACCAGTATATGGTTGTGGACCGGTAGTTGGCCAGCACTCGGTAATTGACCATTTTTCCCTCAAAGCGCAGAAATAAGGATACTATATTGTTTGGTTGGTTGCCTATGTTTTTTAAAATTGAATGGGACTTTGATCCAGTAGATGTCACAATTGACCCATATGAATTTCTCGATAGGTTGGTCACTGTCATGTTTACACATTTTTCGTCTTCGGTGATGTGGCAATGAGCATGGTAAAAAGATTATATTTAGTAATCCTAAATCATCCGTTCTTGTTGATAGTTTTCTTGAAAACATATTTGATGTACTAGTTGCTATATGAATATAGTTGAGTATTTTCATTGTATTCATCATTGGATTGTGTGTTTTTACTATTTTAATTCATGTGGTCAACTACTAGAACAAAATATTTGTTGAAGCTCCAGTAATTGACCACTTTGGTCAACTACTGGTGTTTCAAAGGAATTAACGGTTGTACGTCTTTGTCTGTTCCATAGCTTTGGGTATAAGTAATTTTTTTTTTAAATAACATTATTTTGAAGCGTGTCTAGTAATTGATCATAGTTTTGTAGTGGTCAACTATTGGTCTTTTGTCATGGTCAACAACTGGTACATATATTTTACTTTATATAAGGTTCTTTTATTTTTAAATACAAGTTCGGTAATTCCCAACAAAAATTATTTGAACTAACATGAGATTTTGCTAATATACGGAGGTACGATTGCAACAGGTTCTGAGCGATGTGAGTAATATTAGACAATCGGAAGTCTGTATGGGGTATGGAATACCGCATGCTACTTCAATATATAATTTGAAAAGTGAATAGAAAGATGTGGTTTTTGATTATTATTGATTGAATGAAGCCACTTTACCACTTCTATTAGAAAAAAAAGCATGAAAAATGTATTTTGAAGTCGATTAAGTAGATTTCAAAAAATGTATGCACGATGCCTCGCGAACTTTGGGAGATCAAGGCGAAATAGAACGAATCAAGGCAATCATCATTTCTATATTTCGTTTCAAGAAAAGACGGGAATCGTTTAAAGAAGCAGAAATGAAGGAATCAGGCGGCGATGAGTCAGCAGAAGAATAACATGATGATACCAAGGAGAACAAAATAATGGAGAACACATTGATATGGAATTGGGAACTGAAACTAATAATGGTAATGAAACTGTTCTGGGAGAAAACTGGGAGTAATACTGAAACGCAAGAAAATAACAACGAAACTGAAACACAAAAAATTCAATATTGAGACTGAAGTGGAGGAATATAAGAATGATACGGAAATTGAGGCAAATTGTAGTCCAAACCCGTGTGGAGGAGTTTCAACTCGTTAAAAAACGACTATTAAAAAAAAAAAATTTGAGTTCAAAAATCATCATTCTTTTATGAGATTTTCATTATTAATGAGTCTACAGTCTTACTTAGAAACTTGTCTCATTTGATTTTATCAAGGGGTCAACTACTGGGTGAAATTGTGGTCAAGTATTAGTTCTTCCTGGTCAATCACTGGTGATTTATGATTATTTTGACTCATATGTTCTCTTAACTTCATTTTACCGTTATTCCCAAGATTGTACATGATATTGAGAATCCCTAACCTTGGTTCTTCTTGTATATTTTTTTGGTTTTTATGAAAATTGATATTTTAGTGTCTAAGTAAATTTTTTTGAAGGAGCTCTGAATTGGTCAGCTATTGGTGTACTCACCCTGGTTATTTTTTGTATGTCGAACGGTTTCAATCCATACATAGATGTAAATGTGTAGATGTGTACAAAACGTGGCCTTGCGGTCTATTTCGACTGCGACCTTTGCAGTTCTATTGTGGTTTCCTTGATATTTAGATGACTCAGAATGTTTAGGATCACTGACAGTGGCTCATTAACGTAGCCTGCTGCCTCTGGATATTCCGTTTCCTTCTGTGACAACCTTGTCATTGCTAGAGCTTCGCATTTGCATAGTATATGGATGGAGGTTTCTCCTTCAGTCTGGCAAAATCTGCAAGTGGTTTCTTCTGCCAGACCTATATTTTTCAAATACTTGTTGAGTTCCCAGTGTCCTATTATCATGCCTACCATTCCATTCACAGACCTTCTGTCGTTGCTCAGTGGGTCTGCCGTGAGCGCAGGTGATGGTTTTCTGAGAATTTTTTTTGCCTGCCTCTATCCTGGGGATTCTTCCCACCAGATTTAAGCCTGTTTTTCCACCCACTTGCTGATTGTTTTTCCAACCGTTGCTTTTGCTAGGCCGCAGAAGAGTTCCGGGCCGTAGAATACCATTTACTGTCTGGCCAGTTCGTCGGCTTTTCCGTTCCCTTGGTGAACTTTGTGTCCTGAAACCCATGCCAGGGACACTTCCTTACAATTTGCTAGTTCATTCAGGGCCCAGGCACAGTCCCACACCAGTCTGGAGTTAACTTGCGTTGTATACAATGCGATAAGTGTTGCCTGGCTGACGGAGAATATAAAAATGGAATGGCCGATCCTATTCTGCTTGTTTATTTCGCCGATGTAGTGGTGTATTGCTACTACTTCCGCTTGAAATAGTGTGGCGTCTTTGACAGGCTCACTGGGATCATTATTCTTGGTTTTTGCCTTCATATTCCGGCTCTGACTCCTTTTTCGATCTTCGAACCCTCTGTGTACCAGATTGAGGCCTGCACTGATAGGTGCTCCTTCCTCCAGTGTTCTCTTTTTGATTTAATGACTCCGTATTTTGATCGATTCCTGTAGTTGGATCGGCCCTCAGCTCTTTTTTTAGCCTTTGATATCATTTTCCGTAGAGTTTGGTGATGGTCCTTGCATGAGTCTGTAAGTGACAGCTTTTGCCTCTCCCTGTATGTATGTATGTATGTAATAGTGGTAGGTTCAGGATGACCTCCATCGCGGCCGTTACGGTGGTTTTCATGGCCCATGTGGCACTGACACATGCTTGCCTTTGTAAGCCTGTTAATAGCCTCATGATTCCTGACTGTTGAGTCATTTGCCACCACGTCACTGATCCAAGGTCGGGTGAAAGAGCATAAGGTTGAGTGGAAGAGCAATTTGGTGACGCTCGCGGAATTCAAATTGAACTTTGCCCTTTGTTTTCTTGCGAACACAATAAAATCATTAATATTTTAGGCATAAGTTATATAAAATAGAGAAAACAATAAAGTCATACATTATTATCATTACCCTTGTGTATAGCCATATGGATGCTTCTCCAGCGACTTTTGTTGTATGGGCTTTCCGTGCGCGTCTTCGATCAAAAACTACTCCTAGGTACTTTGCTTCATTGGCCAATAGAATTTCTGTGCCCTGCAGCACTGGTGGTTTTAGGCCTTGCAGTGCTAATTTTTCCGTGAATGCATCAATTTGTGTTGTCCGAGCATTGACTGATAGTTGTTTTATTTTGCTCCGATTGTCCACTTTGTTCAGGGCCCTTCGTCCATACATAAGGTGGAAATTTGCTTGAAGCTTTTTTTCGTAAATCAAGTGATTTTTCAGATGGGGACTCTCTCCATACACAATGATAAAACTTACCAAGGAGGAAACTCACATCCAGTTTCTACGAAGAGCCAGAGACAACAACATCATCCCAGACGGTTTCCAGGTAAAGTCACCTATTCCCGGGGAACGAGCACAACGCATCATGGAGCGGGCCAGTCACGCACTAATCAGGTCGCAGATCAACTATCACCGTTGGAAGAGAGAGATGCTGCTACAGGATGCCACTGCTAGATTTCAAGAAATCAGAGAGTACACCTTAGAGGAGGACAATCAACCCATATTTGCCAAGATTGAGAATAGATGCGCGGGAATCCGCCAGGAACAAGAGAGGAGGCATCAGAAGAAATGGAATCGAATAGCAGGGAGAATACGGTCTCCACAAACCAGCAGCAAAGGTTAGAAAATCATCATTCATATCTCAACTAAACCACTTACAGGGGTGGAGGAGTCCCTGCTGGAAAAGGGATTGAACTTTGCAGTTGCACCAAAAACAATACCTATCCTGGACATTGTAAGCTCTGTAGAGTCAACCAGCAGCAGAATGAATCCCATCAAGGCAGAAGAGTTCAGATGGAAAGTGAGAGAGACACTCGAGAAGGAGAGGAATCCCTGGAGTAACATCACTGCAGGGAAACAGAGGGCCCTAAAAATTCTACAAAAGGATTCATCCATAAAGATTCTCCCAGCCGATAAAGGACACGCCACAGTTATCATGGACACCACAACATATGATGACAAGATAGAGTCGTTACTCCACACAGGGAACTATAAACTCTTGAAGAAGGATCCGACACCCACTATAGAAAGGAAGATCTACAACACTCTGAGGAAATTCAAACACTTCATTCCAGACAACGAACGATCACATCTAACGCCACACTACAGCAAACCACTGCATCTCTACGGGCTTCCAAAAATCCACAAACCAGACATGCCACTGAGACCGATCACCAGCTCACGGAACTCACCAACCTACAAGTTATCGAAATACCTCCTACCGATACTACAACCCTTACAAGGAAATAGCAGTTCATACTTCAAGAATTTCAAGCACTTCGTTGACACCATCACAGATGTTGAACTTGGACCAGAAGATCGTTTCATCAGCTTCGACGTGAAGAGCCTTCACACCAATGTCCCTATAGAGGAATCTCTCAGTATCATCAAGAGGAAACTCGAAGAGAATGACCAGCTGCACGAGAGGACTGACCCTCCTACCCACGCGATATTGGAATTACTGTAGTGCTGCCTACAGAACTCATATTTCCAGGAAAAGGACCGATTCTTCTCTCAAGTCGACGAACTCCCGATGGGATCTTCCCTTTCTCCAATCATCGCCAACATATACATGGAGTGGTTCGAAGAATTGGCTATACGGGAGGCAGAATACAAAGCAAAGCTATGGTTGAGGTACGTGGATGACACCTTCATTGTATGGAATCACGGAGACGAACATCTCCAAGATTTCTTCTCAGAAATTAACAGAATCAGGGATTCGATCAAGGTCACGATGGAGATGGAAACCAACAGTGCCTTACGCTTCCTCGATGTGAACGTTGAGAGAATAGGCAATGAAATTCGCACCTCCGTCTACAGAAAAAAGACACATACGGGGCAGTACCTCAGTTACAGCTCCAACCATCCGAGTTCGACAAAGAGAGGGATCGTGAGAACATTGGTGGAGAGAGCGACGCACATATGCAACGACGTAGAGTCACTAGATGCCGAATTAAACCACATCAGAGAGGACCTCCACCGGAATGGATATCCCAAGAAACTCCTAGAAGAAGTATTGAAACAACTCTGGAGAACGAAGACATCTGAAGAGCAACAACAAAGCACAGTGATCTGCCTTCCGTACATCAGAGGTGTCTCCAAGAAGATCAGAAGGATCGGAAACAAGTTCAACATCAAGAGCTGCTTCCAATCCGGCAGTACTTTACGGAGTTTCCTGACCAAGACCAAACCTGACAACAAAAATGAAATCAGTAAGAATTGCATTTATGATGTTCCATGTGAATGCGGAGATTCCTACATTGGAGAGACGAAGAGACCGTTATCGGTAAGATTGGATGAGCACAAGAAATGGACTCAACGTGGAGAAACATCAAAATCGGGAATCGCTGACCACGCCTGGTCTGAGCACCATCGAGTTCTATGGGACGATGCAAGTGTTCTACATAAAGAGGAGCATTGGTTCAAACGAAAGTTCAAAGAGGCCGCCTACATCGAAGCCAATAACGCCTTCAGTCAACCAAGCGTTGAGATCAAGAACGTATGGAAACCCCTGATTGCTTTTTCTGGCGGGCTGCAGAGGCGCGAAACTTCACGCACCACCACACCGCCCGGAATTACACGCACCGCTGCACATGGCGGAATTGCACGCATCATTGCGCCGACAGTCGTATAAATTGGTAAGTAGCACCTAAACTTGTCAGTATTCACCTGAAGACGATTGCAGATACAAGCATCCGAAACGTCGTGAAAACCTTTTGAATACATTGGGACGATGGACGTCCGAAACGATAGTAATTGATCGAGAGTGTTCTCAGCTATGATTTGAGGCAATCTGTTCAGCCGTTTGAAGATCGTCAGCTGTTTTCTAGTTGATGGAGGGATGCGGGCAACTTTTACAAGTGGGCAACTTATCCAGTTACTTCAATGATATTGCAAGAACATGGTTACCTTGACTTGATGCTGCAGAATCACCTGGAATCTGCAAACCGCGAAGTACCCAACTCCTCACCAACTTACAGCAGAGGTATCGTGTTTGGGCTCATTGTAATGGTCTCAATGAAGAGGTTGAATATAGATTGTGATCAGAGTCTAAAAATGAAGCAGTAAAGAGAAATGAGGATGAATTGATGAGGGATTTTAAGCTCTTTCCACTCGGTCAATCAATATGAAATTTTGTTATACGATGTAACACCGTTCGTGGCGAATAAGTGTATGAATGTGTATTGCCAAAATCTTGCAACTGTAATAACATTTATTTAATTACAATAATGGTCAAAATACGCAGATTTCGGCGAGGCAAGATCTCGTGTAACAATTAAGTTTCGTTTAAAAATTCAAAAAACCCCTAGAAAGTAAAAAATAATATGTATTGGCCCTTTGAGTTTATCTACCTAGGCAACGTAGGTAAATATCAAAACAACAACATGAAATCATTGAGTCTGACTCTTGGACAATTCACTCGAGAAATTCGCAAAATAGACACAACCGTCAACAACGTCTGCCCTCACGCGTCTGCCCGTTTGGATCGCCGCACTTGGTTACGCTCCGCGCGCCGCACACATATCTACTGAGCGGTCCCCCGACGTGACAAAGCTTGGATCAAAATATTGATATTACTATTACTACTTATATTAAATTAATATTTATTTACTTTTTAGAATTTTAATTCAAGTTTTTCTCTCTAGTCCATACTGCTGCTATAGAATATTTTTTCAGTTTTTTCAAACTATAATTTTAGTTTATTAGTGTGTTACCTCCACTTGACTTTCCATCGTTTACTGTTTGATATAAGATAGTTTTTTTTTCAGAACTTGAACATACCGACAGCATTATCGAAATAATCTCAACCACAAGTAGCGCCTCCAATAGACCACTTTGAAAGATATTGTTAAAATGGAAGATTTCCTCTTCCTGTGGCCGCCATTAGGAAAATTATACTTTTTATTCTCGCATCTAATAAGAACTTCTCATTCATTATGCAATATCAATTGACAATAATAATTTCACTAATGAATATCACTTCGAAAACTAAAACTTTCAACTAGAAAACGTAATATTCTGCACGACTTTGCAGGATATTTTTATGAAAAATTCTGAGAACAAATGTTTTATATTACATACAGAAAAGATTATTCCCACTACAGTTTGATGGAAATGCCCTGTATCGCAAGTAAACATTTATATTGAAAAGGAAAACATTCTCAATTGAACGAATTGTCTTCTGTTAGATACTCCAAAAAAATACTTCGTCTTTATCGTAGATTTGCTAGTTTTCAGAAAAATATTTCTCTTCTATATTTTATTCATAATGTTTCCCATTTCAACGTAGAAACCTTTCAGTCGCAGACAATTCCACATCTGATTTCATGATGCCCTGTTCATATTCTCAAAAAAATTGAACGGATATACTTGGCACATCACAACGATGGTTTGTATTCTTGGATCAAACATGGGTATCCAAAGATAGCACCATTGGCCGTTTCTATCAACGTCGAAAGTGAAAAAGTCCAAGGCTAGTGGTACAAGGTGAGAAAGTATAAAATGAAATCATAAAACACCATTGAAATTTTTTATAATTCAAGATATAGTATACTACATGCTGAATGCAGCACCGGATTTATATATGGAGCTGACTTTCTTGTTCTAAAATGGAGAAATTTGATTGCTTGATGAATAAATCAACTTCATTGGTTTGATTATCAGCCATGGATGGATTTAGGAGAGCTTTCAGTAATCATTATAGATAATGCATCTTATCAGTGCACTGTCATCGATAAAGCCCCAACAATTTCGGAGAAAGCTGATATCTAAGAATAGTTATCCAACAATAACACTCCTTTTGACAAATTCATTCCTCAAACAGCAGTTGTCGGATTTATTGGCAGAGTTATGTTGAATATACTTCTGGCTGAATTTATATATGATATATTTATTTTGTAGGAAAACCACATCTGTATAAAGAGCCGATACGCTCTCAGAGAGAATCCACATCACCGCATATTGAATCTTATCGGATGTATAAGTGGAAAAACAGAGAAAATGCGGGTGAAATTTGTATGGAGGAAGTCCCAAGCTGAAAAATTATACGAAAATAAGCTTCAAGCAAACGTTCACCTTATGTTTATTAAAACCGTTCGACATACAAAAAATAACTATACTGATATAGAAATGTACATCTAGTATACATTGATAACGGATTTTTACAACATTTTTTCAAAGAAATATGCAAAAGTCTTTCTTGTGAAAATTATTTTCGATTGAGAACCATTCGCGAGGTCTGAAGGAGATTATGTGTTACCAAACAAAGTATATTTTTCATCAAATCTTTATATATTTTGTGCAACACAAAATCAGTTCTTCCAAGAATCAACTTCTTAGAGCTCATTACCTCAGTAGCGAAGAGTTGAACAAAGGTAATGAATTCAATTCGAAAAATTACTAAAAGACAAGAAGTATCCCAAATATCTCGTAGATGATCAATCGGTGAATTCCATCATCTTTCAGCAAATAAAAAAAAATGATACTGGCACTTCGTTTGATACGTTCCCATTTGAAAAAGGTTTACCGGTCAAAATTGAATATAGTTCGAGAAGTCATTTCTCTTCTGAAATGACATATTAGCTTTGCATCCCATGAATAAAAAAGTGTATTCACAGAACTCCAACTTTTACTTGCTCTAGTTCGGTTCAGAATGAACTGTCTCAACTGTTGTAAGTGTTAAATGGAAATGACCAAACAACATTTGAAAACACGCAGTCAACAAATACAAGAATGTTTTTCAGGAAAAAACAAAAAAGCAGATCAAATAAGAAAGGCCCAGCATTGATTCACTCACTTCACAAAAAAACACGTTTCTGATTTTGATGAAGCGAATTGTTGACGGAAAATAATCTATATAAACGAAACACTAGCGAAACGATATATATTCCTCAGTGATACTGTGAATATGAAAACCGACACAGAAGATCGAGTTTATGCTATAATCATACTGCTAATAAATACAAAATGTTCGCAGATCAAATAATACTGATAAATGTTTTTGTCTTTTTTGTTCAGTTTCAATTCTTTTTTTTTCAATGGTGCACGAAACTTATCGAATTCATTGGATACTTAGGAAAAAAAAATATTTTCACTTGTACTATCAAAAATTTGAATTATTTCCGGTTTTTTTTTTTTTTCGAAGACGAGGGATAATTTTCTTAAAATATTCGTGACCGGAAAAGAGATCCAGGAATAATTAATGCTCGTGTGGTATTTAGTAAGGAGATTTCACACCAGAATTTGGAATAAAATTATAAATCAAACTTGACATTTTAAATTAATTTCACTAGTTACGAAACCTGCCAACCGGCAATGTTGTTGACATATGTTGATTGGTCATTTTTGTTTAAACGGTTCTGTCACACTGGATGTTAATTACCAATTCGGAGCGTATGCACGTTGAGTTGCGATTTGCAAGCAAGTATATGGAAACAGTTTGTTGAATTTTGCAACAAAAGGTCGCATAATACTCATAAGTGTATGAGTGTCGTACATCTGGCTAATATACTGGAGAACTACGAGTTTAATACGAAAAAGAAAAATACTGAAGATTGCAAGGGAAGTGTTGTTAAGTTATGTGCCGATTAATTACAAGAAATTGATTACAAAATATATAAAATAAAATTTAATCCATTTTCTGATGTGGAATTGATGACCGCCAGAGCTGCTTGAGATGCTTGCGTAAAAAACTACAGAGAAACCCTTTGAAAAGAAAAGTGAGAGCCTCAGTCTTAACCAGTGACGACTATGAAAAAATTATTGAAATCTGAGTTGAAGATACTCCAAATAGCTTTCAACGAATTTTGTTTATTAAGTTCCACATGAGCTGGCATGGAGAGGAGGGATATTCTGCCTGTATCCAATATTCCAAAGGAGACACTGATTATTTGGAAAACCCAACAGGTTGGATAGAGTATAATCTGATATTCTCTAATACGGCACGAGCTGGTTCCAGAAAACTGTCAGATAGTGAATGAGTGATTGAAAATTTTAACAATCCACAGATGTGTCCCGTTTGCTTGTCCAAGGAGTTGATAGAAAAAAGGGGAAATCTCATTAGGACCGACAGATTGTTCTTAACTCCAATTACATACTTGAGTCAACCCAATTCAAAAGTATGGCACAAGAACAGTACAGTTGGTAAGAACATTATATCTTCATGGTTTGAATCTGCAGCCTCTGATATAGGAATCGACACTAAAATAGTTAAAAGCCCCAACCGTTCTGCAAGAGCAACAGATGTTTCGAATTTGTCCAAAGAGAAAATTGGTGAACAGCAGCTCATTAAAATTATCGGACACAGCAATGGCCAATCAAACATTACGAATTCCAGCCAGCCCACAACTATTTAGAAAAATTGTGTTTCTGATATCAATAATACCTATAATGATTTAATTTGTTTCAGTATTATTTTGCTCATCAATGGATACCTCAGAGATTGGCCAAAAAAGATTGTTCAACATGAAGTGATTTCGATGAAATTCAAAATGTAGGTATATCCAACATATATCGTTAAATAAAAAAAATAAACAACTTTAGTCACACCAAATGCTGAAACTCAGATGGGTGGTAGTTGAATTTTTCACCCTTTGGCAATTTTAGGTCGTTAAAAATGTAAAAATATATTTTTTACGAGTAACACGACGAAATTTCGATGAAATTCATGAGTGTATATCCACTATATCTCCTTAAATGAAAAAAAATACCAACTTTATTTATATCAAATGCTTGAAGTCAGATAGGTAGTAGTTCTGTCTACCGCTTCCTCACAATTTCAGTTCACTGAAGGTGGTAGAATCTTCTACAAGTAACACGACGCAATTTCGAAGAAATTCATATGTAGGTATATCCACCATATTTCGTTATATAAAAAAAAATATCAACTTTAGTTACACCAAACCAAAACTCAGATGGGTTTCAGTTCAACATATTGCCGTTTGGCAATTTCAGGCTAAAGGTGGCATAAATATATTGTTCACGAGTAACACGACAGAATTTCGAAGAAATTTGAATGTAGGTATATCCACCATATTTCGTTATATAAAAAATTACTCATTTTAGTTACACCAAATGC
Source organism: Gonioctena quinquepunctata (assembly GCA_018342105.1). Lineage (NCBI taxonomy): Eukaryota > Metazoa > Arthropoda > Insecta > Coleoptera > Chrysomelidae > Gonioctena > Gonioctena quinquepunctata. The sequence continues at coordinate 149,950 of JAFIRS010001294.1, forward strand.
TAAAATTCAGATGGGTCCCAGTTCAATCTTTTGCCGTTTGGCAATTTTAGTTTACTAAAGGTGGTGGAAATTTATTTTTTCTTATTATTTCACAACACTTCTAATCGAAAAAATATATGATTAACATGGTTTGTTGTAGTAGGAGGCCGTGATAATAAGGCAGCCATGCTCCTGACGCAATCAGCAGACGGAGACAATGGGCAAGGACACGAAATTTTCAAAAAATATTTCCAGTTCATTTTACACTTTGTGAAAACTCTGTTGGTAATTTCCATTTTTTTTTTAATTTTCCAAAACTGGAAAAAAAATATGTGAGGTCGGAAAAATTCAAATGGCTTTTTTCTAGCGCCATCCCAAAATGTTGTAACATAATCACCCGATCAACCAATCCCATAGTTGACAGCATCAATCAATTTTGCAACGTTGCCATATTTCCAAATCCTAGGCCTCGCCTGCATAACAAAAATAAATGATTGGTTTTCTGTTTATCAGAAATCTTTTGATGGACCACAATGATTCATATATCAAAAATACAAGTTTATGTGCACTGTAAAATCGACAATATATTGTTTTTTGACAGATCGAATGTTTTTACAACCTTCAAATCCATTATCATCGCTTGACATTACGAATTGTGTTCTAGTTCTGACATTTATAGTGTGAGAATCTTGGCAACATTGCCATTTAACGTCACCATCAATCCAATTATGCTGCGTAGTCGTTTACTTCACAAAAAGCGCCAATATTAGTAGCTTAAAAATTTTCTGATTCTCAAAAACGAATGGAAATTGCTGTAATTGAAATTTGACTAAAAATGTTTTCCTGGGTACATTTATATATGCGTTATGTATTTTAAAGCATCTTCAAAGCAATATAATTCCTCGTGTCCTCGTCTATTGTCAAACATTCCTTGTGATCATTTGCGTTGAGCCACGTGAAAATCTTATTATGTATGTAAAATCTACGTTGCAAATATAATTTGTTATTGCACAATTAACACATTGTGCAATTTGTGATTATGTTGCTTCATAGGAAATAATAAATAAAAATGGTAACTCCTAGAAATCCCGACAAGATGACAATTTTTAGACCATATAGTTTAACCTTCTCAACTCTCAAAAAATTACCACTTAAATATCGCCTCGCCTGGTAAAAAATCAGGAAATTTTTCCGATTGCCATGATAACGAGTCAAAATGAATGCATCTTATCAGTCCCGAGTTAGTGACGAGAGCGTTACGAGAAATGTGATCGGGTGAGGCAACGGTCTCGACGCACGCTTGACCCGTGACGGGATAACGGTATTACAGGATAACGGAATAACGGGGATAACGGGATAACGAAGGAACGAAAAAAGGAGATGAAGGATAAGGGAGTAACGGGATAACGGGATAAATGAAAAACGGAATAACGGGATGACAGGATAAGGGTATAGCGGAAAAAGGAGAAACGGGATAAAGAAAAAATGAGATGACAGGAAAACGGAATAACGGGAATAACGGGTGAATGCGTGACGAGAGCTTTACGGAAAGTGTAATCGGGCGAGGCGAACGGTTTCGACAAAGGTGAGTGAGTATCTCATACAAGCTGCTGGCGTCGTAGCGTCATATGCAGCGTTCCTTGTTCATTTCCTCCTTCTACTAATACGCGGCATTCTACTCTCGAAATTGGGGCACGTTTGATTTTCTGTCCTTTTCTTGTCTCTCTCTCTCTCTCTCTCTCTCTCTTTCTTCCTGTTACTGTTCCGTATTTCAGCCTCGCGTTTCTACAATTTACTTCAGCAAATTTTTAAAACATAAAATTCAACTGATACGTAAATAATATTTTAGACCACACGACTGAAGTGAAACTTTTTTAGCTCCATCTATATGTATGTATATATATAAATATGTTAATATATGTATATATGTATAAAATAATAATGTATATACATATATTGATTTTCTAATTACCTATAATTTCATCATTTTAGTTTGGTAAATTTAGTAAATTATTATTGAAGTCATTAATGATTGAAAAAATAAAATAAAAATTAATTTACCTAACTCCAATAATTTGTCCTGGTTTTTGTACATGAGGGTTTTCATCATCAACTTCCATTTGATTATTGTCATGTTCAATCACGATGGCACCAATTATTTGTAATGGTGAACCTCTACAATTCATAAGTATTTTATTATTTACGTATTAGTTAGATTTTATGTTATCCTCCTTTAAAAATTTGCTGAAGTGAATTGTAGAAAGGCGGGGCCGAAATACGGAAGGGTTACAAGGAGAAAGAGAGAGAGAGACACAAGAAAAGAACAGAGAATCAAACGCGCCCCAATGTCGAGAGTAGAATGCCGCGTATTAGTAGAGGAAGAAAATAGACAAGGAGAAAGGAACGCTGCATATGACGCTACGACGCCAGCAACTAGTATGGGATACGCACTCACCTTTTTCGAGACCGTTCGCCTCGCCCGATCACACTTTTCGTAACGCTCTCGTCAAGCATTCACCAGCTCACTCCCCAAGTCAAGCGTGCGTCGAAACCGTTCGCTTCGCTCGATCACACTTTTACTAACGCTCTCGTCACGCATTCACCAGCTTACTCACCAAGTCAAGCGTGCGTAAAAAAGTTTCACTTCAAAATACTTGGTTCACCATTACAAATAATTGGTGACATCGTGATTGAACATGACAATAATCAAATGGAAGTTGATGATGAGAATCCCACTATAGATCATGTACAAAAACCGAGACAAATTATTGGAGTTAGGTAAATTAATTTTTATTTTATTTTTATAATCATTTATGACTAATAATACTCTACTAAATTTACCAAACTAAAATGATGAAATTATAGGTCATTAAAAAATTAATATATGTATATTATATGTATATACATGTATATATTATACATATATACATATATACATATATACATATATACATATATACATATATACATATATACATATATACATATATAAACATATATATATATATATATATAAATATTATATATATATATATATATATATATATTAATATATATATATATATATATATATATAGATGGAGCTAAAGAAGTTTTACTTCAGTCGTGTGGTCTAAAGCACACTCATTTTTTTTTTTTCGCTTTTCAGTTTTTTTCTTCAAAACTTATTCGAGTGATAGACTCCTACACTGCGAAGTGAATGATGAGGAACTGAAGCCAGTAACCATGGTAATGTCTCTTTCAGGCGCATTTGACGTTCAGAAATTGAATAAAAAAATGAAAAAGGTTCATTGAAAAATTTAAAAAATTATTTTATATTCGAAAATATTATGCATTCGGAGAAATCTTCGAATTTGCTAGTAAAAATCTCAATATTTCCGAATCAGACGCGGGAACGCCCTCGCGGCTGATTCCAGCCAATTAGAACGCGCCGTTCAGTTCCGTGTTATAAATACGGACGAACGAGTCGATCAACACGTAAGATCAACACACCCATCAGGTACATCACCACCATGCACACACAGCACAAGTCAGGTAAACATACAACGATCAGATATCAAGAGGTTTAAAGCACTCAGAGGCTGACTTCATACCACAGGAGGTACGATCTCAATTTCGCAAACGTAGCATTTGCGAGTTGAGGACCGCTCCAAGGAGGAGCGGAGGAGGATGGAAGTGGACAGTAAATCTCGTTCACTCATAACATGAAGGGGATTATCTATCCATGGGCGCTCAACCTCAAGGGGGGCATGGTGGTGACTGGATATCAGTCTCCGCCGAGAAGTCAATCAGTACGCCTGCTTGGATGAGATGACAAGTCAAATACTATTATCTTCAGCTGCCTTCTTTTAGTGGATATATTTGGGGCCAGGGATTGCTGGATAGAAGTCAAATTATTTTTGACGTTTGGAATCTGGATGAATTTCTCCGTAAATGCTCACAGGGAAATTAATGCCAGTCTTTCTTTACAGTAGTCTTTCAAAATTTGTACGAAGGCGAGCCACAAAAAGCCTTCGAAAGGAATTCTATGAAATACTTCGCAATGGAACGAGTTCAGCAGGTAGCAGCCAATAAAATTGGAGTTTTGCTTTACTGATCCTGCCAACCACCATTCCTATCCTCCGTTTAGTAATCTCGAACGAACCATCTGACAGCCAGCTGTCATTGGATTCTGAGAACACGTTATTACTCCGGTTCCGTACCAAGTCCTTCGGGTCCGAAACCGAATGAAGTTTCAATGCAGGGTCATGGTTTGGAGATATTAGGCTTCTATATGAATTTCAGAATTCTGCTAAGTATCGCGATTTCCGAAACTAGGGGTATAAAAATCCACATTTGATAGTTCACTCGAGGACGGAGGAACTTCGAATCGTGTTTTCATTCCAATCATTCGAGAGGAGAATAGTCGATTCCGTTAGCGAACGACGAGGAGCTATTTTACAGTTTTCTGTGGACGCAGAAATTCTGTATATCTGTCTGTGTGCACACGGCCAGGATGTACTACGATTTAAATAATCATTTCAATCCATCCTTAGTCAGTTTTCCTCATAAAATTTCAAGATATAAACATTCTCATCCGTAGATGTTTTAATCTTGTAAGTAAGAAGTCAGATAGGAAAATTTTCGAAACGAGAAATCTGATAGAAAGATTTTCATTGAAAAAATTCCCTTGTTAAGAAATTAATAATGATAATAAATGCTTTCATTGCAGGTACATCAGTTAGCTAATATCCTAACAAAAGGCAGGATTCAATGCCTGCACATGAGTGCTCATGGCAGGAAATGCTCTTCCATCCAACCAGTGGAGTAACTCATCATAATAAATTCATAATCAATAATATTATAAAGTATATACAATAGAATATGGAAGACTATTCAAACTGATCCAATAAGAATTAAGTCTAACCATAAGAATATAACAAAGAAAATACTATTCTTAAAAAAAAATATCAAACTACAGTGATCAGCACATATAAGCGGAGAAAAAGTGATGTGCCGATTCAAGTTTGCCATTATAATTGTTATATTATACTAAGAAATTCGGAAAATTGTTATCGAATAAATATTGCTTCATATTTTTTTGATTTTTTTCATTTGTAATAATTTGAAATAACTGGGTAACCGGTTGTTAAGGCGAGCGATCTGAAATAAGAATGAGCCACGAAAAAAGGAGGTTTTGTGTTTAGGCGCAGCCGAATTATTTCGAAATCTCAAGTTGAGATTATGAATGTCAGTTCTGAAAGTCAGTTTTTTGAATAGATAAGGAGGTTTCCCAGTTGTTATTATTTTATGAAAAATCGTACTGGAGTGTAGTGTACGCCTAGCCTCCATGTTCAGCCAACCAAGATTCCTTGAATGTTGCGTGACATGTTCCCGCTTTCTTGTGCCTGTGATAAGTCTCACACATGAGTTCTGCAATTTTTGAAGTCCAATTTTGTCAGATTTCATCAGCCCTGGTCCATAAACCACGTCTGCATAGTTTGCATGTGACAACACTTATGCATCACATAGTATCATTTTACTTTTTTTGTTCAAAATATTTCTGTTTGAATAGATCGTTCTTAGATTCATATAACCCTGTTTTGAAATATGAGATACATGTGTAGTGAAGCGTAATGCATTATCAAGGTACAATCCCAAATTTTTTGTTGTATCTGCGGTGGGTAGGGGGACTCCGTCAACACGTATATTCAATAAATTTTCGCAACGATTTCTTGCTGCTGTCCTTCCGAATAGCATAACGTATGATTCAGATTTATTCACAGTAAGGCAATATTTATTTGATACGGTTATGAGAGTATTCAAATCATGATTCATTTGGTCAAGTGCCAAGTTGTAGGAGTTTTCTTCGAAATTTGAATACATCTGCGTGTCATCAGCATAACACTGCATTGAAGCGTAACGTAAGGACATTGAGAATTGTGAAGTGTAGAGAATAAAAAAAAGAGGGCCCAAAATTGATCCCTGGGGAACACCATTCTTTATTTCTAGAGATTAAGATTTTTCATTATATATGATAACGCTTCGAGATCGGTTGGGAAGTTAATTTTTGAATAGAGATATTGCATTCATAGTGAACCCCAGGCAACTCAGAATTGATAAAAGAAGTTGGTGACTGATTCGATCAAAAGCCTTAGAAAAGTCGAGCAATACTAGTAGACACTATTCATTGTTATCAATAGAGATTGTATATCATCTATCACTTCCAGAAGAGCCGTGGTACAAATATGGTCAGATCTAAAGCCTGATTGGCAGGATGGTAATATGTCAAATTCATTCAAGTATATACGCATCTGAGCATTCAATATCTTTTCGAAAGCTTTCGAAATTGCACACAAAATGCTTATTGGGCGAAGGTCACTCATATTTTCTGCATTAGTAACTTTCGCTAATGGAAGAATATAGGAACGTTTCCAACTTGCTGGATAAACATTTTTCTCTATGGAGAAATTGAATAGATGGGATATATGTGGCAATATCAGGGGACATCAGTGTAGTAACATTTGAATACTTACCTTGTCATGTCCAATAGCGTTTGATTTTATACTAGTATAGTCTTATATACTTCATAATCATTGGTTTCGTGAAAAGAGGAATCATTATGATTATTTACTGTATTACCAGAGAAGGAACGGATCGTTTCAACATCAGGTACAGAGTCATTATTTGATACACTTCCGAAGGAATTGTTGATTTCCTCAGCAATCATCAGATGCTCTGGGATAAAATTTCGTGATTTTTTGTTGTGAACATTCATATCAGCCAGTTCTTTCCATAATTGCTGCTTCTTTTCAAACGTTAATCTAGGTAAGCCCTTTTTTCAAAATTTACGGTTCGTTTGTAAGATTTCTTATTTCTTTATAATGATTCCAATGATGTGGAGCCTTTGTTCTTTTATCTCGTAAGAGCTTTGTCTCTAAGTTTGAACATGAGCTTCAAACTATCTGTTATCCAAGGTGCTTTTTCTTGGTAATTTTAACGGTTTTCATAGGCAAATGTTCATCAAAATGTTTGAGAACCAAATTAGTGAACAGAACGACTTTATCATCAATATTATCTGGCTCATAAATGGTATCAAAATGCATGGCATGCAAATCTGCGAGAAATAATTCCTTGTTAAATTTCCTGAAATCTCTGAAAGTGTATAAAAAATTATCGTTTAATTTTTTATCAAACCTACTTTGCACGATACAAGCAAATGATCTTGAAAAAGAGGAACAATCGAAGCGTAGTACAGTCAGTTAGACCCAGTGTTTCTGAATATATTATGAGATCTATTATTTTGCAGCTAGTTGAGGAATATCGAGTATGCTGATGAACAATTTGATTCAGGCCAAAAGAAGCAATCATTTCATTCAGCTGAACACAAGAGCTGTTCGTGGGATCTGCGTAGTTAATATTGAGATCTCGTGTGCAAATAATATTTCTGAATCTAGGACAGATGAAGTATCTTAGAAAAATGATAAAAAGTTTGGCAGTGGTAGGTTTGGAGGCCTATACATGGAGGCCGGGGCATATTTCACTCCATTAAGATTGTACGTGATCCATATTGTTTCTGATGGAATATTGACAAACAGAGTAGCTTTAAAAATATTCTTAATATAAATTGCACACCTCCACCCCTTCCAAATCTTCACGAAATAATTGATGCCCGCAAGACAAATATTTTCTTTGGGTATATTCACCGGAAGCCATGACTCGGAAACGGTGATAATATCATAATTATTATATACTCTCAGTTTGAATTCTACGTACCCGTTCAATAAAGATCTAGTGTTGATGTAACATATTTTAATGTTACGCATTATTTATTATATATTTAGAAATAGCTTCAAATTTGAGGAGGCACATTTATTTCTAAATACGGCAGTTAGATTTATTTACAAGCAATATATATATACTTATATAAATAATAATAATCAGCAAAAAGAAAAAGAAATGAGTGACCTAATTGATCTTATAAACGCTAATTGAAACCCTTTTGCAGCCCAATGAGGGTGTTTCATTCTGGAAATTGTTTCCGTCAGTGACACTTGATGTCGCCGATGGCACAGGTTCTTCTTTGGTAATGGAAGGGTCCAACTCTAGGTATTCAAGGCTGAATTTTGAATAATTCACAATCAGATGATTGCGTCTTGTTGTTGCTTGAATCCCATTCTGCTTTAGTTGGTTCAGGTGCTGGCGTAACGCTCTGTTTATGCTTTGATCCTCAGGACTTAGATCATCAACTACGTACCAGTTTTTGTTTTTTAATTTATGAAGTTTTTTCAGGATTTCAATTTTCTTCAAATATGATACCAGTTCAAGTTTTAATGCCTTTTCATTATTCGTTTTCCCGGGAAAAAAATGAATATTGTTGATGTCTTTCAAATCCAGATCGATTTCCAAGGTGTCACTGAATTGGTAGAGACCTTCAAGCGGAGTAGCAGACTGCAACCCAAAAACAAGAATGTTGTTTTTTCGTGATCTGCTATCTAACTGGGAGATCCTCCCTTTTAGTTTGGTATTTTCTTCCTCGAGAGTTACTATTTTATTGTTTGCTGCCAAAAGTTCTGATTTAATTTCGGACAACGTTTCTTGAGTTTTGTCTGACTTTGAATCCAGGTTCTGTAATATATTGTATAGATCAGTCAAGGTTATACCCGCGCAATCATTCGGTGGCATTTTATGTACCCAATCGACCATACTAATGGACAAATAGTCCAGAATGTTTTGTGAAGGCTACGGATAATTCAGTTTTTTTGGGGTTCGTTTTTACTCGTATTCCGTATATTGTGGAAAACACTATTCTGCTGGATTACGCACTCACAACTACTTTTGTTTAACAGGTTAGTCATAAGAAGACTTACCAGCTCTAACACAGAAGTTTTGTGAAAACCAGATATTTTCACGATAACTTTAACCAAAGATATAAGATATTTCACAGGAGCTCACTTAAAAGACATCTGTTCGTTGGTATTGAAAAAATATAAAAGATTCTTTTGGGAGTAGTAAAAACTACTGGGGTTGTTTGATATTGGGAGTATTAAAAAAATACTGTTTATCTGAAGTACCTAGAACTTGCAGTTCGCTCTCTTTGGACTTCGAAGCGGTAGATACGCGCGAGTATGGATCGAAGAACTCACGGAGAGTTTAGTCAGGGCAATTTTCACAATTTTTATTTTTCAAATGCAACTCGCGTTGACAACCGACAGTGAAGATGATGAGTTTGATAGAATGGGGAATGCCAACTCTATTGTGAATACCTAGGATGAAAATAATACAATTATTGTTCCAATTCCATATAATAATAACACTCATTTCAATTTTGATCCAACACCCAACGCGAGCAAAATTCCCCTGATATTGTTGGAAAATTTGCATATTCTCGAATGTCATGAAATAAACAAACACGAAGAGAATGCGGAAAGCGAGAACGTCAGTTAGTTGGAAGTATTCCGTGTATGTTCGACTCCAACTTGATTCCAGCTGAATTGGAAAATATCAACACGATGAATTTATTCCGATCGTTATTTCTCTTGTCCCAGGTGGAATCAAACTGTCAAAACGAAATGCGAACATTCGTCAAAAATGGGATGAACAGATGATTATTTCATTTTGTCAGGTAGGCTTTCATTCGCTGAAATGTGTATGCTCTATAGGACATGAAGATTTTCATATTTTATCAAAACTCAAGCGATTTCAATAAACGGTACAAAATGACGCACATACTTTCCTCACTCTCCTTTCAGACCAATCAATATTTATTTTTAGCTCTATCGATTCTGTGACTAAAATTGTACCAAGAAACCGACAGTGCCATCGTCCTACTCGCAAATATCATTGCTTAATTTGTTATAAACATTTAAGAGCCACAAATCGTGCTTTTTTTCTTCCTTGCTTGTAACATGAAAACTATTTCAATGCTCTCAATAGACGAATTTTGGAAATTTAAAAAGGGAGAATAATTAGCCGTTACTCGACTCCATCAGATTATTAGTATTGAAAATGAACCGAAAAAACCAAAATAATCAGTGTTTTAAAAAAAAAAATTACAACTCTTTATTTTTTGAAAGTTGTATCGCTCAGTAGTAGTGATTGATATGTAATTCATGTTTAGGAAACGCTGTCGAAACATTAGTTTTTGCATAATTTCAATTTTAATTTATCAATGCACTTTATTGGAGCAAGTATGGATGCGTCAATGTGGTCCGATTTCAACTCTGCAAGAAAATACTGCAAGTAGTGCTGAGTGCTACAAAAGCTCTATTCTTATTTTCCGTTGAAATGCTGCAAAATAGGTGAAAATACAAAAAAAAAGGAGAAACAGTCGCTTGATATGCCAACAATATTATGATTGGAAGATGGAAGAACAAACGAGATGTTCTGTATATGAGTAATGAGAACAAAAATGATATGATTTAGAATAGCGCTAAGAGAAATCGCAAAAGAAAAAACCAGTTCACATTTCTCATTTTAACAAGCCAAGATCAACTCAATTCATACTACCCGTGTGAGAGAAAATCCAGCAGGTGGTACAAAAAATTACCGATGATTTTTTGCAGATGTTGCCATTGAATGCATATCTGCTACATGGAAAATATTCTGGAAAAAAAATATCTATGTACGACTTTCGAGTATCACTTCACAATGAGAAAACGGAGACGCCTGTACGGAGGGCTATCTGGAGGGCTACGCCTCAGCAAGGGCTGGAGAAAATTGATGCAATAATGAAATAATTTATAAAAATACTTCAAAAGACAAGCTCCTATTCAAATTCACTGAAAAGTAAAAAATATTTGCTTTGGATGTGTGACGTAGGTTATATTCCGTGAGTTATAGATTCAAGAGCTTGTCGACCGAAATATTACAGTTTGATCACAAAAGCGACGGGCCTTTGAATCTTTAACTCACGGAATAACTTACGTCACACATCCAAAGCAATTATTTTCTACTTTTCAGTGCATTTGAATGAAAGCTTGTCTGTAAAAAGGTTTTTTTTATTATTTTATTTTGTGCTTTTTACTACTCAAGTACTTCCTAATCAATGCATTTTTGTCAAAGCATCGTTATTATGAGGCATTTTTCTGTTCTGAGCTATCTAGTCCTTGAATGAGGAGACCATCTGAAGATTAACTCATCCGTCATCTTGGAGTTGCCATCTTAAATTTATGAATTTAAACTGAATATCAATAATCCTCGACTAAATTCATAATTTCCGACCCCATAAACCCTACCCCGACCAATTTTGAATCGAATCGGACTTTCATTGCAAAACTCGTCCGCCATATTGAGTCGTACCAATTTTAAATAGAATCAGATCATTAACACGGAGATCATTGGCCATCTTGGAGCCGCCATTTTTTTGATCTCATGAATTTTGAGAAAAATCACTGATATTCGACCCTGAGAACCCCCACATATCAAGTTTGAATCGAATCGGACTATAAACGTAAATCTTGTTTGCCATTTTAGAGCGGTTTTCTGTTTTTTTTCTATAACAAAAATTCCATGAGCCGTCATTTCAATTTCATGAATTTGCCAAAAAAATCATAATCTCGACTCCAAAAACCTCCACATACAAATCTTGGAAAGAATCGGACCATAATCACAAAACTTGTGCGCCATCTTGAAGCCGCAATCTTGAATTTTTCAATTTTGACAAAATATTTACAATCTTCGTCCCCAAAAACCCCTACATACCAATTTTGAATCGAATCGTTCCATAATAACAAAACTCGCCCGCCATCTTGGAGCGGCCATTTAGTTTTCTTCTCTAACAAATGCATTGTCACCAGAATTATGAAGACCTGCCAAATTTCAGCTCATTCGGATATCGGCAGGGGGTCCAAAAATGGATAACAAATTTTGAACCCGAAAAATGACAGAATGACGTACGAAGCAAGTTAAATGAAAGCTTGCAAAGAATTCTGCAAAGAATGCACCAAAAAAAAAAAAAAAAAAAACTATATACCATTGGGACAATTGCTCAGGACAACCTGGATTTTGTGTTTCAAAAATGCTCAGGAGTAGAATATAATTCACTCATTCAGTTGTGCCCTAAAATTATTTTTTTTTTCAATTTATTTTGTATTTGATTTTCCAGTCCATACTTCGTACATAGTAAAACTTTATTTCTGATGTGAAAATAGATTTTATCGTTTTGTTAATCTCATCATTTTGTAATCTCCATTCCACAATATATTCAGAATTATGGGCGGCTTCAATAGGAGGCGGTGATCACTGGACCAAAAATTCATGACCAGGTGCGCATGGCTCTCATGAGAGTCACATACCAAAAATTAAGGAACACCCTGTATAAACAATTTTCATTAACACGTTTCGAATTCTGACACCTTAACTTACAGTAGATTGAAAAATGAAACATCCAGCATCTGGGTTGACCCACAACATGAACAGTAGCAGCGAACGTGTTAACCATAGCTTTTACAAACACAATTATTACTTTGTTTCGAGGAGTCCGAAGTAAAATATTTTGTCAGACATGCATAAATTTGGACTTTTTGAGGACATTTTGTCTGTCTGATTGGTAATAATATTAGTTGGTATAAAGGCATTCTTCATATTCGTATTATCAAGGCTCTATAAGTTGTACAATAAAATTCCTAGTTGGACGTAGAGACCAAAATTTTTTCGGGAAATTCACGAAAACAACAAAAGTTACGAGCTAAATAAATTACCTGCCCAGTTAATATTTCACAGGAGTGGTCAAACATACCTGCAACAAAAAAAAAATATTATAATGATAATATAACCTCTATATATTTATTCGATAAGTTACTTCGCAGATTCAAATAGTTTCATTCAACAATACTAATACGAAAGAAAAGGGTTTATTGACTTTAGTCTCTTTGCTATCAATTTATTCGATACTGAGTATAGCTTCAGGCTGTTAACTGATCTTTGACTTTTTTTTTATATCAAATGTGCATATTAAGATCCCATGAAGACCACGTTGAAATCTTTTCTTTTCAATCAATCCTAGGTACCCTGATAGTGGCCCTTCTACAAGCATTCTGCCTCTGTTGTGAGAATCTCTTTCGTGTTAGGCTTTCGCAATTACGCAAAACATTTCTTCAGTCCGACAAACAGTCTGCAAACATGATCGAAAACGAGTATAGTAGTACTTATATTTCTGTCTGCGATAAGTTTTTGAAAAATTTAAATCGGTCCACCTACGACGCATCCACCCTTGCTCCAATAAAAACATCAAAAATTCAAATTGCAATTATGCCAAAAGCTAATGATCCGACAGCGCCTGAATTTTCTACACATAAAGTAAATACTGTAGAATGGGGTGAATAGGATCACTATTGAACTTTAAAATGGCGTATGGTGGAGTAATATGGGAAGATATCTCCTGTACATATCAAAACATCAGTTTGTATCTGCTCTATTAATTTTTTATTCCATTTTTTATTTGTGCGATTCGTTTGCCACATATATTTTGTTTTTGCTGATCTTATCCACCTGCCATTGTGATGAATAGGATCGATCATGATTTTTCAATGTTCAATGGCATTTTTCCTTCCTTAACTTTCAAGTGTGAGTCCACCCAGTAATGGAAAAACCGATGGCGCGGCCAGTCGGAAAGGTATATTTCATGAATGGTGATAAAAGTAGTTTTCAATTATTTTTTATTTAGGTGTGAATCTTAGAGAAAACTTTTCGGATAAAATTTGTGGAGCTTATGAAGCCCTATCAAACTTTCTGAGAGAACTCTTCCGTATTTTACTGGAGGATTCAACTCACCAACAATATGTTGAAAAGTAAACTCGAACTTATCTTTCACATCCGGGAAAATGTAGACATAACCTGGATAACCTCTAGAAGCTTTTTCTCGTAAGAAGTTCCCCTCGTACCCGTCCTCAATCAATTTCACAACTTGGGCTATATCATGTCTGCTAAAGGTCTTGGATTTAGTCTGTGCTTTGTCATTCATGAAATTAGGAAGATGGACTAGCCAATCATCCAATATTGACATCATCCTTGGAAGCAGTCAGGACACAGTTTGATAGTGATACTTGAGGTGAGTTATTTGAGATACGAGGGCCATTAAATGTCGGCAGAGAAATCACTTCTCCAGCAGCATCGTATGTTCTATCAAACGGTTCTTCTAAGTTTGACATTGGATCCATATCTGAATTAGAATCGTGAGTGCTTAATTTTTGGTCACTTCCATCTGAAGATTCAAAGTGGTCAATCGCTAAGCTTTTGCCAGCAGGAACTTGAAGTTTTTTCTTGTGTGGCTCGTTGATTTCATCATATCGCATCGACTTTGAAGGTCAATATTGAAGCGTTGATGTATTTTCTGGTCAGTGTTTCATTCCACGGCAGCATATTTAATAGTATCGGCATTCAAGGGTATAACGCCTATTTTCAAATCCGGCAATTATATTTTTGAAACGGTTGTCTTCAAGCGATTCCGATAGTTTTCCATCAAAGTTGAGAATACATTCCTTTGGGATTCCCGATTCCTTCCACCAGGTCCTTCCTCATGATGTTCAACAATTTTCCTCCAAGCACACTTCAATGGTCGAAAGAAAGCGACGTCTAATGGTTGCGTTAAATGTGTGGAGTTGCTTGGTAGAAATATGAAACTATTATTGTTTGCGTAACACTACTCAATTTATTGTATCGAAAGATGTTAGGATAAATTGGCCCCAATCAATATCTTTTCGCCAGGCAACTTTCTCAAATATGGTATGGTAATTGAATGAACCCAATCCTCGAAACAGTTACTGTCGAACCACCCCGACCTAACTCCGATTGTAACTGGTACGAAATGACCCTCCAGTAGTCCAAAAGTCTACATATTCTGCGCTTTGTAGACCACAAAACAGGAAGTAGCTCGCCACTACCAGATGCAGCAAACATATTACTCTGTAATTGTTTTCCCTAGTGACACCAGTACGGGCTCGTTTAATATTCTGGCACATTCTTTACGACAGTATCATTGAATGCCGTTTCACAAAGCTGTAAGCAAATTCTTCACCTTGAAGATTGTCCTTGAACTGGAAAACAACCTTTCCAGCTCTATTCAAATAATGTTGGATAACCAGTATCGTATCAAATGTGTCCAGCGGATAACCCCACTCGCTGTACGTGAGCAATTTTTCTACAATAGTTCTTTCTTCAGTTTCTGCTAGAACTGTTTGACCCCACTGTTTTTTAACTTCATTATGTTGTAGGTGTTTTGTAGCACAGTATACGCAATATTATCTTTTTTGCAGCTATTCCCATGACGAATATCTTGTTTAGCCACTCCAATTATGTTAGGTTGAGTTTTCTTGTAGCGTTTTCCACCCACCCTAGGTTCATTATCCCTAGGCATCATGACATAGATACCTCTTGATCTCTATTCACCCCTGCCTTTTCCTTTATCCTATTTACCCGATAACCTTGAAAATATCCAAGGAATTACAAATATTTGTATAGTGTGCTTTCGGTGTTGAATAGGCTAAAATAATTTTTTGTGACTTAGTAACTAACCTGATATAATCCTCTCAAATCCGACTACATAGACAAATTTCACGCACACGTGAAAACAGCTGATTGACAACACTTCTAGTAAAGTGGTGGTTTGCAGAGCAACAAACTGCTGAACGACAGAATATCACTGATTGTTATGTAGGGAATAGTTAGGCAACCAATTGAACAAAAAAAATAGGAGTTTCGATTAAAATACAAGTTTTTGGGGTTTTAAAGGAGGTAAATACCACTTATTGATCCGATTCACCCCAGCGACCCTATTCACCCCATTCTAAGGTATCAATCACTACTATGCTGCGGAAAGCTGCATTAAAACTTGGAAAAATGGTGGTGTTAGGATTATATGTTACTGTCCGTGCAATAGTGCGTGTAATTCCGCCATGTGCAGTGGCCGTGTGATTTCGCGTGGTGTGGTGGTGCTGCAGTCCGCCAGAAAAACTAGTGTTTACATACATCTTGATCTCAACGCTTGGTTACTAAAGGGTTATTGGCTTCATATGGGCGACCACTTCCAACTTTGTTTGAGCCAATGTCCTCTCTATGTAGGACACTTACGTCATCCCATAGAATTCGATGGTGCTCAGTCTAGGAGTGGTCGAATTCCCGATTTTGACGTTCCTCCACATTGAGTGCCATTTATTGTTCTCATTTCAATCTTACCGATAACGGCCTATTTGTCTCCCCATGTAGGAACCTCCGCATTCACATGGAACTTCGTAAATGCAATACATACTGATTTCATTTTTGTTGTCAGGTTTTGTCTTGGTGGGAAACTCCGTGAAGCATACCGTTGAAACAGCTTTGTGTTGAATTGTTTCGATCCTTCTGATTTTTGAGACACATCTGATGTAGGGATGCAGATCACTGTACTTGTCCTAGGAGTTTCTTGGGGTACCATTTCGGTGAAGGTCCTCTCTGATGTGGGTAAATTTGGCATCTAGTGACTCCTCGTCGTCTCATATGTGCATCACTCTCTCTACCAATTTCTCACGATCCCTGTTTTTGTCGAACTCGGATGGTTGGAGCTGTAGTTGAAGTACTGCCCCGTATGTTTTTTTTTTCTGTAGACAGAGATGCGGATTCCATTGCCTGTTTTCTCAACGTTCACAACGAGGAAAGTGTAAGGCACTGTTGATTTCAATTTCTATCGTGACTTTGAGCGAATCCCTGATTCTGTTAATTCTTGAGAAGAAATCCTGGAGATGTTTATCTCCGTGATTCCATATGATGAAAGTGTTATCCACGTACCTCAACAACAGCTTTGGTTCGTATCCTCTTCCCGTCTAGCCAATTCCTCGAACCAGTCCATGTATATGTTGGCGATAATTGGAAAAAGGGAAGATCCCATCGAAGCACTTCGTAGGCCCATCACAGATGTTGGACTTGGACGAGAATATCGTTTCATCAGCTTCGACGTGGAAAGCCTTCACATCAATGTACCCCATAGGCTACCCTTGGCATCATCAAGAGGGAACTTGGAAGGATAACCAGCTCCACGAGTGGAGTGACCTTCTCATCCAAGAAATATTGTAATCACCACAGTGCTGCCTACAGGAAAAGGACCGATTTTTCCCTCAAGACGACGGATCCCGATGGGATATTCCCTTTCTCCAATAACATGGAGTAGTTCGAGGAATTGATATACGGGAGGCAGAATACAAACCAAAGCTGTGGTTAATTTATGATATATGGAATCACGGAAATAAACATTTCCAGGATTTCTCCTCGAAAATTAACAGAATCAGGAAGTTGATCAAATTCACGACAGAAATGGAAACCGACATGCCTCACCCTTCCCATGAACATTGAGAGAATTGCAATGAAATCACACCTCTGTCCACATAGAAAACACATACGGCAGTATCATACAGCTTCACCATCTGTGTTCGACAAGAGAGGGTTCGTGAATATTAGTAGAGAGAGCGATGCACATATGCAACGACGAGGAGTCACCTGATGCCGAATTAAACCACATCAGAGACTACCTTCACCAGACTGGATACCCCAACAAATACCTAGGAGAAGTATTGAAACAACTCCAGAAAAAATCTGAAGAGCAACAAACAAAGCACAGTGATCGGCCTCCCCGAAGAGATCAGGAGGATCGGAAACAATTTCAACATAAGGGCTGTTCCAATCCGGTGGAATTTACGGAGTTTCCCACCAAGACCAGACTGACAGAAAAAAAAAATCGTAAGTACTGCATTTATGGTGAATGCGGAGGTTCCTAAATTGGAGAGGGAAGAGGCCGTTATCGGTAAGATTGACTGAGCACAAGAAATGGACTCAATGTGGAGAAACGTTAAAATGGGGAAATTGCTGACCACTCCTGGACTGAGCACCATCGGAATTATATGGGACGACGTGAGTGTTCTACATAGAGAAGAGTATTGGCTCAAACGAAAGTTCAAGAGGTCGCCTACATCGAAGTCAATAACGCCTTCAGTCAACCAAGCGTAGAGATCAAGAACGTATGAAAACAACTTGTTGCTCTTTCTGACGGACTGCAGAGGTTCGAAACTTCACGAAGCACCACACCGCGTGGAATAAACACACTACTGCACATGGCGGTATTGCAAGCACCATTGCACCGACAGATACCTAAATTGCTGAGTAGCACCTAAACTTGTCAGAATTCACCTGAAGACAAGTAGTCGAAACTCGTGAAAACTTTAAATCCATTGAGACGATGGACGTTCGAACGAATATATCATTTTGATGATCAATTTTTGAAGAAGTTTGCAACCCCATCCTATAATACCTCATGACAGTTTTGATTGGAATTATGAATAATATTTCATTTACAGCTGTAGCTCCCATTTCAAATGTCGATCAAGAACTACTTTGAGATATTTGATGGATTCAGCTTCCGGAATTTGTGTATAACATGATATTTCTAGAGATCCCATATGTGGTAGTCCCATGGTCCACTGCATAGCTTGCGAATGGAAGCAATTTGGTTGTATCAGAGTTTGATGTCGGTTTATTTAGCTGAAACCATTTTTCTATTGATCTGAAATCTGATTCAGCCTTTCCGTTTCAAACTGCCCACGGTTTTATGTTCAAACAAAATAACAGTATCATTAGCAGAACCTAATCCTTTTTTTGTGGATCGAATAATTACCAGGTGTTATCCATTTCTTTTTGGCTTTTTTCGTTTTTATTTTAAACTAAATCAGGCTTTATCTCGTTTACATCGTATTGCTCATAAACACTCTTCCAAAGTTCGTTTTTTATATCGACTACTTCTATATGTATCAAATGATACAACCTTGCGTTACGTAGTAACATGCAGCACACAGTGCGATTTGAAATAATAGTGCACTGGTTTGACATAAGCCTGCAACTACCTTTATTTGAATTACCTCATGAATGGAGTCATTTGCAGTGGGTTTATGTCTGTTCATGAAAAAGGAATGAAAGTACAGTATCAAACATGAGTAAAGCCATTTATTTTGTATGTCAGTTGTGACAAAAACTCTGAAAAGATGATCGAATAAATACATGTACGACACTGATGTGAAATATAGAAAACAGTAAATACATAAATAGGGAGCATCAGAACATGCACGACACACATATTCCACGTCCGGTGCTGTTTTGTTTTGAGTGCATAGGATCCTCCTTCTTTCCTGCTAAAACATATGTAGCAGTTCTCGCTATGGCTACGATTATCTCTACCATTTTTTTCCTGGAAATCTCGAGCTTGTGGGGATTATCTCTTCAATAGTCACATTTTTAGAAGCACATTGAAAAAGTTGACAACACAAATTTTTCCGGAAAATATGTGTTATATTATGTTATTTTGCCTTCGTTTATCTTGTTATACAAGTATAAGGCATTGGTTACAGATGTACCGAATATAACTTCCATTGCAAACTTTCTGTTCTGTTGAATACTGTAACGCAGTAACTATTTTTCCGCTATGTAAACAACCAAAAGCTGCATATAAGGATTTAAATTCATCTCGTCGGTAATGATAGGTCTAAAAATTCCATTAGTATTCGTGATGAATCCGTGAATTACACCTAACCCGATGAATAGGCTGAACACGTGATCTACGGAGGGATCACGTCAATGCCGCGACTCATTTATATAAAATATGCGCGATTGTTACTTGCGCAAGCCAGCGAGTCAAGAGAGCATTTCTCATCGGGCCAGCTGTGCTATGAACAAACGTCGCCGAGAACATTCAGTCACCCGATAGAAGCCAGAGAAATCAGATCGTTCGAGCAAAAGCGTCCGCTGCCATCTGACGTCATCCGGCCGACGTCACATCACGTGGATTGCTACCGAGGAAAATTTCACAAGCTGGGTAACAATAATATGCAAAATATAATTCGTACCTGAATCGGCGCACGCCTGAACTCGGTCGAGAGAGATCAGCAAAAGAGGGGGACCGACTGGAGCTTCGCTCAGAAAGATTTTAAAGAATTATCAGCTTACGAAGTCTAGCACCAGCATTCACCCGACCGACAACTAGCATCCAAAGTGTGAGCCAACTACCGAAGTAGCCTACCACCGTCCCGAGTCTTGCCGACCAGCTCGCCGAAGCAGTGATAGCGGAACAGACCGGAGTTTGGTAACTACTCTCTATCAGGTTGAAGGCATCGGAAATATCTCAGGAAGTACCACAGGTGCGATTCGCGCATGAACGAACCATAGCCGTGATAGGCCCATATTCATTTTAATGATGCGCTAGTTATTTCAGTCGTATTTGAGATCTGCTTAGAATCACAACGTGCGAACAACGATAGACCGTGACCGTGTTGCCGAGTGAAATAAGCCGGTGATAATATATTTTTTTTTTTTTCAAAAATGCAGTTCATTGAAGTGATACGCGGGTTGGTTTTTTCAATACAAATAACCCAGACAGCACTGGACGTCCCTTTCATGTTCATTATAGGTCCAAACGTCCACGACCTATTTTGGACGTTTTGAGGATGTCCACTTACGGACGTACCCAAGATGTCCAGAAATAAATGTCCCCAAAACGTCCATTATATGGACGTTGTAGTCTTGAAAATTATAAATGATATATATAATGACTATATATTTTCACATTTCAGTTTCAAGTCCAAGTCATAATCACTTGGTAGGGATTGTTTATCCTCGAAGTACATATGTCATTATTTTTTTTAATTCCCTTTCTCCCATGAATAAATATTGGATAACTATACTTCCATATTTGTTTACTCCCTGTTCTTACCTCTTGCGTTATTAAGAGGTATCCTTCCGCACATTAAGTATTCGAATAACTCGCTCTTTCATTTCGAAATTTGATTGATTTAGGACGTTGTGTCCTGTGAGCTGTGATAAATGGTAAATGTTCAAGTTCAACGTGTAACAATACTGATACAATGCTGCAATGTGATCCTGTCAACTGACGTCACCGCGTTCCATCATCGTGTATGCATAAGATGAACAAGGATAATTCTGTGATTTGTCTCTGTCTATCACTCAGCACAGCATGTGTCTGAATGAACGCGCTGTCGTCACGTCCAGGATCACAGATTCAGCGTATTGAGCCATCCTAAACATCCTAAGGAGTTCACAATATAGCTTATTCTTGAGGAAAGATTTGCGGGTGGATTGTGAGAATATATCCTTTACCTCCTGGAATTTACGGCAAATACTTTATTAATATCACAGAACAAATATCATTGTTCTGTGGGTTTTGTGCTGTGACCCACAAACCATACCATACTAATGTATGGTTTGTGCTGTGACCAGTTGTATTATAATTCGAATGAATTGAGATAATCGGTGACATATTCGATTAGTGCGTTGGGAGAATTCGTATTAGAAATAACCTTGCTTTTGTCTTTTGAGACGTGATTTTTGGAAAATTTCTGAGCAATTTACATCTACAATAGGAAAGGTAATCGACCGATGAGGGCGCCACCATTGTCTACAATTGGTGGCAGAGGAGGTATCAGTAATATTTAAATGTGTTTACATTTTTATTTGTGCGTTAAGTAAATCTTCAGTGTAGTGGTGGATAGTCTGCATACAGCAAATCGTGAAAATAACACAATAGTCATATGGTGGTAATATAAACATGCCCTTTTTTAACAGTTTAGTTTACCTCCGGCAGGGTCGACAATGATTATTCATGACTGACATATGAAATTATTTTATATATGACAACTATTTCATGATACTCTTGAATCTTATGATATGAATATATATTTCTACTTAGTTATGAATAAACTAGTCAGTTTGAATTATGACCTTTCCTGTGTAAACTGGGAAAAAAACACACATTTTACTGCCTGTTAAGTTGGATGTTTCTTGTGCTCGTTTGTGTTATTTATTCGAATACAAAGCGACTATAATATTTATCATCTGCTATATTACATTATATCTTTTTTCTCAGATGTTCATATGAAAGCCCGAAATAAAGCCAAAGAAGCCGAACAAACAAGCGATCTGGCATCTGAAAAGGAAATAGAAAATAGTAGGAAGAGTATTCAGAAAGTCTTATCTTCTAGTGGCAGTTCAGATGAATCCTTCGCCTTCCCCCCCAAACGATGTAATATTTTTTGAACTGATAGTCATTTTTACTAATTAGGTATTTTGCAGACATGGTGAACAAAGTAGATGTTTCTGGTAATGGAGAGCAAATATAATTTTTGTTCTGACTACATGATTAGATATCATATTCATTGAGTATATTTCAAGAATATGGATTGAATATGAACTTTTCAGAAATATCCATTGTGTAACAAATTCCTACTAATACTATATTTCTGAATAAATAAAAAACAATTAATAAACCTACACCTTTTTTGGACATAATATCTTCAATTTTGTTTCTTCTAGGTCACCTGAAAAATGAAACTACTGTTCTGATCCCACCATTGCAGGAAAACATTATTGTCCAAAATATTGCATTTGATGCTATTTAATTCAATACTTTTTCATTTATAACAGCATAATTTTGAAGATACTGGGTAATGAACATGCCATGTTCGCATCGAATTAGTGAAATGCTATGTATATAAAGTTACCCATTCTGCATTTTTTAGCATCCAAACTGAAGGTGATAATCGAACAGAATCATCTGATTCGCAGTATCTCAACTGATATATTATCAGCCATAAAAGAAAAAGGAGAGAGATATACTCATAAAAAAAGTCATGGGTCCCTATATACAGACTTTAATATAATTTTCCCTTAAATTGTCTGACAGATTTGGAAAAATGAAGAAATTTTGAAGCAAGATCATTTTGATGCAGCTGTAAGTATATTCATTTTCTTGACAATAAACCATCCATAGTATCATATTTCAGGTTATTGAAATGGCAAAATTGGGAGGAGCCAATAATTATAACTTCGTAAAACGTGTAATGACATCATTGATGAGTAATGAAGAGGCAAGTGAATTTAGTTTTTTTTTTTTTTATGTTCTGGTTCCCACGAAAAAATATATCCTGTAATGTTCAGAGAACATCGTGGGAACCAAGGGAAAGAAGGTAGGAGTTGGTGTTCTTCTTAAATTTCTGGAGGTTGTATGCCTCGGGGAACACCTCCCTAGGCAATGAGTTCCAAAGCCTCGCTGTTCGTTGGATGAACGAGTCTTTGGGAAGTGATGTTCTGCAGGTCTCCAAAGTGACCACGAAGGGGTGTGATGACTGAACTTGACGGGTTAGTCTCGAAGAGACTGCCAAAGCAGGAACGATTGTTGATATTTCAGAAGAGCATCGCCCATGAAAATATCTATAAAATAGAGACAAATCGCTAACTTTTCTACGGTGTTCCAGACAAGTGAGCGAGTTTGTAAGCGAGGCATCACCGACGAGACGAATTGCCCTTTTTTGGACAGAATCCAATAGCCTCAGGATATGTTTAGGTGCCGCGCTCCAAATATGGGAACAGTATTCCAGGACAGGTCGGATCTGTGCCTTATAGATCATAAGCAGCTGAGTGGGAAAGACCAAGCATCGATATGGATGACTTCAGTGGTATGGTTACTCCTGAGCTCTTGGCACGAAACAAAAAACCAAGTTTTGGGATGCACTTTTGGCAATGGACCTCACGTGATTTTCCCAGGAAAGGTTATTGCTGATAGTAATACCAAGCATCGATATGGATGACTTCAGTGGTATGGTTACTCCTGACAAAGTTATGTTAGGCACAGTGAGATCGGCTTTTCTAGAGAAAAAACATGCTTGTGTTTTGTTTGCATTGAATTCTACCAAGTAATTAGATCCCCACTCGAGAATTGTTGCTAAGTCCATATTTATATTATTAACATTTCTTCCTCGTTCATTTCTGGTTTCACGGGCTGATATGGGGGCCCTGGAAGAGAAAGCGGTATGGAGGGTACTATCATCGGCAAAGCTGTGTACTGGACATGAAGTTGCCTTCAACAGGTCGTTGATGTGAAGTAGAAATAGTGTTGGTGCGAGAATAGATCCTTGCGGAACACCAGCATTTATGAGTAGAGTGTCAGATGAAACTCCATCGACCACTACATGGAGAGACCTATTTGAGAGAAAACTAGCAAGCAGAGAACACAGCTGAGGGGGCAAGCCATAAGACGGAAGCTTGGCGAGGAGTCCCTGGTGCCAAACTCGATCGAACGCCTTGGAGATATCTAATGCCACAGCTAAAGTTTCTCCATACTTTTCAATAGATAGCTGCCATATATGTGAGACGCAAGCGAGCAGGTCACCAGTTGATCTCTGATGGCGGAAGCCATATTGCCTAACGTTGACAATTCCTGAGTCTTCCAGATATTTCATGAGCTCGATGTTGATGGCTTTTTCCATGACCTTTGAAATAATAGATAGCAGTGCGATAGGTCTGTAGTTGCTAGGTAGGGCCTTTTTGCCTTTTTTAGGAACTTGCTGTTCTCTTGCAATTTTCCAATTGGACGGAAATACCCCCAAATTGTAAGAGTGGTTGAACAACTTGCAAAGAACAGGTGTTAGTTCGGGGGCACATTTCTTGAGAACAATCGGCGGGATTCCGTCAGATCCACAGGCTTTGTTGGTGTTGAGACCCAGCAAAATCTTTCTGATAGTACGTTGGCGAAAGGTGATCTCGGGCATGTGACTGTCAGTAGGTGTAATGTTCGGGGTTGTTTTCCCGATGAATCCAGAGTGGAATTTCCAGCAATAGGTGCGCAAAGATATTGGCTTTTTCCTGGGCAGTCGTTGCTAGTGTTCCATCTTCTTTGGTTAGAGGAGGAAATGAGCTGGAAGTGAAGTTCCTTCCCACAGCTTTGGCGAAAGACCAAAATGAACGGGATCCATTAGGATATTCAGCAAGTTTTGATCTTATTTTGGCATTGTGGCCATCTTTTGAGCATTTTATTGTCTCTTTGCATATGCCTCTAGCCTCGACATATGCTGCTCTGGTCTCAGGGCCAAGATTTTTTAGCCATCGATGGTATGCTGCCTGTTCGGAAGCCACAGCTCTAGAGCAGTTTCTGTTAAACCAGGTCTTATCGGATGATGTACTTCTTTCGGTATTCGGTATGTAGGTTTGCATCCCCAACATGATGATTTCAGAAATTGTCTCAGCACATCGTGTTGGATCTACTGAAGAGAAACAAACTCTCTTCCATGGAAACGCTGAGAAAAACATACGAGACCTTCCCAGTCGGCCGAATTGTAATGCCACATGAGACGGGGTGGTATTGTGCAGCTCGATGGTAAACGGAAAGAGCATGTTGTGGAGATGAGGGTGTGATCAGAGTTTCCAAGTGGGGCACAAACTTCTATTCTATACGGGTCAGGATTGGTGGTGAGGAAAAGATCTAGTGTATTGGCAGACTGGTTGTTGACATCAGGGATTCGGGTTGGTAGCTCGACCAGTTGTTCTAGACCATGAGTGATGGCGAAGGCCTCGGCTTGACGACCCGCATCATCTGTTTTGTTAGAGAATTTGAGCCAGGCAGCGTTATGTACATTAAAGTCTCCCATGATTATGGTTTCAGCTGTTGGATGGTTCTCCTGAATGTAGTCCAGTTTGAGTGATAAAAACTCAAAGAGGTCGTTATATGAAGGTTCATTAGGTGATAGGTAAAGGCAGCAGAGGAACTTAGTCAGTTTGGTATCAGATAGCTTGAACCACATCACATCAAAGTCTTTCGGTTCCAAACTCTCTCCACGCTGGCATGAAAGGTTAGCCTTAGCGTAAAGGCAGACTCCACCTTTGAACCTGAATCGAGAATGGAGTTCGTAACCAGGACAAAGCATATGGACCTTGTTGGTGGACGAGTTTACTTGTGTTTCTGTTAGAGCCAGAATATCCGGTTTTTTCGTCTGTAGGTGATGGTGGACGTCATTGATGTTCTTGTTGAGTCCGCGAATGTTGCAAAAATTTATCTTTAATGTTGAGTCCCCTCGAGTAACTCTCGCCCGGAAATCCGAATGGAGAGGTATTTTGCTTCCGGAGTGTTTTACTCTAGGAGACTTCATCATTATTACTATCAGGATGCACCTGAAAATGAAGGAGGAATTGGGGAAAAGGAAAGAGGGAGACCGGAAAGTATCGACCGAACGCTGAAACATGGAATGGTCCATTTCACAGCACACAAAGTCGATATGGTGGTATTTCACCGGGCGATGAGACCATCTTCCACCTACGGTTATCCTTTTAGTTGCCTCTTACGACAGGCAGGATTTACCATGGGGCTATTCTAAAGCCGACCCCATACAGCTGGCTGGGCCGAAAAGGCAAAAAGCCATTTCATAATTTGCTGATGGACAAACTTGTCCTAAGTGAGTAAATCTTTCGACTGACATTTTAATATTGTGTACACAGTCTGTAAAATATTCATACACAGTGCGAGGAAAAGTATTGAATAAATTCTATGTTTCCGAAACTATAGGAGGGTTTGCAAAAAAATCCTTGAGGATTTTTTGTGAACCCTCGTAGTTTTGGAATCAGGAATTCAATCCATAGTTTTGTCGCATGCTGTTTAACAAATCTTCAAATTTGTAACAAATGTCATGTATGGAACATACAATAAAATACCTGCGATAATGAATTTTTTTAAAATAAATGCTTCAATTGTTTTTATGGAGCATAAAATGAGTGAACACGGGTGGGGGCCGCACTGAAGGGGTGGACACTTCTTGCATCTCCTCTTCCTGTGCTCCAACGTGGCTTGGTCGGGAAAATACAAGAGTGAGAAAGAGATAGGAAGCACGGGCGGAGGCCGCACTGAGGTGGTATACATTTTTCGCGTCTCACCTTCCTGCGCTCCAGCGTGGCTTAGGGCTCAAAGGGAAAATTGGATACAGTCACTGAGAGGGTGGACATCAGACATATCCCGCGTCTCACCTTCATACGATCCAAAGCAGTAATGAGTAGGGGCCAAATAGATAGTATGACAGTATGAAAGACAAGGCTCAACTGGGAGGGATAGGTCGAGCCAGCCTCCGCGTGGAGCATAACGATTAGTCGCTTTGGCCATCCGTAAAGCTAGCATTTGATACCCACTTCACACCATGAATAGTAAGGTCCTGTCGATTTGCACCCGCTTTTGAGCTAGCATACTACCCCGTATGATACCCCTCTTCCTCCCGCATGAGATTTTTGATTTCTATGATAATAATTTCACCCCGCTTGCTTTAAAACACCCTCCCCCTTTCTTTGTATATAGTTCTTGCCAGTTGTTTATTTGTTGTAATGAAATGAGGCTACCATCAGCTGCCCTGTCTGCATTTCTTTGGGCAAAAGACAATATACCTGTTCATCCCATTGAAATTATACAGTGCACGTCCGTTTCCCCCCTACTAATTTTTGAACCACCTGGTATATCGCAACGAAATTCAGAGGACTCAATGGAGATAAAAACCTACTTTTTCATGGAAAAATCACAGTAGAAGTTTAAAATGGCGGCTGAGCACCATCTTCAATAATTTTTATGAATAGAACACCGTATATTATTCCATTTTCAAAATTTGCTCATAATTCTCAACAGTTTTCTTCGATACACTCTACTCCTAAATTCAATTATTTTCGGACTTTTAACGTTTGGAATGACATTTTGGTCATTTCAAACCCAACCAAAAAAACTAATGTTCCTTTCAATCAAGTTTGAATTTGGAAAAATCGTTGTCGCAGTAACATCTTGTTTACTGTCAAACTGAACTGCTGACTGCCTAATAGTCCGTTGAGCGCCTAGATTCTTTCATGAAAAGTGTGATCATGGCTCGTAGTTTAGACGATGAATTTGAAGCAGTTTTGATATTTGAAGAAGCTGGAAGAAATGATCATCTAGCAGTCCGTATGTTCAATGATAGATTTCCCAAGGATCCTATTTTGAGGTCAAATTTGCGCAAACTTTTAAATAAGCTCCAAGTAACTGGTACGCTGAGAGATGCTCCAAGATCAGGAAGACCGCCTCTTTCAGGAGAAAAAAAGGTAGAAATTGTTGTTGAAATGGTAATCAATCCGACTCAGTCAAAGTCTGCAGTTGCTGAATCCTGTGGAGTAAGTTCAAAAAGTGTCCAAAGAGTCCTAAAAAACAAAAAGGCTCCTCCCTTTAAAATGAAATTCCTGCATGCTCTCACGGAGGATGATCCAGACCGAAGGGTTGAATTTTGTGAGTGGTTAACAAGAACAATTGAAGTAGAACGGGGCTTCCTGAAACGTTCTTTCTTAATGGAAAAGTCAACAAACAGAATGTACGATACTGGAGCGATACTAATCCGCTTATTTTCAGAGAGGGACATACCCAGTTTCCTAAAAAGGTAAATGTTTGGGCAGGGATTCTGGGCAAGCGCGTTGTTGGACCGATTTTCATCAGAGGCAATCTTACAGGAGTTCTTTACAGAAATCTTTTTGAAACTGAAATTGAACCTAGAAGAAGACAAATTGTATTAAACAATCAGGAAGAGTTTGAAAATCATGAAATCATATTTCAGCAGGATGGGGCACCTCCTTATTTCGATCGCATGGCTAGATAGTTCCTCGATACAAACTTTCCTGGGCGATGGATAGGTCGCAGGGGAAGTACAGAATGGCCACCAAGATTTCCGGATCTTACACCTCTAGATTTCTTCTTTTGGGGGTATCTGAAGTCAAAAATCTCCGCCACGGAATGCCAAACAATAGATACATTGGAACGCAGAATAATAGATACATGTGAAGAAATAGATGAACAGACTTTCATCAACGTGAGAGAAACTATTTATAATAGGGCACTTTATTGTCAAGATTCAGGACCTCGCCACATTGAACACTTGATGGAATAATTGTTGGGGTTGAATAAAAGTGTTATTCAAAAATAAATTAAAATTATTTAGCTAACTAATTTGTTTTGATTGTGAATTCACAGAACACATTCGTAGGCTTCGGTAAGCGGTAGTGTTTATCCTTAATGAACTCTCTTAACGCCTCTCATTAGTCGAATTCATTAAGAGATTCAACTTCAAATTAGTAAGAACGTTTAGTTAGCAAAATGTGTTACCGGAAGTGACCAAAATTCATACTTCATTTCAAACCGGAATGTCACTTTTCGAACGTTAATTTTTCGAAAACAATTGAATTCAGGAGTGAAGTGTATAAGAGAAAAATGTTGAGAATTATGAGCAGATTTCGAAAATGGAATAATATACGGGGTGTTCTATTTAGAAAATTTATTGAAGATGGCGCTTAGCTGCCATTTTGAACTTTGAGCTGTGCTTTTTCCATAAAAAAGTAGGTTTTCATCTCCTTTTCAACCCCTTCGAATTTCGTTGCGATATACCAGGTGGTTGAAAAATTTGTAGGGGGAGGAAAGGACTTTGGACGAGCACTGTATAGTGTTTCATTAACTATTTTGAGTAGAATAGGATCATCAAGTGCGCAGTCGGCACCCAGGTTCGAAACCCAGTCAAAGGCAATTAAAGCCGGCCTTTTTGGCCCCGTTAAAATGTCCCTACTGAGACTGCCCGGAGCAAAAGTGAAAGGCGCCAAAGTTTGCTAGCAAGGGGCAAGACCCTCACAAGACATTTGGTCTGAGATCAATGAATGATTTGGCCTCATTATATGCCACAATGGTATAAGGCTTCTTTTCCATTCCTTCACGATGTCCAATTTCTTTTTGCGTATCCGTATGAACAGCACTGAGGAACATTACGCCCCTCTTGTCCTTCCATTTCATCACGCAAATTTCATCTTTAGTCTGTAATACAATTAGTTGGCTTTTTTTAATTTCAGCATTCACCACAGTTTTGGGAGTATACTTCCTATTGAGGCGTGAAGTGAAAACCAAGTGAGTCGAGTTTCCCAACAGTTTTCTGGCAAGGATTGTGCTGGTACACTTATTATCAGTATATAGTACCCTTTGTTTTCTCAGGAATCCATCCAATTGGAACATCATCACACCTGTGTTGTCACTGAATCAGTTATTAGTTCGCTCTCACCACAATACACCTCCATAATGTATGTGTAACCACCTTTAAGGCACAATTTGAAAACATGTATACCGAATTTGTGGCGCTTTCCTTCGACCTACTCCCTGAAATTTAGGCGTTTTCGAAACGGTATCATTGTTTCGTCATTATATGGGGAAATATCGGGAGTAATGTCTGCCTTGTATTTTTTTTCATCAAAATATGAAATGTTGTATTTTATGCAATCTTCTTTCACCTGCTGCACTGCCTCCAGACTCCTCATTTTCTAATAAGTCACCTACATTTCGCGATTCTTCATCGTTATCGTTGGTAGCGACTTGTAAATCTGCGGATATTGACTTGTTTGCGTCTCATGGGGTGAAATATTACCACTAGTTTGACTATGTGGTTTGATATAAGGCAATACAAATTGCAGGCATCCTTTCAAATAGTACGGCTCAAGTGAATTACAATTATGAAACACTACCATTCTCTTGTTTTATTGGCAGTTTTTAACGCAGATGGATTATTTACGATAATGAAAACTGGATATGCTGGTCGAAACAATGATGAAGGAATATCTCTTTTGAGCCATTGATAAGGAAGAGATGGTTTCAACTTCCTACTATTCCTGTTAGAGACATGACAAAAGTGACAGAAAGTACTATATTATTTTGTAGGAGATAATGCATTTCCTTCGAAATGTCATTTAATGGGGTCATATCCGGTTAGAACACTGGAAAATAAAAACATTATTTCCAGCTATAGACTGAGCAGAAAACCGAAAAACATTAAAATGTACTTTCAATAATTTCAAGTACAAATACTCCTATACGATGTTTGAACAATATTACTCTTATAAACATAAAATACAATCTGTTGTGTTTCGCATAATTTCGTTCGTATTAAGACGATATACATTACTCAGTATCGGAGTATGAATGTCAACAAGAACACGGATTGCAACATTTGGATTCACAACATGAAAACATCCTCCTGAACGTACAATCAGATGCACTTCCATTGCATTGTGTATGGTAATGTTAATGAAAACTTTTTTTCGATACTTCCACCCATGACTTTTCTATTGTATCTTTTCGAAAATATTCAGCCAATTTATATTTGTATAAACAATCATACTCTTCCATTTTCATCAATAACTTAACTTTTTGGACATTTTTGAAACACATATGGTATTCAAAACTTAAGAAAACTTCGGTGATATGCGGTAAATGTCACATGCTGGCTTTGAAATGTGAGAATAGGCTGTCTTGTCGAAAACATGCTGTCTCGGTACCGCATCGTACAGACCCGTGTCCAAATATCTAGTGTCGACATTAGTTCGGCATAACGAGCGCTTACCGGATCAATGCCGTACCGGTGCTCCACCGACCAGTGAGAAAGTGGCCTGAGAGCAGCTCGAATCCACCACATACATTTTGCTGCAGTGCGACTCCAATCATTTTGTAGTGATGGCTTCTAATTAAGACCCATCCACAACAAAATCCGCGAAAATACATGCATCTCAGTATAATCTGTAGGTACCCATTTATTCAGTCGAGATTTTGCAGAAATTGAGTAACTTGCAATTCCCATGATTATAGTTTGCTCGGCATAACGATAAGTCTCGTCAACTATACATTTTTCGAAAAAAACATGTTATTTCTTATTTTTCAGGTCATGTTTCACCTCATCATGGACTCCAGACGTTTCAACAAAAGTGAATGACCCGAGTTAACAATCAGGAGCAGATGTTTTTCATACGAGTTTACCTCTGTCTGCTGTGTGTCACATTGCAACACACTTTCTATGATATGGAGAATTATATGTTAGATAATCCAATACAAAAAATAAGTGAACTGGAGAGGTGTCTAACGATATAACACTCAGCTATTTCTACGTTACCCATATTATGTTTTTCTTCAAATTGGTGTTTATGATCTCATCGTCCCATTTTGTGAAAGGATTGCAGAAAATACAATGAGCACTTTCTTGACCCTTCCAAGTTTTCAAGAGAAAACAGTCAAAGTTTGCGCTTCATAGTTCACCAATTTTTTTAATTAGTTTTTCAAATTCTCAAGTTCATTTTTATCGAATTTCATACTAACTGCTATTGGGAAATGGTTGGTGGTAATGAACTCAACAAAACGTGGAAGATCTGATCTAGTTCTCATACAGCCCATGCATGACATTGGGACTATTTTAAAAAGTGTTTTTTTTTGGGAAAACACTTTCTTCTATTTCTTCATTCAACGTCACCTTCTTCTGCGACTAAGCCTAATAGTCGACGCACTCTTCTCCCAACCGTACATTTTGCCGAATTCTCCGGTATTTCCAACCATAGGTAAGGATCTTCAACGAGTTCGAAATCCATTGGATTGGGACCGCCATCTTAACGTTTCTTCCGAAGGACGGCCTAGTATCGCCTTATCTCGTGCTCAGGTATTTTGACTGCGACAGTGGATATGTCACTACGCAGCAGTTGTTCGGGGCTTCCATGATATCTTTTCTGGCAGGTATTCATCATCCAAGAACTAACCGCGCTCAACATTGCTGCTTCAAATATCAATAAGACTCTCGTCTACCTTATCAACCAGACAAATACTCAATTTTGATTTGATTATGATATTATCCGTATTTGGTGGTTTCCATTTGTCAGAATGAAAAATTAACAAACATTATGTTATATGTGAAGTATATCAACTGATCATCCAGCACTGAAGTCTCTATAATAGACCAATCAATAGAGATTTTTTCGTGGCAAAACTACTACCAGGAAACCGACTGTGCCATCATACGGAAAACGGTCCGTAGTTTATCCTGTTATGTTTTCCACTTTCAACTGTCATTGCTTAATTCATTGTAAACATTTGAAAGCATTTTTCATATTTTTTATCGTTTTTGACTTGTAACTTGAAAACTGATGGGGCAATCTCGATACTCTTGATAGACGAATTGTGTAGAATAGAAATGCAAAGAAAATGAGCCAGGCACGACACGATCGGATCATAAGTAATGTAGAAAAACCGAAAAAAATATCCGTTTTGAATTCATAACGACAGTAGTGATATGTACTTTATGTGTGAAAAACTCTGCCACTGTTGGATTATCAGTTTTGGCATAATTGCAATTTGATTTTTGTAATGCACTTTATTGCAGCAGCATGGTGGTCCGATGTCAATAGTTCTAAAAGATTTTGGGAGTTGAAGTATAGTACTATAAAATGACTATCCTCATCTTGCGTTAAAATTCTGCAAAATACGTGAAAAATACTTGCAAACATGACCAAAAACCGGCTGGTGCATGAAAGCGGCTTAGGAGTGGGGGTAGAGCAGCAGATCCATAACGGGCGTAGCGCGCTTGTATCAATATACATACGCTTCCCCGGGACTGCTGCTCTACCCCCACTTCTCAGCCGCTTTCACGCTCTCGCCCATTTTCGTTCATGTTTGCAAGTATTTTCCACCCATTTTGCAGCACTTTAACGCAAAATGAGAATATACATTTTGTAGTACTATACTTCAACTATAACCGAATATAATTGGGAAATTGGAATCGAACCACATGTGACGCATCCAGGTCTGCTGCAATAAAGTACGTTAAAAAATTCAGAATGCAATTATGCCAAGAATAATGATGCGACAGTACCTGAGTTTTCCATACATTAGGTACATATTAATTAGTAGTATGTCGTGAAAAGCCTGCACTACAACTCAAAAAGTGGCGGAGCTATGAATTAAAAAAACAAGATTTTTCTCCTGTTTTTCCAGATTTTATCCGTTACTAATGATCCGATCGAGTCGCGTTTGGGATTTTTATATGTTTTTGCATTTTAATTTTCTACAATTCTTCCATTGAGAGTATTGAGATTGCTCTATAATTTTAAGTTGCAAGTCAAAAACCATAAAAAATATAAAACATTGTATTCAATTGTTTATAACAAATTAAGAAATGACAGTTGGGTGTAGAAAACATAAAAGGATATAACAACTAACCGTCTTTCGTATGATGGCACAGTCGGTTTTCCGGTAGTATTTTTGACACATAATCAATAGAGCAGAAAATCTCTATTGATTGGCTTATAATAGCTGTGAGCTGTAACATCACGTGTACTTGACTGCCACACCTTCAACTGACAGTACATTACCAAAATTATGAAACAATTTCCTTGTTGAAGAGCTACCATTTTTGGAATATCGTGATCGAATATTAATAGTGTTTTGGTTTTGAATTTTCAAACGTTTGATATTCCTATGGAATCCTATAGTATAATCGATGCGAAAGAAAACCAGTTCGGTTATACTCCTTTCCAATGATTGCAGTTATATAACATAAAAACATTAGGAATGGCTCAGGAGGTAAGTATCCCCATTCAAGTTACAACAGCAAAGTTCAAGGTTCATGAAGGAATAGAAATGCTATTTGTGTTTGCCAATAAAAATATGTCCCATTTTTGCTTGAATGCAATTTCAGAATCAATAAATGAATTCCAAAATCTATCTTTCTGACTAGTCGTGACATCCGGTTTCATTTGAGTATTCTGGTTTTGATGAGCCTTTCTGGCATTTCACTGCGTGTTGGGAATAATGATATTAGTCCTAATTTGACACTGCCGTCCTATAACCGCTTGATAATTGCGATTTTATATGGTTTTGTGAAAATACTGAGTAACCCACTGTTTTATAATGATCCAACTTGAAAAGTGTTGAAATTTTGGGAAATAAGTTCAACTACTTTGATTTGATTATGATTTTATGAATAAAAGTTTTTTGCCTGAATGAAAAATGAATATATAATATATATATATATATATATATATATATATATATATCGTTATATGGAGAAAATATCAAATGAACATGCATGATGGTTGGAGAAGGTCTTAGGTATCATAATAAAGGAAAGGTTATTATTATATCTGACAAATCCACGATGAAAAGGTATTTTTAAATATCTGATAGAAAACAACTACTTCTCCGACTGAAGCGACTCTGGACATTGAACTATATCTGACAGATATTTTGCAAGGACCCTTACTCAAAAAAAAACTGCAAGTGAAAATTTGCATTCTTATTCAGATTTTCACTTGATATTCAACCGACGCATAACTTTTTACAGAGTTGTCCGATGTTGATGATTATTCTTTTAATGGATAGGCTTAACCTCAAAGTTGGTCCCATTTGGGTTTGAAAAAAAAATCCACTCCTGAGGGTAGGAAAATGGGTGATTATTGGTTCACGCACTAAATTTTCACTTCACATGCAATTCTACCACTCATAACTCATACTGGATTGTCCGATTTGGATGTTTTGTTTTAGGGTATACTTTTGGTCCTATATGAATTACAACCCTAAGGGTGGGAAGAAAGGGGATGATTTATTGATTTTACACCTGTGTTCCAAATAAAGGAAAACGTGTTTCAGTATTTTTAGAAATTCCGTCCCCAAAGGGGTCAGTAAACTTGTAATAACCGTCACAAGAAAAAAGTTCAACGCAGACGAAGTCTCTGGTACCAGCTAGTTATAGTATATAACAGATCATAGTTGGAGTAAGGTGGGTAAGTAAGTATTTTTTAAGTAATCCAAATCAAGTAGGTAGCAGTCAGTAGATTTCAGCCATTAAAAATTGAAAAATTAAACAAAATAACATAAAAATGCAACGTGAAATCTCCAGCACTAAACAATAACATTCCAGAAAAGCGCCCTCCGCACGGCTGCTCGCAAAGACATGTGCTCTCACATGTGTGCTCGTTCGGGTAGCCGTCTCGCTGATATTGACTATGAGAACGCTCGGCCATTTCCGGCAAAACGACGCGCCGACGCCACGCACACCGCTGCCATCATTTTACGCTTTACGTCATCAATTTGCATGTGTGTTTGTTTGGCGCTGACTCAAAATTAGTTGCATACATTAGTTTTGGAGCTAAGTTATTAGGACAAAAAAAGGTACAATTTATTTTTTGCTTTTCAGTTTCTTTTTGTTTCTGTTTTATTTTTTGTTAAAAAGTTTTTATTTATTTCAGTTTCAGTTAACACGTTGGTTCCCAAGCATTAATTTTGAGATTCTGGTCTGTGGTACCATATGGATCACCAGATATAGGTTCGTTTGGGTTCCCTACTGTCCGTGTGAATCACAGTAGTGCCTGTTTCAGTTAGCTATTAGAGGGGTGATTCCAAATGGAAGGAATTTGAATTAGAGAACCGGTACTGGAATCTATAGACAGAGTGGTTATCTACATACAAATAAGTATGTAAAATTCGTATTGATGTTTGGTTGAATTGAAGATAGCAAATGATTTATTCAAATATTAATTACAGAAAAAAAGAATATTTATAAGTAACAAAAGTTGTAGAAATATAAAATATGAAAATCATTGTTTATGTCTTTGTTTTTTCCTAAAGTATCCCACACAACGTTTTTTTCCTCTCTATTGCCTTCATTTCCTCCTTCAGGATCTTGTTATATGTTCTTTGCTTTCATCACAGATAAGTCAATTATTTTGCTATAGAGTATCAAAGCATTTACAACAGAAATTGAGGTACTAAGTATATGTTACCATCCGAGAGGCCAACGAAAAATGTAAATACACTTGGCACACCACGGGAAACATTGTACCTACTTTTTGTGATGGTTCTGGAAGATTGTTAAATCATATATCGCACGTTGTATAGTTATTCTAATCCCAATTGGAACGGCAATAAAATAACAGCACTACGAGGAGTGTTCATATGCACTATCCGGCAAATGGAAAATTTATATACTACCAGTGTTTTTACTTTCAAAGCGTTCCTGGTACAATCATACAAAAAATCTGGCGCATGTATCCAGTTGCCCAGATTATTAGTAAAGGCGCTATCAAATATATTTGAGTAATGAAAGCTCGGCTAGCTGGAATGGACATATGTTATCTACAGCTGCATAATATCCTGATTTTACGATATTCCTTAATCACTGCCGTGCCGTGAGGTTAGGAATTATCCATTGAAAATAATTTTATCATTATGGCTTTCTGGAGACCTTTCGAAACAAATAATAAAATCCAGTTGAGATAACATGTGTCTACTTTTACATGGGGTGATCAATTGCTATGATTGTAAGAATAAGTAACCGAAGAAATACCTCTGAAAAATAATATTCGAACGCCAATGTCAATGCGGCAAGTACAAAGAGTATCCCTTCCCGAAACTTTTTATGTCGTTCCAATTGGGATTAGAAATACTATACACATGTGATCCAACTTAATACGAATGAGACAAAGTGAGATTGTTTCTGGAAGGTGTCCCATTCTCCTAGTATTTCTGATGATCGTGAAAGCGTTATATAGATTTCCGTTGAGAAAAATGTATTGAAGACATAGTGAATGTGATATCAATTCCACTTCAATATTACAAATGATTTTTGGTGGATTTTCCTTTTTGGAAAAATTTTTTTCTCTCATTTATCTATATGAGTCCTTGATTAGAACTGGAACAGAAAATCAAATAACTATCCGAAAAAAATTCTAATTTCCACTTGCAGATTGTTTCTTTTGAATAGGGGATTTTTCCAAAATATCTATCACATGAAGTTCAAGCGTGGCCTTAGCCGAGGAAGTAGTTGTTTCTTTGGATATTCAACAAAATATTTCTATTCAATATTCGACTGAGAATGTTTCCCTTTTCGACATGAATACCCCAAAGAGGTTATCTTGAGAGATGAAAGCTAGTGACAAAAGATTATTTCTGAGTAGCAGATGATAACACATCTGATTTGATGAACACCGTGTTTATATTCTCAAACAATTCAAGGTTTGGCCATTAACATTGCCCAATTATATTTTTGATACTGAAAGATCCGCATGCATATTGCATAAACACATCCATTGAATAAACAGTGGAGATTATAGAGTGGTTACGTAAATCATTGAGTTTCAAGAATTAATGAATTTTTCGATGAGGTTTATGTAACAACCACAGCTTTAATTTAGATTTCAACATGGCAAAAGGGTGGATTTGTTTCAGAGTACAAAGTATATATTATGAGTGGCTCCTTTGTCCCATTTTTCCAACATGCCAGGTACAAAAGATGGATAATTGTTTTGATTTGGGAAATATTTCAATGTGTGTGAATTAACGAGGATCTCAAAAACTATGGATGAACTGGTGGTATATTTTCAATAAAGTTTGACATTCTGTACGAGATATTCAAGGTACTTATACTGTTATTAATCTGGGAAACGAGTATGGAAATAGTCGAATGGATTACACTTCACTTTAGAAACGAGCAAATCCAAGAATGGTAGAGAATCATTTGTTCATTTTCGATAGTTGAACAAAAGAATTGTGAAGGTAATTAAAAAATTGTAATAAACTATTAAGTTTATCTAGGGGAAGTACTATTGTATCATCCAAATATCTGTAATAGAATACTATTCCATTGTATAAGGAAAATGTTTCAAGTTTTTTCTCCGAATCAAATAGAAAAAGTTCAGCCACAAGCAGAGATAAGTCAGAACCCATTGCCAATCCCGAGACTTGTTTAAAAAAACTCATTGTTGGATTGGATTTTGTTTTTGTTTCAGAACTATATCTAATAGAGAGCAAACGTTCAGAGAGTGGAAAAAGGAAACATCATTGTAGAAAAAAGATCTCTCACTATACGGATACAATCTTCAGGGAAGGTAGAAGGGAATGAATTAACCACGTCAAAAGATTTTAAAATAGAACTATCAGGAACATCAGTATGTTGTATCTTCTGGGTGAGCTCAGTGAAGTTTTTTAACGACAACGGATTATGGAACCCAGTGAGCTCCTTACGATAGTAAAGACACTGGAGAATTGATGGAAGAGATCACAGGTCTAATACGAACATCTTTTTTGTGTATTTCAGGGAGGCCATATAATAAAGGGGTAGCTGGGTTCATAGGAGTTAGTTTACATTTGGAGCCACTTAAGAAATTGATAGTATCGACTGTAAAATTAATGGTGGACTAAGTTTTAAAAAAAAAAGTGTTGTGGGATCACTTTTTAATTTTGAGAAACTATCGGTATTCAAGAATTCAAGTTCTTCCTCAATATAATCTGCCCTATTTGAAATAACCAAACAATTACCTTTGTCTGCCTCAGTGAAAAATGAAATGTGAATAATGATCTTGTTTTTTAATATTTTCTAGATTGAGATTGTCAGATTTATTGAAAGATCTGTGAAAAGGTAGATTGGGTTCTTTTCTGTTTGCTTTTCACAGGAATATTATTTTCGTCCAAACTGCATTTTCCATCAACAGTTTCCTGTAGAAATCGAGAATAAGGCAATAACATATGGTACTTGGAGCACAATGTTGAATTTTCAAATCAATATTTTATTTTTATATATATTTTCTTCTATTTGATACTACAACTTGCCTAATAGAGATTTATCAATTTAAATGAATGATTATTACTCATATTGGCTGTTATGCGCTTTATAGATTGAAATGGCGATATATTAGATTTGAACGTTGTATGTATTACAATAAGTTTCAAACCTGGAGAAAATATTATTTTGATTTCTGGCTCTATTGGATAGCTTCTCAAAATGAAACATGCATTTCGTGTTGCCTTTCAAAAGTTATCCAACCTAAACAACAAAGAATTCAACTCTCAACATTCAATTCCCAACATCCAACTTTCAACATTCTAGATTTGATATTCGACATTCGATATTCGACATTCTACTCTCAACATTCAGCTTTCAAGATTCAACTGCCAACATTGAACTTGTTACAGTTCATGATTTTCGGTACAACAGTGTTAGTTCCATTCCAATTATCCTGCCTTCCTAGCAAAAATATAAGGGGTGATGCGGCGAGGATCTGTTTTAAACGGCAACCCCTTTCAGGCTTTCTTCCTTTCCACACTACTTCTACTCTAGTTCCTACATCAGGACCCAGCATCGTACCCCTCCCATCTAGTTATCGAGTACGGAGACCTGGGCACCACTCTCATTGCACCGCACTACGATACTGCAGTTTGGTAGCGCCAAGCTTCCCCCCCTCCCCTCCCACCCCATGTGGATTCATTCGATATCTTTCGCTTCATAATTCATCCTGGGGGGAAAGGGGGTCACAGGGGGTAACAACCAGTTGAAGGCTTACCTGAATCAATTTAGAGGTTTTTTTTGGGTGAGGTGAATGACATCTATACGGACAAAGTGTGGGACTCCCTGACACAGGTTTACCCACTAAAACCTCCACCCTGTAGGCTCGTCAGGCTGTGGCTTCCGACGACACTTGAGCCCTCTGGCCCATTGTATCTTACCGTAGCTACTTTGCCGTGCTGGAGATCAATCTGGGCGACCCCTGTCGTTTGTTGGGCACCCTGAAGAGTTTCCTCTCGATCTCGTCTCGGAGAATGCTCGGAATCCTAACCTCTTCATTGTCCTGAAAGACACCGAGAAGGCAAGAGATTTTCTCATTCCCTTAAGGTGTTTCGTCTCGTGTTAATTTGTTTCCCAGAATGAGTGAGGGAAAAGGATTTGGTCCGGCCCTGTGGTGCCCCCTGCACAGCGCTAAGGATGATTACTCTGCGATTTCACCGTTTTTCGGAGGCTCCGTTGCGGCACCGTTCGCTTCAAGACACCGGTGTCATACATCCGTCACCACGACGCTCACAGCTCAGATTTGGAAATACGAATGTCCACTCAACCATTCCATTTGCTGCGTGGCTGCGGCCCGTTCACCCCATACCACTAGAAGGTGAGGTTGGTTCAACTCCTATCTGTCAGAAATCATAGCAGAGATCATGATTAGGTCCACCCAAAGTTCTGGATTCTATACACTCCACTGTAAATTTCTTTTGTACTTCTTATTATTCACATTGAGACCACCCACCAACCGAAGTATTTATAATGGTTTCTCATCCCCGTTAATCGTGGCACGGAAACTAACCATATCATTGAGGTTGTGAACTTTCGAATGATCCCTAATATTTTATAAAGTTATATATATATATATATATATATATATATACTTAATAAAATATATATATATATATATATATATATATATATATATACATATATATAACTTAATAAAATATATATATATATATATATATACTTCAGGAAGTTTTCTTGGGGTTGAGGTTCGTTTTTGTAAAAATAATTAGTTGCTGAGGTTCGTCTTCATTATTGATTTATTTCTTTATTGGTCGACGTTTCGACGTGGGGTCCCTCGTCTTCTTCAAAGGACATAATCTTAATACAACATTTATAATTAAACCTGAGTAACAGGACGGTTTCTGAGCATCAAAAATTGGGGTTTGACACGCTCTGTTCTCCGTGTAAGGTGTGATCTATGGTATTGAGGGTGTGGTGAACTACGATAGTACATGGGTTGTCGATACCAACAACACATCAAACGAACGAAAACAATAGCAACTAATTATTTTTAAAAAATAACCTCAACCCCAAAAAATTCCTGAAGTACAAATCGAAAGGTTATGAAACATTTTAAATATTTATATATATATATATATATATATATAAAATATATATATATATATATATAAGGTTGCTACAATTCCAGGCGTGAGCATTCATTGAAAAAAAAAAAATATTTTTTTCCCAGAATAGTTTGAAGTGAAACAATATACTTGGATGACAATTGAAACATTCGTTGTCGCTTTCACCCTTGCTGTTACCTAGTGGTATCTGACAGGTTCTTTGAATTTAACCATATTTGTCTAATAATCGGGATTAGGGTTCCAGAATTGGTGTTTGATTGCATCACAGACAAAATGGTAGTGACAGCCATAGTGAAAGCAAAAAATAAAATTCCCGATAATTCGAAAAGTTTTGAATTTTTAAACATAATTTTTCAAATAGCACCATAGAAAAGTCACAAAGAGTTAGGTCAGGGGAGCGTGACAACGAAAGGAAGGTATCTCCTGAACATCTTCATGTCTACCATAATCAATTACACATGTAAGTTTTTTCTTGTCAGTTTAGTCCCTGGCTGGGGAATTCTTCAGGCTTTATTCGTTCCTTTTTTGCATATTCTTGGCAGTATTGAGTGCATCCATCATTATAAAAGTTTTAATTTCTTCTTTTTTTCTAGTTATTTCCGACATTTTGGTTAAACATTCTTTGTTGTGTCCGGTTTCTGCTGCATACAGGACTGAAAAGTGTTCAACCAAAATGACGGAAATGAAAAACAGAAACAGAAAAACAACTTTTATAATAATGAGTGCGCATTCATTACTGTCGAGAATATGTGAAAACAAAACAGAAGAAGCCTGAAGAAGTCCCCGACCAGAGACGAAACCCAGCAATAAAGGAACTGAGATATATTCAATCCAGAATCCTAAGAAAAAAACTTCCCCAAATATACATATATCCAAGAACCACATTATCCATATATATATATATATATATATATATATATATATATATATATATATATATATATATATATATATATATATATATATATATATATATATATATATATATATATATATATATATATATATATATACATATATCTGCTCGAATATTGGGATGAGCAGCAAAAGAAAAAATGTACTACTCTTTAAAGTTTGTCCAAGCTTCGGAATGTTTATTTTCACTTCAGGGATACTACAATCAAGAAAATTTACAATATAGTTAATATTTTAACGTCATCATAGTTCATATGATGGTCAAATTTTTGACATGATCTGCTACATCTTTCTGGATGATGCCTGCAATCACTTTTGTGGGATATTAATCTCTGTTTCAATAATCTTGAAGTTTGGCCAATGTAAATTTTGTTGCATGGTATATATTTTGTGAATTAATTTTGTCTTTCCTTTGGAATATATTGATTAATTGTAATAACTGTTTCGTGGCTATTTTGATATTATCTATGGATTTGGAAAGTTAGCAAGTTTGGGTGAAATATCTCTCATGTATGGTAAGGAAGTGGGAATACTGGGGGAAGTATTGATAGTAGTCATTGTGTTATTATCCGATATATTGAAATTTATGTTACTATGTTGTTAAACAGTAAACGTTTATTCGAACTTGGAGGGTGAGAGTTGTCTAAAAGGAGATTTAAGATTTTTTTTGTGGAAACTTACATCTGAAATTCTCAGAAGCCTGTTGTTTATTTGATTCACCCGATTCACTATAAGATAATTCACCTTGAGGTCCTAAGGACACAATAACTGTGAATTTCCTTCATTGTAGTATCCCTGAAGATGGAAATAAAACATCCCGAAAACTTGAGCAAACTTTCAAGAGTACACTTTTTCTTTTGCTGCACACTCCAACATGTGAGCTTTACACCTTACTATTCTGCAACGACTACCCCTTCACTCTATATATATATATATATATATATTTATATATATATATATATATATATATATATATATATATATATATATATATAAATATATATATATATATATATATATGTAACAGGATCATGATACACCCCCCGTATCTCCTTTAGTTTTGAAGGTAATTCATTGAAATTTGTGATATCCTATATACATAATAAGCGGCACTTTTTGATCTACGGATGATTTTTTTTTCACTTTCGGTTTCGCCGGAAGTGATACCAACTTTCGATTTTTCTTCAGACCCTATGTATATTATTACATTTCTGAAATCTGCATAATTTTCCGAATCCAATGATACCACATAAGTGACATTTCAAACGTCAATATTTTTGATAATTACATTTTTAGTTTTCCATTTAAGTGTGCCATGGTGGTTCCGATTAATTCCAATTCACCCGTCTAATGCTAGAAAAATCGAAATCCCGTGAAAAACACTCGATTGCGTTTTTTATGAGCAAATAAAGTTCATCGTAATCGATTTTGGGGTAAAACTCAATTTAATCAAATGGAACCATATTGGTACCGTGGTACCATTTATTAGTACTATTAATAAGGAATTTATTCATACCTGCTAATAAAATGTGCGATAAATACAATCAAAATTACAGCTAAAAGAATATAAGATAATACAATTACGTTGTTCTAATTTAATGCTGAGAAGTTACTAAGGTGGCTTTGAAATACAAAAAATTAACACAAAACCTAACAACAATTGTTCGAAATGCTGTCCATTAACGTCAATGCACTTCTGAACTCGCATAGCTTCGAATGCCTGTTGAAGGTAAGCAGTTACTAAGGAGGCTTTGAAAACAATGAAATTATTCGTTCAGATTGTCAAATAAATAGGTATTGGTTTATCAGTGTTTTCATTGTGTATTGGAAAAGTCTTCACATTTGTTGTTATTTTCATTCAAAATGCCCCACATTCATAAAAGGGATGAAAAAGTGGGCATGTTTATCATTTATGGGGTATGTAGAAAAAATGCCGTTGCGATATCCTGATAGACAATGTCCAGCTAGAAATTATTTTAATCGTCTTGAAAATCAATTCCGAAGAGAGCCTAACCATAATCCCGAAGAAAACGTTATCATTGACGAAGGAACGGAAATTAATGTTTTAGCACGAATAGAAGTTGATAAGACTGTTTCTTTAAGGCAAATTGGGTTTGGATTGGAAATTAGTCACCAAACGGTAAGCCGAATCTTGCACAAACATAATGATAAATCTTTCAAATATCAATTGCACCAGCACCTGTACGAAAATGATTATGAACGTGGGATGGAATATTGCAATTGGATCTTGCAGAATAATCCGCAGCCAAACAATGCTTTTTTGGAAAGGATTTTATTTTCGGACGAGTTTAGGTTTACAAATATGGGATTATTTAACCGACAAAATACAAGGTATTGGTCACAAGAAAATCAAAATTTATTGAGGCAGGGTAACTTTCAAGTGCGGTTCGGTTTCAATGTTTAGCTTGGAATACTCGGTCGTAGAATCATTGGTCCAATAATATTTGAAGGATGCTTGACTGCAGATAGATACTAAGGATTTCTGCAAAATTAAATTGAGGACAGGTTAACTGAATTACCTCTCCATCTACGACAGGGTATGTATTTCCACCCCATAATTCAAGAATAGTAACTGATTACCTTCAACAGGCAATCCAAGAAAACGTAATTTCGATAAATGGTCCTGTGCGATGGCCTCCAAGGTCACCTGATTTGACACCTCTTGATTTCTTTGTTTGGTGCCATTCGAAAAA
Organism: Gonioctena quinquepunctata; assembly: GCA_018342105.1. Lineage (NCBI taxonomy): Eukaryota > Metazoa > Arthropoda > Insecta > Coleoptera > Chrysomelidae > Gonioctena > Gonioctena quinquepunctata. The sequence continues at coordinate 194,872 of JAFIRS010001294.1, forward strand.
CATTGTCTATACAACCGCCGTTACAACCCGCGAAGACCTGGAGTTGCGAGTAAGACGGGCAATTACGGGCGAGTAAGACGGGCAATTAATAGTATAACGCAAGTAGCGAACGATCTTCAAGAAACAGCTATGCGAGTTCAGAAGTGCATTGACGTTAATGGACTGCATTTGAACAATTGTTGTAATGTTTTGTGTTCATTTTTTGTATTTCAAAACCACCTTAGTAACTTCTTAGCATTAAATTAGAACAAAGTTATTGTATTATTTTTTTTTTTAGCTGTAATTTTGAATGTATTTATCGCACATTTTATTAGCAGGTATGAATAAATTCATTATTAATAGTACTAATGAATGGTATTTGATTAAATTGAGTTTCACCCCAAAATCGATTACGATGAACTTTATTTGCTCATAAAAAACGCAATTTAGTATTTTTCACGGGATTTCGATTTTTCTAGCATTAGACGGGTGAATTGGAATAAATCGGAACCATCATGGCACACTCAAATGGAAAACTAAAAATTTAATCATAAAAAATATTGACGTTTGAAATGTCACTTATGTGGAATCATTGGATTCAGAAAATTATGCAGACTTCAGAAATGTAATAATATGCAGGGTGTTCTATTGAAAAATCGAAACTCGGTATCACTTCCGGCGAAACCGGAAGTGAATAAAAAATCATTCGTGGGTCAAAAAGTGCCGCTTATTAGGTTTATGGGATATCCCAAATTTCAATCAATTACCTTCAAAACTAAAGGAGATACGGGGGGTGTACCATGATCCTGTTACACACGGTATATATATATATATATATATATATATATATATATATATATATATATATATATATATATATATATATATATATATATATATATATATATATATATATATATATTATATATATATATATATATATATATATATATATATATATATATTTTTTTATATATATATATATATATATATATATATATATATTTTCGTTGAATTTTTCAATATATACTATTAAGAAACCACTCGACCGATTTGATCATTTTTGAACTCATCCGAGATATCTATGAGAAGTATTCTTTTGCTAAACTTTGTTTCTCTGTTGAAAAAAGGGGACTCCAAATGTATATATTCAAACTTTCAAAGTGTCATTGAAAGTAGTGACGTCCGTATTAGGTAATAATGTTTATAAAATCTACTAAAAATGGCTATAAGTAATAGATATGTGAAAATGATCAGGTTTCATACAAAAAAGAACATTATATTTCATCAGCTCATATTCGACCGCGAACTAATCAATCAACATCGCACCAAATACAGAGTTGTCATATCCACAGCATGTAATTCTCTTTCAATCGAAAATGCTATGAAATCACCCAATGTCAAAGGATCGCCTTGTCTGAGAATGAATGCCTTTCATGTGATGAACTTTCAGCAGTCAGCGGATGCTACTCGCTCTGATGCGATGAAATACGATGAAATAAATAGTCCACATATTGTGATTAATCGCGTTGTCAACGAGTTAATAAAGCCCTGTTTCATACGAGTAATGAGATTTTGTGTTATAATGAAATCGTGATTGATGAATTCACGGCGGATGCCAATTTATAACGTTTATCTGATATCTTCCTATGGACGGTGGTAACGAAATAAAGAATGTGAGTGATTTATCAATAAATATATTATATATAGATTATCAGACACGATTGGCCTCCGTTCACTTGAAAAATATTGAAGTCTAACTAACCAGGGTTTGGGAAAAAGTTATGATACATAATTTGAAAGATTTTGAGTTTATCATATCTCCCCTTCAAAGCCTTTTGAGTCCTGGAAAAGTCAGTTCATTTCGCGAAATACTTTTTTCCAGAGCATATTGGAACATACCGTATAATCATCAGACTATATTTGTTCAAATATGGAAAATAACCTCAGGAGTAGGTAAGGGATTTAAATAAAATACACAATTCGTTTGAACCGCCCAATTGAAAGGCATATACGATTCGTACTAACTTTGTGAATATTATTCCTGAAAGCATCTTCAACACATTGGTGCTCACAAGGGCCAGTAGTGTTCATTACAGTTCATAAATCAGACCCTTTTGAGAATGCCGCACAGAGTATTTTTCGATAAATCATGGCTATTTGATTTGTGTTTTTGTCTCGATTTCTCGAGCGGTAAACTCAACACTCCAAAAACAAAATCAAAAGGATCATCAATAGAAAAATCAATTCAATCTCACATTTGTTCCTGTAAGTAAGAATTTTGGTGCAGTAATGGCTTTGTGAATGCATCAGCCCATTGTTCAGTATTACTTTATTTTGTAAAAATGATATCTTGTATCAATGTTTTTTTATGGGTTGTGAAAATCGTTGCAATACAAATGCACCCATCATTTTCATTGGTTACTGCATTTCGAAATATATACTGGTTATGGATTTCCTCAACTACGAAGCTTTGATCCAGAGTCCCATATCTTTGAATGCGATGCGTAAAAAAAATCCTGAAAGTTTTCCATTTTGAATTTATTCTTCAAATAATCTTTGAATCTTGACATTGCCTCTTTGTCTCCCGCGCAAATCAAAATATCATCAAGATAAAGGATAACGTAAATATTCTTGTTGATTTTACCTCCGTCTAGTATATACAAACAAAAAGCACTTGAAGAACTTTCTTTAATCATTTGGTCAAAATGCTCATGCCAGCATTCTGATTATTTTAAATCATGAATTGATTTATGCAGTTTGTCCAATTTATTTTTGCATGAATTTATTGTCTCGGTTATTCTCATGTGAATTTTCTCTTGCAAAAAACCATACACAAATGGATATTTCAAGTCCATGTGATGGACACATGAGTTGTATTGATTGGAGGAGGCTAAAAGAAATATTGAGGATGATAAGCGTGCAACAGGCGCGAATATTTTATTATAATCACTTAAATATTGTTGACTGATACCTTCTGCTACTTGCCTTTCCCATGTATTCTGTAGGATTCACATGTTCATCCATTTTCATAGTGAATACCCACTTGGAATCGATAATATTTTTGTCAGTGCATTTGTTTACTAACGATCAAGTATTATTACAGGTATGTGAATTAACTTCATCCATTATTGCTTGCTCCACTGATCTGATCCCTTGTTTTGATTTTACTATATGTCGTTGGTATTATACAGAGTGGCCACTTTTTGAATGGGATTGGATTTTCAGGTGATTTTGACCCTTATCCAAATTTCTTTGGGTCGGATCTGTATTACATTTAGGTACCTTCAGTTTAATTAACAACATACAATACATTTCAATAAGAAAATCAACTTACTCATCTTCAACTGAATGGAACGTAACAGAATCAAAGCAAGAAACAAGTAATAATTATTTACAAATTTCAAGAGGTGAAAAACCTAATTCATAATAATTAAACGAAACTATCATTCAATGAAAGAAAAATCAAATGATTATTCGAAAGTAAATGATGAACATTAATGAAGTAAGTGTTCGGAATGTCCACCATTTTGTAAAATGCACTTTGCCGTTCTGGAACCCATACTTCTTATACATTTGCTTATTTCGTCTCCTTGAATACCTTCCAATACATTCTCAATCTTCTCGCGAAGAATTTCTATTGTCGGGTTCGTAGTATCATGAATTTTATTTTTGAGATATCCCCACAAATAAAAATCCAGCGGATTCAAATACGGAGATCTAGCAGGCCATGCTACTGGACCTCTTGTTCCAATCCATGAATCGAGAAAAGTTCGATTTAGATAGTCTGTGACTATTCTTGAGTTGTCTGGACCACATCCGTCTTGTTGGAACCATGGACTATTACGCCGATACCGTATAGGAAGATCATCCAACATTTCTTCTATAATTTCTACATATTTTGCTCCGGTTAGGTTGCCGTCAATAAAATAGGGTCCAAGTAATTTATTATTCAACAAACCGCACCATATGTTCGAAGAAAAACGATATTGATGCTTCATGAATTAAGTGAGGATTTTCTGTGGCATGAAAATGTTTGTTCCTTCGATTGAACATGCCAGAATTTGTGAATGTCGTTTCGTCTTCCCAAATGATATTGTGCGCAAAATTGTTGTTATTCCGCACCTTCCGTTGAAACCAATTACAGAATTGCAACCTTTTCTCAGGATCATTGCGATATAGTTTTTGCACGGCTTGGTATTCATAGTCATGGTATCCGTGTCTCTTGAGTATTTTATTAACAGCACTTTTTGATAAATTGCATTCACTGGCCATAGTTCTCGATCCTATTCCTGGATTCATTCGAATTTGGGCCAGAACATTGATGTCATTGATAGGCTCGTTTCGTCGTACATAAGGACCTCTAGGTTTGATGAATGAATTATGTGCAAGTAACGTTGTAGATGAACGTCGAAACATTTTAATATTTGGTGTTGTTCTTTCAGGATATAATTCACCATACCTTTGATGTGCTTTGAACGAATTTCTATCTAGTTTTATGTACACTTCGTACATATCTCCCTTCTCTTCATTTGTGTATCTTACCATATCGAATAAGTTTAATTGAAATTACTCAGAAAATTAGTTAATGACAAGTTCTTGTGTCACAATAATAAACGAAGCGACAAATAATATGAACATGAACATTTCTTGTTATGTTCTTTTTTATCCACGGCCTACTACTTGAAAATAATACATTCAATAAACCTAGAGTTGTGTGTATGTAAGAAAAAACAAGTCTATCAACGATATCAATGTTCTGACCCAAATTCAATTGAACCCAGAAAAAAAATCGAGAACTGTGGCCAGTGAATGCAATTTATCAAAAACTGCTGTTAATAAAATAGTCAAGAGACGAATACAATGATTTTAAATTTGAATACCAAGCCTTGCAAAAATTATATCGTAATGATCTCAAAATAAAGTTCGATTCTGTAATTTGTTTCAACGGAACGAATGACAAATCCAACAATAATGATTCCTCGCGAGAAGATTGAGAATGTATTGGAAGGTATTCAAGGAGACGAAATAAGCAAATGTATAAGGAGTATGGGTTCCAGAACCGCAAAGTGCATTTTACAAAATGGTGGACCTTTCGAACACTTACTTCATTGATGTTCATCATTTACTTTCGAATAATCATTTGATTTTTTTTTCATTAAATGATAGTTTCGTTTAATTATTATGAATTAGGTTTTTCACCTCTTGAAATTTTTAAATAATTATTACTTGTTTCTTGCTTTGATTCTGTTACGTTCCATCCAGTTGAACATGATTGAGTTGATTTTCTCATCGAAATGTATTGTATGTTGTTAATTAAACTAAAGGTACCTAAATTTAATACAGATCCGACCCAAAGAAATTTAGATAAGGGTCAAAATCACCTGAAAATCAACTTTGAATGACATTGTATGATATATCGTTGAATTAAGCGTTAAAAGTTATTTCGAAAAGTGTCATGAAATATGCAGGTCCGTATTGAAAAAAATGAGGTTGAGGGTGGCCCAGAGCGTACGAAACGTTGGATACAAAATCTGATTATGTCAAAATGAGGATAATTCACTGTGGAATAAAAAACTTTCGTGACATTTTTTGATAATATTCGAAATAAAGTGGGAAAAAAAGAAAAATTAAAATGACAGAATTAACTTTTTTCATGATATCTCAATAACCGGCCCTAATAATCTCGATTTGTTTGAACTGCTTGACAATGCTTCTATGAATGCAACTTTTCCTCCATTTGACCGACCTTCTAGCTCTTATGGTTTAAAAGTTACCAATACAATCCCATTAAAAAAGTGGCCACTCTGTATTCACGAGAGTATGTGACGAAGTAAACTGATAAAATATCATTATTTATCTCTTGATCAAGATCCTCAGTACCTATAGTGGGGCAAAGAATTATTTTTGATTCTCTCACTCCTCCTGAAATTTGGGATTTGGTTCTTCCGATGTTCGGAATATTGTTGTATTCAGAATTGTCTGATTTTTCTCGAGTTCGAGTAGGTTTTCTTAGTTTTGGGCTCCAAAGACAAGCCACGTGAAATTTTTCCATTTCCACATTTAATACCCATTGGGAGTATATCCCACTAATATTCCTTTGAATGACTCTTCTTCATATCTTGTTTTCCTAGTTTTGAAATAGACATACCCTTTTTCAATTCCATAACATGGGATTTTTATTATGCCACTGTTCATATGGTGTTTAATTGAGGTACAGAGTTGTGGTTTGTAAAATATCAGTTAGGCATGTTTCTGTTGAGACAGCTTCGCCCCACAAATATATTTCCAACCCCGATGTAAAACTCATCGCACGCCATTTTTCTGTAATTGTGTGATTCATCTGCTACACCATTTTGTTGGGATATATGGGGTATATTTCAATGGAAAAATGGATTTATCAGGACTCTCAAAATGAACAATTTTATTTCGTTGTTCAAATTTGCATTATACCTATCATGCATTTGAAAAAAATTATTAACAAACGATAATTTTCATCTCATATTATTTCATAAGATACAGGTATTTTGAACGACTGTAGCGCTTTGTACGATGTTAACAATGATACTAGTTACATTTATTGTGATCAATTCACGAAATGGCTGTGGTTGAAATCAATCGAAAGAAAAAGAAATTGTCAATATCCATCGTTTCAGACGCTTAGCAAAAAAATTAGAAAATCTACACGGGAAAAAGACGAAACTTGTTTCAAGAAAATCAAATTTTAAACTTCAAACTGTAACTAGCATAGTTTATATAATGATTTATGAACTTTTTTACCTAATTTCTCGACATGTTTTTTGGGTAACCTTCCACAGTCTGTTGAAAAAGCGAAAAATCAATCCAAATTATTAAAACAATTGAAGGGGATCAGAAGATCCTGAGAACGGGGGCAGATAAAGTCCTCGAAACGTCAATCAAAAACTATATAGAGAGGTATCTTTTGAATTTTTACTTTTTTTATAGGCATATTCAGAGAACGAGAAGTTACTGACAAATGGAATCATTTTTCTATAGGAAATATAATTTGGTGAACGCAGTAACTTATCGAGGTGAACCAATTAGTTTGCCCTTTCTACACATGTATAGATTTTTCTGATTATATTTCCATTATCAGACTGTGGAAAGTTACCTAAAAACATGTCAAGAAACGTTGTTCCTCCACAAAAAACCACATTCATTTTTTACCAAAGTTATTCTGAAAATTATTTTGTTATATGTTGAATATCTATGTTCTAATATAGTGGATGATCTTTTGATATTTTCAGTTATTTGATTGGTCTCGATTTTTATGTCTGTTTACGTAGAGATAATTGGCCGACCCATAATTGATTTGGTTTTACTCTCGATGATCCAATTTCCTTGTACCATACCAATCTTCGGGAAGTTACGCTCTAATTTTTTATTGATCACATCCATATCTCTATTACATTCCATGTGAGAATATCATCGTGTCAGAAAAGTTACTTCACTTGTATCTAATCTTTTCGTAACATTAATGAAATAATGAAGATAGTTAAAAACAGTAAAGAACCTACTTTGGCCGCCACATGAATCACAGAGTATGTGGAGGTGTCGAACTCAAAGATCAAGCTGAACACGGGTGGAATGATGGGGAAAATGAAACTACTTCGTTTGGACCTTCGTATGGTCTCTGGATGATCGCAGAATATAGCATTTCTTGGATTGTTTGAAAATATGAATAAGATGTTCATAAAATCAGATGTGGAATCATCTGCGACTGGAAGATAAATTTTAGTCACTATCTTCCATCGTTCAAGATAACCTCTTGTGGGATATTCATGTTGAAAAGGGAAACATTCTCAATTGGAATAAGAAAGATTTTTCTGTGAACTGAAAAATCCACGATGGAAATGAAGTTGTTTTCTGTGAATGTCTAACAGAAAACAACTACTTTCCCGACTAAAGCCACGCTGGACATTGACTAAAATTTATCTCCCAATCGCAGATGATTCCATATCTGATTTTATGAACATCCTGTTCATATTTTCGAACAAACCAATCTATCATACCCCATGACAGGTTTCAATGTCAGAAAAACACTAATTTCAGAGTGTCTTTCCAAAAGAAATATTTCTTACTTTTTTCCATCTTTACAAAATGAGATTTCTTCTAGAAAATGTGTTTCTCATTTCTTGGGTCTTCCTGAATATCGTAGAAGCGTGAAATCCATTTTCGTCGACAAAAATGTATTGAAGACCTAGTGAATGCGATGCCTCTTTTGCGTCAATGTTACAAATAATTTCTGGTGATTACTCTTTTTCGGAAAACATTCTTCTTTGCCTCATTCATCATTCTTTATTGAGACTGGAAGAGAAAATCAAATAACTATCTGAATGAAAATGCAAATTTTCAATTTCAGATTTTTTCTTTTGAGTAAGGGTCCTTTCAGAATAACTATCAGATGTAGTTCAATGTCCAGCGTGGCTTCAGCCAGGAAAGTAGCTGTTTTCTGTAGTCATTCACGAAAATTGACTTCATTCTTATCTTGGATTTTTCAATTCAAGAAAAATTTCTATTCAATTGAGGATATTTCCCTTCTCAACATAGCATAATACCGAAATATTGAATAAATTCAATGTCAGTTGTCTTTCATAGTGGACGTCGTTGATCGGAAAATTTGAAATGAGTATTTTTTTCTGAAATTCCATCGCGAGTTCTTCACAGTGAGGATTTCTCATCGCTGCTTTCCTTGCCTCTTTTTCTTATAGAACACCTCCGATTCAGCTTTGTGTATTCAATTTTCGGGCATCGGGTGCTCTATTCTGTTTATTTCGAAGAGCCTTCAGCTCAGCCAGAAAGTGATCACAAGTATTGCATGTATCAGATCGGAGATAGCGAAAACTATTATAGAAATGCTTCTCAAGAATATTTCGATATGTTTCATATGACATAGGGGAGCCCTTACCGGTTTTGTCGTTCGGAAGATACATTTCCTAAGTTTTATTTTTATTAAAATGATGTTCTCTTTCTTTGAAACTTCGTATATATTCAGTACCTTCATTTTTCATTTCCTTTGACAATTCATGTTTTTTTTTTTTTTCGTTTTTCTATTGGCGCAATATGAGTGTCGTTTTTTTTTGAATGTTTTTCGATCGATTACATGCCTATAAATGCTTTGAAACAACCTGGGACGTCAGTAGTTTCATTGTCAATCGTTATTCTAGTCTATCTAAAATATGATGATCATGCAATTTGGCCATGGCTTCATCTGCAGGTCTCATTTGATTTACGGCATGAAGGTGATTAAACCTGCCAAGTAATCATTTTGTTCATCATGCAACAAACTGTAGGAATGGTTGTTTATGTTTGACCGATTTTCTCAATCTACGATGATAAAACACTTCAGTCTCTTGCATTGGCAATCTTCTTCTTTTTTACGGTTCTGTTGTCTTAACCACTTCATTACTTCATTTATTAGACATGTAATTTTCCTATTTTAGTGTTTCTTTCGCGAACAATAACATCACTTTCATTATCCGTCATCATATCCCAATTCGCCCGTATTTTTTACAATAACAATCCCACGTACTCAATTCTATGGAATCTAACTGAACATTTTTAATAAAAGAAATGCCATGTGATTTTTTCAGTGTGTTTATATATAAATATATATATATATATATATATATATATATGGTACTGGTAAATGCCTACATTAGAAGTTGAAACCAGCAGAATGATTTTGAAATACCACGATTGGAGTCACAAGTTGTGCAAACAAAACGTGACAGCCACCTACTAGATATTTTCGATTCTATTTACAGAAGATCCGTTCATGCACGATGTTGTACTTTATTTTTTCAATAGGAAATAGTTATTTTGTGGGAATCCCACAAAATAATTATTAGTGATTTTACCGTTTTAGATTAACATTTGGTTTTAAACTCTCGATTTAAATGAACATAACCTGCAAAGCAATCAATATATTTAAGATATGTATTAGTCTTTCACTCATTTGTAAATCTGTGTGTGCCCGTATTGTAAATAGATTCATTATTGTATTTCAACATGATGGTTGTGCTAATGGTAAGTTGATCTGATTTAAAGTTTTCATTTTGATCGTGGACAAACTGTTTTGCTTATATTTTAGTCTGACCCATTGAGAAAGGCCAAAACCCTTGCTGAAATATTTGGATTTAATTGATAAATAACATGAAATAACAACCTCTACTATTTGAATGAACCTCATGTACAGGAAAGAAAAAAAAAGCATATACAGTGGTTCAAGAAAATAAACAACTTACTATTTCCCCCTCGGGAATGTTGGATGGGGTCAAAATATCACCACTACTTCATATAACTTTTGTTCCTAAAAGCCTTCGTTACCAAGTTACGGGCCCTCAAAGTTACAGAATAAAAAATGTTTTTCTTTGATAACTTTCAAAGTGAATATCCAAAATCATCTAAATTTTGGTGATTGACTAAACAAATGAATTCCTTCTATGAGTTTGCATACAGGAGTCGGTTGTTTTGCTAAAAAGTCAGGAACATACTACCCCCGATGGTCCACACCCCAAAACTTTGAAGTTATCGGGATTTGTCAATATGTTTCAGCAAAACAAGGTTACCTGGACAATTTCCTGAATAAAAGTACTCGTGTGGAAAATCGATCGGAGCAACGATTTTTGATAAAAGTGCATTTTTGTTCGACGTTATCCAACCTGAGATGTCTACCATTATTCAAAAAGATGATGAAAATAGAAATTATAGGTACAATGTTCATCACAAATTTTTATCATGCAAACACGTTTACCTTACAGAAGTCATGGTGGAATAATCAATCGCAAGCCTCAAGAGCAAATAGGAATGCAAAATACGCTACAAAAAACTGCTCAATACAATTCCTTAGTCGGCGCAAACACCCTCTCTGCACTTGAAATAGCATGCCAGGGGCATTTCGTATGGCTTCACAATGTAATGTTATTCTATTCAACAAGGCATCTCTGGTGTGAATAGGTGTAGCGTTAACAAGGCTTTTCAGATGCCCCCACAGGAAGAAATTCGATGGATTTAAATCCGGAGACCGCAGTGGCCATGAATATGGCCCACCTCTACCAATCCATCTATTGGGGAGAATCTGGTTCAGATGGTCCCGCACAATTAAACTAAAATGGGAAGGAGGATAAACCACATATCTCTTCGGGTTTGCAATGGAACATAATCCAAAAGTCCATTCAAATCGTTCTGAATGAACTCCAAATAACGTTCTCCATTCAATCGGTCATGTAGATCGAATGGTCCCATAGGACGGTTTCCTATGATACCAGCCCAAACATTCACTTTGAATTTCCGTTGGTGTTTGGTTTGCAATATTCCATAGGGATTTTTTTCGGCCCATATGTGAAGATTATGAGAGTTGATTACTCCATATCTACTGAAACCTGCTGAACTTTGCTTATCCAGGAACCAATTGGCATATTCCAGTCATGCTGGAAAATCTTCAGGTGTCATGGCATGTACCTTCTGGATGTGATATGGGTGGAACAGTTGTTCCCTAATTATTCTATGAATAGTGGACTTGGATGTATGGAACTGTTCTGATAGGTTTCTGATGCTTATTGAAGGATCATCAGCGACAGCTTCCAAAATATTTTCTCCCAATACAACGGTACGCACAGCCCTAGGAGTGCCCTCACCACCTCGTTTTGGCAAAACTGAACCTACAATAAAATCGAAATAAAACAACAGGCTCCAATTAATTATCCATTGGACATACCTGTCTCCCTCAAGCTGCGATCGACACGCTCGAACGTTTCTCACGCCGGTAACGTTCGATTGGGAAAATGCGGCATACAGACGATGGGCTTCTGTATCATTAACCAAATGCTCGTCCATCCAATGCATGCATATCTGCATATTCGTTGAATGTAAACTGTTCGGCCATATCAAAACACTTCAAACTGTCCTATTAGAATATTGACAATACAATGACAAATCTCTTAACAAAACAAAATCGCTTTTTTTTATCCACACAATTTATTCTTCTACAAGGAGTTTTGTCAACATCTGTGGAATAAATGGAACATAAATTTATTCACCGGATATTTTTCACCTTTTCATGTGCAGCCGTTTTTGTAGTTTATTCGTTCTTTTTTTATTAGTTATGTCTTCCGATGTGCGTTTTTTCAGCTGAATTTATCTTCGGGTTAAAGATTTTCTCCCATGGAATTATAATTATCAGTGAAACTCCTCAACATTTAAGCTGTGAATACGAATTCGCAACATCCAAATGTTGAGTTCCATGAGATTAAGATAACACAACACGAAACGTGCTCATTCCACGAGTCCAGTAAAATTTCATAACTCATTGTGTCGAATGCCTTGGAGTAGATTTTGTTGGTCAGGTACGAGATTGAATTTTGTGTCGATCTGGCTTCTCTGAATCCATACTGTTTCTCTGAGAGAATATAATATTTGTTTACATAGCTTGTTATTCTGGATTTTATTATTTTTTCGAAGACTTTCAATAGGGCTGATAATAAGGGAATCGGTCTGTAGTTGCTAGGGCATGTTTCATCACCTGTTTTGAAGATTGGTACCACTATAGCTTTTTTCAGTGATGCTGGAAAACAGCCTTGAGTCAGGCACTGGTTTATTATATTTGTGAGGGATTCGTTCATGTACGTAATGATTTCTTTGAGTGTTTCGGCCATTAGATTGTCAATACCTGGAGACTTATGCTTTTTTAATTCCATAATAATAACAGCGATTTCTTCATTTGTTGTTGGAAGCATAACAATAGAATTGTTTACATTTTGTTGAGGGGTTGGGCTGTTTGGGTTTGTTTATTCTTTTCCGCTAAGATTTTGCCGATTGTGGTAAAGTGTTCCGCGAATACTGTTGCGATATCTGTTGCCTATAAAGGTTAACTATCAAAGGATAAGTATCAGTATCAACTAGCCTAAGTTATTCGACGTTTAATAACTCAAAAAAGTATTATATCAAATCAAATCAAATCAAATCAAATTTTATTGCTTTCGATAAAGTACATTACAGGTGTTATAAATTGTATCTAAAATAAGATCCCAGTTAGAGCATAATGAGCCTAGGCAAATTTTGCCTGTCTTGCTCTATGCTCGATCTGAGGACTTTATAAGTTCAATATACATTTTGTATTTATCATGTTAAGTCTGTGAGTAGATTATAGATTTAAAATATATTTGTTGAAGTTTTCATAATTCGAAAAATACTTTTTGTAGAGGTTTCATAGTGTCAAGCAGATGGTGCAGGAAGGTAGGCAGGTATTATTAATTTTTTTTTGTCAAGTGGATGTTGATTTTAATATATCTTAAAATATCTTTGGGTTTTTCAAAATATACTGTTTTGTTTCAATATTATATTTTTTCTGGTTTGAAATTTTTCTTAGAGCGGTTGGGATGGCATTGAAAAGTTTATATAGGGGAAACATATGAATTTTTCCTTATTATTGCCATCATGTGTCATTTCATGATATTCTGATGATTCGACATCTGGAAACCTTCTGATTTGCTTCATTGTTCCTCGCGATGGGCGGAGCCCCCATGGTTGAGTTTACTCCGTTCTCAGTAGTCTAAATGTTCCTGACCATTCCACTATTTTTTAATAACAATTCAGAATAAAGCATTTCTTGAGAATAATGAGAAACAAAATCTCAAGTATGTGAATTTTTCTCAATGGCTACTGAGGCAACACATTCAGGGTCAACTTCTGATTTGTCAATAGATTTAACGTTTTCTTGTACCATTGGGTTGCTTTTTGTCACGACTGGTCGCTGTAATGATGGTTACAGTGACTGTGGGATTGATTCAGTCAGATCAAATTGCCGATATTATGGAAATAGCTCCTGGTTGAAAAGGTAAACGATTTCATGTTATTCTTTCTCAGATATGAAAGCCATGAAATCTCATCTCCTGGGAGAAGTCAGTGAACAAATTCTCTCTTTCGAAGAATTTCGTACAGCCGGATTCAAATAGATGCCGCTTTGAATTCGACACCATTTTGTGAATACTAACTCCTCAGATGTTCCCACTTCTGGTCATTTTTCAACACTGGAGCTTTTAACTCCAGTATCAGATTCAGATCTAGACAATTTCAGAATTGGACGTTGAATCAGGTGTAAATTTGTACAACGTGAAATTGGAATTTGATTGCATTGGCTCTTTGAGTATTTATATACACCTTCGCAATGAAGCCACTAACTCCCATGAAGTCAAGTAACATGGCTTTTTTGTAAAATTATTTCAGTTGTCTTTTAAAATAGCCTCCTGATTAAATATTTAGAATACAGTCGGGAGCTGATGATGTAACTCGCGAAGTCCGTACCGTTACTGGACATTTTAACGCCTCGTTTATAATATTTGTCTTCCACTAAACAACTGAGAGATCCTGAAGTTTTTATTTATTCATCGTTTTGATTAAATACATGTTTTTTTTAATTATTATTCGGAAAATATATAGACTCATTCATCCATTGTGATATTCCATTCCATATTCCATGCTGATGATGATTCTGTTACTCAATGTATTATGAAACGCAACAAATTTTTGTTCAATATCAAAATTAAAATACCATGTTACTGTGTATTCAAATTTGGATACGGAAGAAGCAAGAATTCTCAAACTATTCAGTAGATTGCCGTGATAAATTTGTTGCCTGAGTAGTTTACAACAAAAATTAAAAATTATTGAAAGGTTGCCCAAAACGTGTCTGAAAAAAGTATAATGTACACGCTTCATCAGCCTCACCTGTATGTATGTATGAATGTTGGAAATAGAATTTTTAAAATTAATTTTCACCCACTTCCAGACGTTCGAATCATTTGAAATTTTACACACGTATCGAAATCCAATGACAATACAATAATTTCATAGTTATGACCTGGTATTTCAAAGACATGGAAGTCCAGAACCAGAACTTGTGTTAGCATGTGTTATATTGAAATGAAGACTTTGTATTTGATAGCTCTTCTTGATTTAGTTATTGAAAAATATGTATGTTAACCGAGTGCTATGTCATTATTTTGGCCTGCTCATATTGTAGAGAAATATTATAAATAACTCTTGGCAACGCTGTAATTCCTGGCACTACGGCGATCGGCGAGTTGCCATTTTTGAAGAACTTTTGAGGAAATGTCATTCTGTTTTCTTCCTATGCGGTTTCCGCAGTGTTCAAACAGGAGCATTTCTTCTGGGTTTTTTTTAATTACTTCGAAAAAAAAACTGAAAAAAATCCAACTACTTTTTTTATCGTTCTGGACACTGTTGTATTTTTTCCAGGAACAAGTGATCTCGCCCAATGAAGATTAACCTACAAACAACCTAGTTGAAATCGACAACCTGCTGGAAATTGCAATCTGGCCTGCAGAAATCGGTTCTTTCAGGGATCGGTTTTCTCTCGAGAGCCGATCTACTGGAAGTACTAGGCACTTTGCTCACCTCCTCCATTGGAGATGACCTGATCAAGATCCTAGCTGTAAGTTCTCTATCATCAGCTAGAACCGAAGAGAATGGTGGCTCATACATGCTACTGTCAAATGGCGGGAAAAATATATATTCCCTATACTTCCAGTGCCTAGAAGTTACTCAAACCAAGCTTATCCTCCTGATGCATTTCGTAGAAGTTGACGAATTGTAGTCCCTAACGCCTCAGCTTGTAGAAATACTCGAAATATTAAAATTTCCAACAAATTTGAACAAATGTCATTCATGTCAGAGGGTGAAATGCTCGCAATTTTGCTGTTCAAGAGACCCCGATTCAAAGATATGGAGAATGCACTGATCATTCTCAGCATAATTCACATTTTAAAGATATGGCGAATGCACTGGCCATTCTCAGCACATTCATTCGCCACAATTCAGTAATAACTTGCAACTTATGTGGATGAATTGATCGAGTTTTTCTCCCTCAGTCTTCTTTAGTCTTCTATAGTAATATGGAGTATAAGTTAAGAATAAAATTATAGTTTGAAAAAACTAAAAAAACACGCCAATATAGCAATAAGGACTGAGAAGTTGGAAATAATTAGAATAAAGTCATTGACCAAAATTTTTTATTATATGTAAAAAAGCGTGAGGTGCTTGATATCAGTTATCTTAATATCATTATGAAAAGTGAGTGAGGAGTACCCCACGCATTTTTTTACATGAGAGAACTTTTTTGGTCAATGACTTTTTTTTAAACTATAATTTTATTTTTTTCAATCATTTTCGATATTTTTTTGTGAATACGATACATCAAAAACATGTTGATTTTTATATTCTTTCATATTTAAAAAAAAAAACGGAAACATATGCGCCTTTGAATAAATTTCTGAAAATTCGAGGATTTGTGGAAGAAATTATCTCATACGGAGAATAGTTCCACTTCCATGTGATGTTTAATGGAAAACAGAATAATTCCATTCCCGAATAGAAATTCAATATCGAATCGCCGCGGTCAGAAAATAAAATACATTGGGTCATGCAAATACAAGGTAATTCACAAAAATATGACATGAATAGAAGATAGACAGGGTGTAAACTATCTTGTTGCATTTCCGCTCACATTTCATAGTCCCTAACAAAATAGAAATATTTTTTCTTTGAAATATCGAGTCCTCAACAAGCCACTTAACCAACATGAGAAACTTTTTTGTCACTGCTGACCCAGAGCCATAACCTCAATCTCCATAGTGTCAATATCCAGATTTATCGGTGGCACGTTGTTCCCGTTTATTTCTCAATTGATATGAACGAGTTCGATTTTGGCTAAATTGATAATATGCCGTTCGATTGTATTTACGTATGGCCTCCTGAACTCGGATCCAAAGTCAAAACGCAGCCGTCTCAAATACTTCAAGAATGGAGGTATATTATTTTTCAGTGCTTTTGTCGGCTACTAAAAACACTCAAAAGGGGTATGTTCAAACCAAAACACTAAACACACATACCCGAAATCATCATGTATTTATCGTTCGTAAAACTGCCAATATTTTTCTATTTTCACAAATAAAACACATCATTGTCAAATATTAGATGTCATTGTCATAGATTTTTTCGATTGCAAAAAGTGTATGAATAGTACATACGAATTTGAGGGTGGAATATATTTCTGTTCTGGAAGTAGATTGGTGCTACTTGTATCCACTTATCCAATATTATTAATATCGATGGATATAACAGCATTCAGGTTGATTCGAAAATATTCGTAAACATAATCATCCTAAAAAGAAAAGTATGCCTGGAACCAAGATCAATATATCCGATAATCTTGAAAGCCTTCTTCTACCATCCATAATTACATCCTGGAACAGTTTGAATTCAATTTAACGCATAATGAGATTGGGAAATGATCAACCACCTATCAGTTATTTCCTTGTATAAACTAATAATTGATTCAATGATGAACGGTAGCAGATCCTGCTTGAGAACTCCTGATGTTACTTGAATTCAAAGTTGGAAATAGTTGGTCAAATTGGATTCGATATGATCGTGTATTCAATAATTCTTATGCGATAACTCTAGAACAGTTAATTACTAGCAAGCGTTGCGTCTTTGTGGGAGGTAAGGGGAATTTCGAGGATCGTACATGGAGCAGAATTATGTCAGACTGACTTTCTATGCATTCCAATTTGTTTGGTTCAGTTCCATAGAGCACATAAGCGTTTAACGACGCGAAGGTTCAATTTATTTCTGACTATTTTATGTCGTTTCAAATATTGTGAATTTGCCTGGACGTAGGAGTAGACTAATTGAGTGGTAACGTAGATAGCCTAATTTAACTTCACTCGATTTTTTCTTTCATATCAAAAATATTTGTTCGAAGTACGCCCAAGAAATTGAACAAAAATTTGAACTATACTTAGAGTTCCAATTTCATATCTTCACTGAAAGAAACGTTGTTTTATTGTTGATGAATAGGCTTATCCAAGTATGATTTGTCGAATATCACTGTCATTTTCTTGTTTTGAATTAATTCTAACTCTGTCATATGTGGGAGTCCGGCCCTGTATAGCTCTGGATAACACTGACGAAAATCACTCTGCGAATAATTAGTGTTTCTGAGTAATTTTTTCAATTGATTAGCGGTCTTGTGCCAAAGATCGAAAGAAGAACTCCCCTCACACCTTCTACATTGGAGTTGCAACAAGAAACCTACTCAGTGGAATCCGACAAACCCATTGAATGTGGTAGCCTGGATCCGAAGGGCACTCTGCTGACCTTCCTTGGCGACGACTTGGTGAAGATTCCTGTTATTGGCAATTTCAAATCCACCAGAAAGAGCGACAGAACACCACCTCCTAAGAAGCACAAGAGAAACGACCTAAGGGTTCGTTGAAACCTTCCTCGAGCTTTGTAGGCTCCTGTCATTATAGTTGCTCGGGTCGTTGTAGTTGCTAATTAAGATCAAAATCAGCATAATTCCTCAAATGTGAAAATCTCGAATGAATTTGAAGCTCTGTCAGATGTGACACTAGGAAAATCCCACGACAATTTTTCTATGAATCACGGGCTTAGAAAATTCCCAGAACCAAATTCAAAAATCTACTAAGGTTCTAGCATCGCCGGAATTATCGAAAACTCCCAAATTCCTCAAAATTTGACCGACGATGCTACTAATATGGCCATCACAAACGATACTGTTCGATCAAAAACAGAACAGACACCACGAACGATTGAAAAACAACAGGTCCCTCCTATCACAGTCAGGGACAAAAGCAAGTGAGTAGTACTCTTTGAATCGATCAACATTGAGTTAGATCAACCATGAAAGGACGTATTTGGCGGAATAATTTTTTTCCAAATCCTTCTGACGATTACAGGAGAATTTCAAGTATCTTTAGGGATCAAAAGATCCAATTCCATACGTACACCCTCCCTGGAGTTCCTCATCTACAGGGTCGTCTTCAGAGGCGTCTGCGAGTTTTTTACTTGTTATGACATTGAAGCTGACATTGACAGGGGTTTTACCCCGAAAACAGTGGTTCGACTACATAGATTGAACGGAGAGAAGAAAGCTCTCTCCCTATCATTCTGGTTCTTATTATTGAAAAACAGCGTGACATCTTCAACGTCAAAGATATTATAAACGTCAGAGTAACAGCGGAACCACAAAGGCATAGAGCCTCTGTGGAGCCATCTCACCAAAGTCAAAATTTTGGCCACTGCCAGCTGAACTGCTGTGCCACCCCCGCTCGCCTAAGATGCGGAAGAAAAACACATTACTAAGGATTATGTGAAGCCGAAAACCGGAAAATCAAAGTGTGCGAATTGTGAGGGGGAGCACACTGCGAATTGTTGAGGATGCTCCAAGTGTCCCCGAGTGAGGCGTAGAGTGAATCTCCCGAATACAGGGCACCACAATCTGAGATTCTCCCCTGCAAACTCGGGCAGGACGCAGGCGGGGATGTCGTATGCAGCGGCAGCTCGTGATAACCCCCTGCTCAGACAGCTCAGCTCAATAGTCCCAGAGACCTTCTGTAGACTTCAGATCAAATTAGGGCATTGCTTGCACGATTTGCTGAGGCTGCTGCAACACTCTCGACCGATTTCAACCCTAACTGAAGGAATTGGAAATGGCCCTTATGGAGTTGGAATTGTAATGGCCGCCTCCAGAATAGAATTCCAAGAGTGTCTTGTAGAGAAAATTATTGATGCTGCTTTTCTGCGAGAAACTCGTCTCAGTGGTGGAACTGTTAGATTTCTTAACTACAAAAAGCGTAGGAATGATCAAATTAGGCGTGCGGGTGGTGGCGAGGCCATTTTGGTGAAGCGGTGTCATTCGCATGTTCAGATTGGCATTTCCGATGATGATACCCATGGTATGGAACTGTAGGTATTGTTTCCAACACGAGGATTGGTCCTATGCGTTCAATCAGTGCTTATAACCCTTCGAACAATCGAATACTTCCTGAGGCACACGATACACTCTTGATGAAAACAGATCAACCTGTTTCGGTCATGAGTGATCTGAACGCTAAGCGCACACACAATGGAGTCGGGTCACCAATCAGAATGGTAGGCGACTGTGGTTACATTGCGACAGGTATGGATACCAGGTGTTGGCTCCAGATGAGCCGACGCATTCTGGTCATCTCAGGCCCGATATGCTTGATATCGCTTTGGCCAGGAACATCACCTGGAATTGGGACATTTGCGCTCTCTCCGTGTTGGGCTCTGATCACAACCTGGTGATTCGAACCCTAGGGGGTGATTCACCGCCCCAGACAGATCGTATGTGCACCAAGGTGAAATGGGAGAGGTTCGATTCGCCCCTGGAGACATGTAACTGTGCTCCTTAGAGGAAAGATTCTTCACTTGAGTTGGACGGGGCCGTAGTGTGTATGAGTTCACCATCAGAAATGCTCTCAGGGATCACTCTCGAAGGGAACCAGCTCCTAGATTCAGGATGAATTTCCTCGAAGATTAAAGATCTTATTCAAAAACAAAATCGGACCAGAAGGGCCCATCAGAGGAGTCTGTTTCCTGCGGACAGAATCCATCTAAATGAATTGAATAGAGAGTTTAGGAAAAACATAACCAATTTCAGAAACGGAAGAATTAACAACACATCAGAAAATTCATAAAATGACGGACAACTTTGGAAACCCAATCGAAATTTGAAGTCTGAAAAGGCTGATTTCTCCCCTATTCATGGAGAGATCGGTATATGCTACGACTCCGAGACCGAAGCTCAAGCCTTCGCTGACTTGATGGGAAGGCAATTCAATGTGAATGAGCATCCAGACGATGATCTGGATCGTGGTCGTCTGCTGGAAAATCGGGTTCAACCCACTTTAAGAGAACCCACCCATGTCATTCGTCCAGCCTCGCTGAATGAACTTAAGGCGCAAAAAAGGATTAAGTCCTAAAAAAATTTCTGGTTGTGATGGAATTTCTAATCGTATGATTCATAACTTTCCGGACAACCTGGTGCAATCACTATTGAATATCATCAACAACTCTCTGCACCTTGAAATATTCCTTCGAAGGTGGAAGCATGCCATCGTGGTTATGATTCCGAAAGAAGGACAGAACCCTACCTTTCCACAAAATCATCGACCAATCAGTCTGCTATGCTGTTCAGCTGAGGTGGCTGAGAAAATCATTCTCGAAAAGCTTAACGATGAAGTGGATGACAGAAATGTCCTACCGAATGAGCAGTTCGGCTTTCGTCGCGCTCACTCCACGAAGCTGCAGGTTCTGGAGCTGGTGAAAAATACAATCATTTTTCTGAACACTAATAAAAGTGCTCATAAAGTGATTTTAGATATAGGCAAAGCCTTCGTCAGAGTTTGGCACCAAGGCCCATTCTGTAAATTGATTGATTTCCACTTGCGTTTGAGCCTGGTGGAGAGGATGGAGTCGTTGCTCATGGGTAGGACATTTCAGACCAAGGTCGACAATTCCTTTCCGGCCAACCAACTGATGGACGTTGTTCATTCGCAGAATGCATTGAACGACCTCCACCAGTGGTACCGGGAGTTGAAAATAAAGTTGAATCCTGATAAAACGCAAGCAATCTCGATGGGTCGCAAGAGAAACAACCCGGAGAGGAAAGTGACTATCTCTGGAAGGGAGATAGAATGATTGAAGCAAGTCAGGTACCTAGGGGTTACCGTGGATCGTCGGCTCACCTGGAAGTCGCATGTGAAGATAATCAAGAACAAAATTGCAAATAATATCTGCGCACATTACCCTCTGATTCATTCGAAAAAACAGAGTCAAGATCTATGAAACGATGTTCAGGCCTGTCATTTTGTATGCCTCAGCCGCCTGGCGCCAAACCTGCAGGACTAGCATTCGCGTCCTGGAACGAACGCAAATGAAAGTCCTGAGGATGATAGCGAGCGCTCCGTAGTGTGTGCAGAACTATCGAAATCTCGAAGACTTGAACCTGTAATCATCAGGAGTATAATCAGAGATCGCAATCGGAAAGGGAAGCCACTGATTACGACATAGACCACTCCCCGCGCTTCAAACGTCCCAGTCACTCCCTGGAGTGATGCGCTACCTATCAACCAATTCTGGGTAGTGAAAGCTCTACCCTCTATAGAAATTTTATTTTTCAAAATTCAGATTCAAAATTCCTACTCGGTCATTCTCGAGAATCACCAACATGGAAAGGGCTGGAGACCGGTCTCCACTCCTCGTCCAGTCAAAATTCCAAATTCGTGAATAGCTGTTGCTCACTTGTTCGAAGCTCAGAGAGTAAGAGACTTAGGGCTACACTCGTTTTCTAGTAACAGTGATAGAAGATCCTGAACCATCATATGTGTCATTGACAAATAACAAGGTATTTGTTATAAGCTAATATTTTCAATGTTATCCTGCTGAAACAGTATATATTTTGTCACAAACTCATTTGTTATTGACAAACTTTCAGGAATGGTATTATCGAATTTTGATTCATGTATTGAGTTGTTTTGATAAAAAGTGATCGCGATTTGGCATAAACAAATTATTTCACAATGATCAACCATCCATCCATTGGTTATTGTCACATCATTCTACGCAGGGCAAGTCTAAATGCGTTTCGTTTTACGATCACTCTCCCTCCATCTTTATAGTGCTTATTGCTGCGCTAACCGGCCTTGGATCTTAGATGTAGTTATAGTGTGTGTGAATCAATTGCACTTGATATATATATTCAAGTGCAACACATTATTTGAAGAAATTTTTTCCAATAAAGTTTTGTCTAATTCAGTAATTCAAATCTTTTTCTGCCAATGGATAATTGGTCAGAAAAGTTCATTTGGAATCTGAGAAATGTAGTATTACCTGAGAATTTGGTCACCGCAACTCTCAAAAATATATAGTGAACTCCAATACTCATATGTTCATCTATGTCAAACCTATGATTTAAAAACCATGCATTGAATTGGAAAGTAATCATTACATATGAATCACAGATGATAACGTTAATACAATATTTACTTCAAGGAGTAAGTAACCTAGGTAAGTAGAAATGAATTTCTTCTAAAGGTGAAGGAAAAAATCATTCAACATTGAATAATGATCGTTGAGCCTATAGATATTATAACCCAACATTGAACTGAATATATATCTAGGATTACTCAGAATATCATTAGTTTCCGATGGAATCACAAAAGGTCATCCATATTTAAAAATGGCATTGTTAACAATGAATAAAATGTATTCAATATAAACAAACTGTTCTCTCACTGTATCCGTTCTCTTCATTTGCATTGATTGGGTATAAGAGATTCTTTTCCGTGAGTTAGTCGGAATTGAAAGTGAGTACAAGTATTTTTTTGTTGATTCATTCGAAATCATTGGCCCCTCGATCACTAGTATGATATCATACAAAAAATCATGGATTATTGTTCGACATGAGAACTAATGGAAATTGATTTTTGTTGGAAAGAACAATGTATATTTTGATATCGACATTGTTCTGTAAATATAAATATATATATATATATATAATATTTATACGGTGTCCGTCATAAAGTTGGCTACATATGGAAAAAAATGGTTATTGAAATTTCTGAGAAAATATAATGGCGGTTCGTTTCTGCATGTCTGACAACTGAAAAATCCGTTGCGACTTATGTCACGTGACCTCAGATTTGATGGAAATTGAAAAAAGAGTTGTCTGGGGTGCCGAAAAATGGGTCAAATTGACAAGATATCGAACAAAATTAATGAGAAAATATGTTTGGAATCCAACGAGGACCTCATGTACCAATTTTGGATCAGAAATATTATACAATCTTGTTTTATCTGGAAACAGCTTTAATAACTTAAATCACATATAAGTTGAGGTCAAAACTTATCAAATATTTGTGGAATAGACATTTACCGGGAGAATAATTATGAGAACACGATTTAGTCCTGTCACTAGGTGTAGTCATGCCCCGTATATTGATGCATATGAGCTTATTCAATAAATAAAATTTCAACCAACTGATATTTGTAATCCGAACATAATAATACATTATTTGTCCTAATTGACTTTAGTATTGTTTAGGTGGATGTGGAAAATTAAAAAAAAAACTCAATAAATAAACAATGTACACATTTTCACTATTCTACGTGACCACCTTCGTGCTCCATACATATAAATGTTCTGGAAAACATTTCGCGGCGAATATTTTTCAACCTAATTCTGATGATCAGTGCTGCACAATTCCCTATCAAAATTTTTCAATGTTCTACGTTTCGAAATGGGCGTTGTTTGAAAACATTATTTTTCAGGTCACCCCATGAAAATAAATCATACGGCGTTAGGTCTGGAGAGCCAGCAGGTCAAGGTTTACCTGAATATCGACCTATCCACTGCTCACCAAACTCATTGTTCATTCGAAGTATGAATAGAAGCCCCATCTTGTGAAAAGAATAAACAAATCCTCTCTTGCAATGATAGATTGTCGATAAATGTAGATATCTCGGTCCGTAAAAAGTTAAGATACCGTTTGCCATTTAAATTTTGTCTAAAAAAGAAGAGACCTACAATTCGATCATTTAAAATTCCACACCATACATTCGATTTGAAACTATATTGGCCCTTATGATCTGCCCACCATCTATAATTTTGAGAACTGACGACGCCATTTGAGGTAGAAGTTGCTTCGTCAGAAAATAGCACATTTTTTGAGAAATCACGATTGTCTTCTAACATTTCCTGGAACCATGCACAAAAATAAAATTGAGCGTCATAATCCCTGTCTCGTAGTACTTGCACGAATTTTGGTTTGTATGGGTGCAAGTGATTTTGCTTAAAAATTCAACTTACAGAGGTTTAAGATATTTCTGCTTTTTCTGCCATAATTTTCGTCGAAACTCTTGGTGTCTCAGTGACTGTCAGTAAAACATGGTTTACATATTTTTTATTATTCACAACAGGCTTAACGTGAATACTTTTTCATTTGTTTTCGACCGAACCAGTTTCCTTAAGTTTTTGCAATATCTTTGCCACCATAGTAAAATGTTAATTTTGGTCTGGATGCCTTCTATTGAAAATTTCAGGCACTTCTCTTGTGCTATGATGATTTTTGCCATATATCAATGCTATTTCTATTTTTTCTTGTATACTCAGTTTCGGAGCCATTTCTATTGATAGATAAAAAACAGAAAAACTGATGAAGAATGACTACTACGACAAAATCGTCAACAAGTTATTGTTACAACAAAAGCAGTTCTTTTTTCAAAGCCGCCTTACAAAATTCAAAAATATATAAGTCATTGACGTTCAAATTAACTAACCAATATCAAAATAAGCAATGATAAATAATGTATTATGAAGTTTTAATTACCAATATTAGTTGGTTTGAATTTTATTTACGGGTTGAGAATATTGAATACTCATGTTGATCAATATACAGGGCATGACTACTCCTAGTGACAATACTAAATCTTGTTTTCATAATTAGTCTTCCACAAAATGTCAATTTCACGAATATTTGATTAGTTTTGACCCAAACTCATGTGATTCAGGTTGTTAAAGCTGTTTCCAGATGAAACAAGGATGTATAATGTTTGTTAGTAAGGCTAGAGGAATAAAATGGTATTTTTTATTTTTTCCTTCAATATGGTTTAAAATGGGTAGCCAACTTAATGCCGGACACTATATATATATATATATATATGAATATATATATATATATATATATATATATATATATATAATATATATATATATATATATAATATATATATATATATATATATATATATAAATATATATATATATATATATATTATATATATATATATATATATATATATATATATATATATATATATATATAATGAAAAAGGAAATTGTGGCATAATGGACATATTTAAATTAAAGAAAAAAAAGCATCCTCCAGCGAGACTAGAACTCGCAACCCTAAGCTTGCCGGACCTATGCTCTACCAATTGAGCTATGAAGGCTATGCGAAATCGACACACACTCGTGAACACTTTACTTAGCTTAGCTTAGGGTTGCGAGTTCGAGTCTCGCTGGAGGATGCTTTTTTTTTTAATTCAAATATGTCCATTATGCCACAATTTCCTTTTTCATAATTTCTCACGGACAACAATTCCCCACTTCACGACTTATATTTGGCTAAAATCTTATCAGTGGTTGGAGATCATCTTCCTGGATCTTCTACTGAAATCGTCACTTCGACGATGATGTTTGGGTGAATAGGTACCGGGTCTCGACGGCCACTGATAAGTACGTTTGATTTTTCTATTTCATTTCCCAAAATCGCATTAAATTGAAGGAAGTAAAGTGTTCACGAGTGTGTGTCGATTTCGCATAGCCTTCATAGCTCAATTGGTAGAGCATAGGTCCGGCAAGCTTAGGGTTGCAAGTTGGAGTCTCGCTGGAGGATGCTTTTTTTCTTTAATTCAAATATGTCCATTATGCCACAATTTCTTTTTCATAATTTCTCACGGACAACAATTCCCCACTTCACGACTTATATTTGGCTAAAATCTTATCAGTGGTTGGAGATCATCTTCCTGGATCTTCTACTGAAATCGTCACTTCGACGATGATGTTTGGGTGAATAGGTACCGGGTCCCGACGGCCACTGATAAGTACGTTTGATTTTTCTATTTCATTTCCCAACATCGCATTAAATTGAAAAAAGTAAAGTGTTCACGAGTGTGTGTCGATTTCGCATAGCCTTCATAGCTCAATTGGTAGAGCATAGGTCCGGCAAGCTTAGGGTTGCGAGTTCGAGTCTTGCTGGAGGATGCTTTTTTCTTTAATTAAATATGTCCATTATGCCACAATTTCCTTTTTCATAATTTCTCACGGACAACAATTCCCCACTTCACGATATATATATATATATATATATATATATATATATATATATATATATATATATATATATATATACGTTTCTTTGGTAACCTGCTTTCGATTGACATACAATTTTGAAGCATTTATTAATTTCTGAGGGATATTCGTAAAGAATTTTTTTTGATTGGCAAAAAAACACTTATTTATTTCTCTTGTCAAAATTTGCACGAAATGTTCCACATAGTCTTTACCGTTGCCACTTTGAATTATGTCCCGTCTTTCTTCTGCATATTGACCGCCCAATGTTTCAGTATCAATGACAATTCTTCTACGCTTCTATGCTCTTCCAGCTCGTTTTTTAGTTCATAGCAAAACTCCATAATTATTCTCCTTGTATGGTATTTTTCGAATTTTTTTTTCAGTAAGCGCATCAATAGACTGAAAATTCGCATTGCCAAAACGTGACATTCCGAAATTTATTAAGAATATGAAGCTGTCAAAGTCTTGGTGTCATAATGATTGAAGTCTTGGTGACATAGTGATTGAAAACTACCCGGAGTGTTGTTGTCAGTCAAATGTTGATATGATTGGGTGATTTGTGTGACATGACAAAAAGTTAAAGAAAATAATTGACTGTTGGAACTGTTAAAAAAATGTCACTTAAATAATCACTACCGCTGCTACGATTTTCTATCAGTTCCCCTATAAATTTTTTCATGAATAAAATTTTTTGAATTATATTTCACCTACTTTTGAATCGTGACTTTGCAAATCCGAAGTGTAGACAGTCAGATTTTTGCTGAAGGATCATTGAATTGAAGGAATCAATAAACACAATATTGAAAAAAAATATCATGCATTTTTCATTGATAAACACCTTCCAACGAAATTTGTATAAAACCATTGTGAAATCTTATATTTACAGTGATGCAATCAGTATTTTTTTAAATTTTTGACATTTGAATAAAAATAATTGCCTCAGAAAATTTAAACTCATTCATGTATATCAGCAATAAATTGTGAAATACACATCTTTTCTCTTGAACACGACATCAAATCCTCAGATATTCGAATGAATATTTATTTCTGAGAATGCTTTCAATTCGAATATAGCACATCTGGTATATTATTTGCGTTATTCGTTATGGAATAGAATAATGCTCCGTTATGGCAATTCATATACCCATGGAAAAAACCTCAAAGCACTAGATTTTATTTACAATCCACTCAAGCACGAACTGAAAACAAATTCTGAAAAACGTTTTAAAAAGCTTTCCCAGAGAACTCTTTGCAGGTGCACGCCTTCATCGTACCTACTCGTACAAATGGTGGAATGGGGTGTTTGATAGGCAACTTACCCTGTATGAAACGTTTCATGGTTGAGGGAAGCTTTTCGGAGGTAAACAGTCGGAAACTCGGGAAACAATTGTCCTGCCTGAAAAATTTAATTTAATTCTCTGGTTCTTTTCCAGGTTTTGTTCCAATAATGAATGGAGTTAGGCTGATAATTATTGCAGATACGAGGATTTGCAGTGAGGCGAAGAACAAACAAGAAAATAAATGGAATGTAAGAAAGTAAAGAGATTTGCTTGGCGTTATGGCCATAACGCCCGCTCATTGTACGAGGAGAAATGAAGCAAAAGCTATAACAAAATTATTTTTTTGGAAAAAATATTCGTACAAGTACAAACAACAACTCAATAAACAACAACAAACTAAGTCAAACAACCAATTTTTTTCAATAATCTTACCTAATTAAAATTATTAGTGCATTTTTTTTATTTTCCGGGAAAATCATGTGGAAAGAAAGAAAAAGCAAAGTGAATGGATATTGTTCGCAAATGTTTCTTTCTGATAAGCTCGATTATGTTCAATTCATGTCGTGTCCGCCTAACAATCCGCATACCGGTTTCAGGCTTTCTGGCCCTCATCAGTACGAAGTAGTCACCAGCCAGAGATCCGGAGAGCTGATGAGGGCCAGAAAGCCTGAAACCGGTATGCGGATTGTAAGGCGGACATGACATGGATCAAACATAATCGAGCTTATCAGAAAGAAACATTTACGAACAATATCCATTTATATGGATGTTTGGCATTGATTGTCAGGTGAATATCATTCAATGTTCTGCGGGTTTTTGCTAGACAAGTAGTTGTTTTTCGCCTGTGGTATACCAATTGTGTTCCAATTTATATTGAATCCTTTGTGAAGACGACTCTGTGTACTTCATGCACTTCATTTCTTAATTTATCCTCCTTCACTTGGCTCTTTCTTCCTTAAAATATATGCCAGTCGGGCAACTAAGCCACTACTACCAAGAAGGAATCTTCCAGTTAGAATCCTATCGAGGTAGGAGAAATGTATGGAGTGTTTCTTTCTGTCACTAGGTTTAACCGGTTGAAAGTTATCTTTCACGACGTACCTAAAGATGTTGTGAGCTTGATGGTGATTTCATTCGTGTTGTGTCTCGCTTTGGCCAGAGTTTTCCGGATCTCTGAATGGTGACTACTCCGTACTGATGAGGGCCAAATAGCCTGGAACGCTATGCGGATAGTTAGGCGGACACGACATGAATTGAACATAATCGAGCTTATCAGAAAAAAACATTTGCGAACAATATCCATTTATATGGAAGTTTGCATGGATTGTCAGGTGAATATCATTCAATGTTCTGCGTGATATTTGCTAGGAAAGTAGTTGTTTTTCACCTGTGGTCTACCAATTGTGGTCTACCAATTCATATTGAATCCTTCGTGAAGACGACTTTGTGTACTTTATGCACTTCATTTCTTAAAATCATGTGACCCAAAATCTTCGAAACTTTGAAAGAAGGAAACTTGACCACTACTACCTGAAAGTCATTTCATGAAAGAACCGCTAGAAAATACATGTGATTCTTCAACCGAATTTACTATCATTGTTGACACTTTGTTTTTGGGGAAAATGCTCTGTTCTATGGAACCCACCGCCACAGATGTACTTTTCCATTTTCCGTGCATTTTTAAAGTATCATACGATGCACCGGCCTCAATTGAAAGAGTTGCCGAAGTTCTCCTCTAACAATGTCCAGTAGATTCATTTGCATTATCCAATTTTGAGTATTTTGCAATCATTGAAGGCACACTTTCTATGGTATTTTTGCCAACAGATTGGACGGTGCACTGACCGTTTCGGTACGCGAGGAAAAATCTGAGATCCTCCACTCCACTGGGTCTTTAGGATAGATACTTTCTGACCAGCCCCAAACCCCTATTTTCTCCTCTTCCACAATACTGAATCCTTCCGACGTACAAGTTTTACTTTCCGGTATTTCAACATGTAAACAGCTACCCTTATCTTCTTTGTCATTTATATATAGTTCATCTCTCCTTACTCCCCCAACAGCACCCATTATCAGAACTACTTTATATAATCGATGAATTTCATCCGAAGCTTCACTGATAAATGTAACAACTTGATCTGCTGTCAAAACCTTGGATTTTTTCAGGATATATCCTATAGATTTCATTTCTGAGAATGCTATTAACCGCGAAGAATGGAAAACATCGGTATTTTCATTGACAATCAGTTTAGATCTCAAAATAGAATACTTCGTCCACAATGAATTTGAAAAAAAATTTAAAATCAATCAAAAACGTAAACAAAATGGAAGGAAAATCAAATAACATACCAATTCCTATGAGAACGCCAATAACATGGTCTTATCTATGGCAATAATTGAATTTTTCAATTTCCATTGAATAAATAGTTCGTATTTCTTGTCGTACAAGGGTCTGGACTTCTCCGGAAATGAATTTTTGGTTGCGTTGGTTGCATTTTATTTGATATTTTTTGGTAAATCGGTATATATTTCCATTACTTTTATGAGACGTATGTTACACAAAACAGCAATGACATTCACTGAATATAATTGAACACTGACCACAATATTCAACAAACCATGCCCACTGTATATCAATATCAACAAATGCCATGCCTACTGTAAGGAGAAAAGTAGAAAAAAAAATGCTAGGACCAATGATCCCATATAAAAATCGGTTTTTCATTAAAATAAAATGAATTTTTCGTCAAAAATAGAATCTTGTATGCACCACTGGTGTAACTAGATCCTGACGCTCATTGGGCAACATTCATTCCTTATACTAGAGGCCCTCGGGCTGAATGTTACCCTGTTCTAACACTAACATTAAATCATGGGAAAAAGCGATTCATAAATATGTGGCGGTACCTATGTCCTCAAAATCTCAGTTGGTTGGAGCCTCCGACTAGGAATGAGAAGGTCGTGGGTTCGAATCCTGCTTGAGGATGGTTCTTTCTTTAATTTGTCTGATATGCCACAATTTTTCCTTCCATGTATTTTTTACAGACGCAATTTTCCACTTTGTATTTATATATTTGGCAAAATCTTATCAGTGGTTGGAGATCATCTCCCTCAGCTTCGATTGAAACGGTCACGTCGATGGTGAGGTGGAGGTGTGAGGTAATCTGGTCTTGATGGCCATTGATGAGTACTCGAGATCTTTTCTGTCGTTTTAACACTAACATTAAGTTATGGGAAGAAGCGATTCACAAATATGCGGCAATACCTATGTCCTCGAATAGCTCAGTTGGTTAGAGCGTCTGACTAGAAATGGGAAGGTCGTGGGTTCGAATCCCGCTCGAGGATGTTTGTTTTTTTAAATTCATTAATTTGTCTGATTTGCCACAATATTTCACAGACGCATTTTCCAGTTCGTATAGATATGTTATCTAACCTCTTGCACACCCGTAAATAACGAGTGTTCAATGCCATTTTATAACGAATTACAGTGGTAAAGAATCTAAAAAAAAAAAATGTTGTTCAATGTAAAATTTGACGAAATAATGGGTAATTTCAAGTGACCTAGTCAAAGGAATACTTGGCAATAGCCGAATGCAATGAACATTCAACTCGATATTTGAATAATGTAGAATGTTGAACTGGTTGTGTACATTGTATCCATTACAGGCTGCCTGAGATAGATATTCAATTCCAACTTGAAAAATATAACTAACCTTGTTAGATCCAAACTGGTGATGAAGTCAGAACTAGTTGACTTCATACTCTGCTTTGAGGCAATCATCATAATAATCACAGTCACTTGTAAGAAACAAACACCACAAACACTATTGAAACGGGAAACATTCGCAATTGATTATTGTTTTGAAAAATCATATCACGACCATTGTATTGATTCAGACATTCAGAACACGTGAACTGAACACTGTTGCCAAGCAAGATTTTCGCATGCATTGTTCACAAAGCTGTCTACCAACGAAAGTTTGTTAGATTCTACCAGTGTTTTCAGATTGATTGGTGGATGCAAGATCCCAATAAGCGAATAATCAGAAAACAGTACGCGATGTGCAAGAGAATTAATTCGAACATTATTGTCTTTAATTTTTACTGGCTCTTGAAACTAAATACCGAACTGTTCGGTGCGTATTTTGAAGAGTAGAAGTCGAGATGAATCACTCGTCGCTTTCATGAATGGAGTAGGTATTCCGATTCTGGTTGGATTCTGGAGTCGCCAATCGGTCTGCGGAAATTTTCGTTTGAAAAATATCAATATAATAAACATTATTTTTGATAGAATGGCAGAAAAAGTTAATTTAGACAAGAATGTACAAATTAATTTTCGTTTCCATCGAGAACCGTTTTCTGATTAGTTGTTAACTAAGATCATCCATTCATCGGCCAATCAGAAAACTGCAGTAGAATCCAACAAACTTTTGTTCGTAGACAGCTTAGTAAACCGTGCATGTGAAACTCTTGCTTGCCAACAGTGTTCAGTTCACGTGTTCTGAATCACTACACACAATTATTTTTAAAACAATATTCAATTGCTAATGTTTGTGTCGTTTGTTTCTTACAAGTGACTGTGATGATTATGATAAGTGCCCCAAAGCAGATTATAGAGTCAACTAGTTCTGACCGACCTTATCACCTAGTTGGATATAACATGGTTAGCTGGTTTCTTCACTTTGGAATTGAATATATATCTTCAGGCAGCCTGCAATGTCCACATCAACCACACAATCAGTTCAACATTCTACATTATTCAAATGTCAAATTCAATCTTCATTGCAATCGGTAATTGCCAAAGTTTTCTTCCGAGAAGGTCAACCGAAATTATATTTTTTTTAGATTTCTACCAAGAACAAAATATTATTTTTTCAGATTTTTAACCACTGTAATTTGTTATAGAATGTATATATGAAATTATATTAATATATATATATATATGTATATATATATATATCTGGAGATTGTGGTTCTTGAATCCTGGTATATATATATATATATATATATATATATATATATATATATATATATATATATATATTTGGCGGAGCTTTCTTAGGTTATTGGATTCTGGGTAGGATATATCTAATATTTCGAATCATTTACGGCAACGTGTCTTCCCTTATCGGGGACTTCTTCAGGCTTTATTTAGTTTTTACATGTTCTGAAAAGTTTGTTATATTAGGAAGTTTAATCATCATAATGTAATTTTTTTTCCCATTATATTATTTAAGAGGTTAATATAACCAAATGGTGCACAGAAATGAATATAACCAAATGGTACATACCTTGGCAGCATTGAATGCGTTCTTCAACATGAGAGTTTCCTTTTTCTGTTTTGGTCTATGCTTGAAGAAGTCCCCGATCAGGGACGAAACGTTGCCATAAATGATTTGAAATATTAGATATATCCTACCCAAAATCCAATTACCTAAGAAAGCTCCGCCAAATATATATATATATATATATATATATATATATATATATATATATATATATATATGTATATATATATATATATGTATATATATATATATATGTATATATATATATATATATATACATGGTCTAGAACAACTGGTCGAGCTACCAACCCGCATCCCTGATGTCAACAACCAGTCTGCCAATACACTAGATCTTTTCCTCACCACCAATCCTGACCCGTATAGAATAGAAGTTTGTGCCCCACTTGGAAACTCTGACCACACCCTCATCTCCACAACATGCTCTTTCCATTTACCATCGAGCTGCACAATACCACCCCGTCTCATGTGGCATTACAATTCGGCCGACTGGGAAGGTCTTCGTATGTTTTTCTCAGCGTTTCCATGGAAGAGAGTTTGTTTCTCTTCAGTAGATCCAACACGATGTGCTGAGACAATTTCTGAAATCATCATGTTGGGGATGCAAACTTACATACCGAATACCGAAAGAAGAACATCATCCGATAAGACCTGGTTTAACAGAAACTTCTCTAGAGCTGTGGCTTCCAAACAGGCAGCATACCATCGATGGCTAAAAATCCGGGCCCTGAGACCAGAGCAGCATATGTCGAGGCTAGAGGCATTATGTAAAGAGACAATAGAATGCTCAAAAGATGACCACAAAGCCAAAATAAGATCAAAAATTACTGAATGTCCTAACGGATCCCGTTCATTTTGGTCTTTCGCAAAGCTGTGGGAAGAAATTTCACTTCCAGCTCATTTCCTCCCTAACCAAAGAAGATGGAACACTAGCAACGACTGCCCAGGTAAAAGCCAATATCTTTGCGCACCTATTTGCTGGAAATTCCACTCTGGATTCATCGGGAAAACAACCCCGAACATTACACCTATTGACAGTCACATGCCCGAGATCACCTTTCGCCAACGTACTATCAGAAAGATTTTGCTGGGTCTCAACACCAACAAAGCCTGTGGATCTGACGGAATCCCGCCGATTGTTCTCAAGAAATGTGCCCCGAACTAACACCTGTTCTTTGCAAGTTGTTCAACCACTCTTACAATTTGGGGTATTTCCGTCCAATTGGAAAATTGCAAGAGTACAGCCAGTCCCTAAAAAGGCAAAAAGGCCCTACCTAGCAACTACAGACCTATCGCACTGCTATCTATTATTTCAAAGGTCATGGAAAAGCCATCAACATCGAGCTCATGAAATATCTGGAAGACTCAGGAATTGTCAACGATAGGCAATATGGCTTCCGCCATCAGAGATCAAATGGTGACCTGCTCGCTTACGTCACACATATATGGCAGCTATATATTGAAAAGCATGGAGAAACTTTAGCTGTGGCATTAGATATCTCCAAGACAGTGCCATCGAGTTTCGCACCAGGGACTCCTCGCCAAGCATCCGCCTTATGGCTTGCCCCTTCAGCTGTGTTCTCTGCTTGCTAGTTTTCTCTCAAACAGGTCTCTCCATGTAGTGGTCGATGCAGTTTCATCTGACACTCTACTCATAAATGCTGGTGCTCCGCAAGGATCCATTCTCGCACCAACACTATTTCTACTTCACATCAACGACCTGTTGAAAGCAACTTCATGTCCAGTACACAGCTTTGCCGATGATAGTACCTCCATACCGCTTTCTCTTCCAGGGCCCCTATATCAGCCCGTGAAACCAGAAACGAACGAGGAAGAAATGTTAATAATATAAATATGGACTTGGCAACAATTCTCGAATGGGGATCTAATAACTTGGTAGAATTCAATGCAAACAAAACAGAAGCATGTCTTTTCTCTAGAAAAGCCGATCTCACTGTGCCTAACATAACTTCGTCAGGAGTAACCATACCACTGAAGCCATCCATATCGATGCTTGGTATTACTATCAGCAATAACCTTTCCTGGGAAAATCACGTGAGGTCCATTGCCAAAAGTGCATCCCAAAAACTTGGATTTCTGTTTCGTGCCAAGAGCTATTTCACCCCCAGTCAGCTGCTTATGATCTATAAGGCACAGATCCGACCTGTCATCGTCATCCTCTAGAATAATTGGCGATTTGTCTCTATTTTATAGATATTTTAAGGGAATTGTCTCGTCGGTGATGCCTCGCTTACAAACTCGCTCACTTGTCTGGAACACCGTAGAAAATTGGCGATTTGTCTCTATTTTATAGATATTTTCATGGGCGATGCTCTTCTGAAATATCAACAATCGTTCCTGCTTTGGCAGTCTCTTCGAGAATAACCCGTCAAGTTCAGTCATCACACCCCTTCGTGGTCACTTTGGAAACCTGCAGAACATCACTTTCCAAAGACTCGTTCATCCAACGAACAGCGAGGCTTTGGAACTCATTGCCTAGGGAGGTGTTCCCCGAGGCATACAACCTTCAGAAATTTAAGAAGAACACCAACTCCTACCTTCTTTCCCTAGGTTTCCACGATGTTCTCTGAACATTACAGGATATCCCTTTTCGTGGGAACCAGAACATAAAAAATATATATATATATATATATATATATATATATATATATATATATATATATATATATATATATATAAATTTGATGGAAATAGCCCTCAGAGAGAAGTGTTAATCGTAGACACGTGTTTCGGGCTCTTGGTCCTCATCATTACGGTGAAGAAGTGCAAGGATGAACAACACTTAGTAGTAAACAACAATTCAATGTAGTCAACAAACAGAAGCCAGCCGCACACTTGTGGTTTCGGTTAGCAGACCCTGTATTCCAGGGCAACAACAAACTAAACCACAAATGTGGGGCTGGCTTCTGTTTGTTGACTCCGTTGAAATGTTGTTCACTACCAAGTGTTGTTCATCCTTGCACTTCTTCACCGTACTGATGAGGGCCGAGAGCTCGGAATACGTGTCTACGGTTAACACTTATTTGAGGGCTATGTCCATTGGATGAAGAGAAATTTGTTACGAATCCAAGAGAGCATCACCATCGTAACAAATTTCTCTTCATCTAGTTATTTGTTTTGCGTTACTCTGAACGCACTAGGAGTACGACTATTGGTGTCGTGGGTTGGCCTATGCTGACATCTGTTGGTGACCTGTTGATGTGCACGAAATTTCGTTCCATTAAAATTCCACGATATTAGGTCTAAGCTCCACCGCACAGATTATAGGTGTCACTATCTATAATTTGATGCTTTTTATATATATATATATATATATATATATATATATATATATATATATATATATATATATATATACAGGGTGAGTCAGAATTAGACCGACAAACTCCGAATACAGATTCCTCACCTCATTCCGAAGTGAAAAGTTGCTATCAAGGTCTGTCCTAAACTGCATCGCCTCTGAGATACAGGTTGTCGAAAGTACGGAAAGAATTAAGATTTAATTTGTTCTCTCCTAAATTCCCGGAGGAAAAAATTTGAAACTTGATACACCAATCGAGGTATATGAACGAGCTAATTTGAAGTTAAATTTTTTCATTTTCGCATATCAGTGGCGTAGTTACGATGGTATATGTTCATATGTTCCTTCATATTTTCTTGGGACAAGTGAATGGACGAATGAGCGTTTGACGTCAGTTCGGCTCATCAATACTCAACCTAAAAGTCATGACATTCCATGTGCCTAAAACTGGAGGTTTCTGAGATGATTGAGAGAAACTGAAGGGATATGTCGTTAGTAGAGACATAATTTCCAATGTGCAATAATCGCATAATGCCAATCACTTACAACATATCGGAATATGTGTCAACCTCCTGAACATTTTCGAATGTTGGGAAAAAAAGACCGATAACTCCATTTCTTCATTCATCATATTATTTAATCGAGTAGATGTCGCGGATTCACTGATATGTTACCATACTTTCTTGCATATGATTGTTCAGGCAGATCAACTGACAAACAAACCCAACCTCAAATTCATAATATTCCACTCAGATAAGAGTTCAGGTCTAAAATATTTTTTGCGAAAAACTGAATATAAGTAGTCTTAATTCGTTGAAGTTTATGTTGGAGTATCATTATCAAAGCCATTCCTGATGGAATTATCTAGGAAAATATAATTTTGATCAAGAAAAACAGTAATTGTGTATTAATATCTAGTTGAAAAATAGGGGTGGTTCAGTGGGTTAACTACATAGAAACAAACAAGATATTGAAGCAAATAGTCAAATGGACCACAATTTTGTTCATTACACAATTGGCATCTCCGTATCATCGACTGGCTTTGATAATGATACTCCAACATAAACTTCAACAAATTAAGAGTACTTATCTTCAGTTTTTCGCAAAAATTATTTCAGATCTTAACTCTCATCTAAGTGGAGAATTATGAATTTGAGGTTGGGTTTGTTTGTCAGTTGATCTGTAAGAACAATTATATATGCAAGAAAGTATGGCAACATATCAGTGAATCCACGACATCGATTCGATCAAATAATGTGATGAATGAAAGAATGGAGTTATCGGTCTCATTCTGACTCACCCGTACTATGATTCCGATTCTTCCAACATTAAGAAATGTTCAGGAGGTTGACACATATCTCGATATGTTGTTATAAATTAGCATAATGTCTCTACTAAGGAGTTTTTCTCAATTATCTCAGAAACCTCCACTTTCAGGCACATGGTATGTTATGACTTTCAGGTATCGATTAGCCGAACTGATGTCGTACGCTCATTTGTCCATTCACTTGTCTCAAGGAAAATATGAAGGAACATATAACCACATACCATCGTAACTACGCCACTGGTTTGCGAAAATAAAAAATTATAACTTCAAATTAGCTCGTTTATAAACCTTGATTAGTGTACCAGGTTTCAAATTTTTTCCTTCAGAAATTTTGGAGAAAACAAATTAAATCTTCATTTTTTTCGTATTTTCGACACCCTGTATCTCGGAGGAGATGCATTTTAGGACATACCTTGAGGGCAACCTTTCAACTCAAAATGAGGTGAGGAATCTGTAGTCGGAGTTTGTCCATCTTATTCTGACTCTCCCTATATATATATATATATATATATATATATATATATATAATAATATATAATAATATATATATATATATAATAATATATATATATATATATATATATATATATATATATATATATATATATATATATATATATATATATATATATATTTTATGATAGGATTGATTTTGAGTTTATATATTTTTCTTCATTTTAGATTTGTTTCAGAGATTCCATGGATGAATCCCTATCATAACAAAATGAAAACTCCGACTATGTTGTCGTACCCTTTTTCGAACCTCTTTTCACCTTATCGCAGCTCAGTCGGTACGCCTAGGAACAAATAGTCACCTCTCTTTTGACTAGCAGGTTCAGTAATGCCAACTCATTGAACGGCTTGATATCAAATATGCTGTTTAGTGGGGAAAAAGTGTGGTAAGATGTTCAAAAATAAAACACATATTGCAGAAAATAATCAAATGGTTATTTATTGAGATAAAACCTTGAAAACTGTCCTACTCTGCAAAAATTACCTAATGGACTGAAAAAAAATTGTTATGAGTGAATAATATTGGTTGAAAAAAAAGTTGAAAGTTATAATCAGTCTTTTAGCATTGAAAATTGTTGAATTGTTCAATCGAAAGTAACACAGTGAATCAGATACTCAGTGGTAGTTAATAAAACTGGAGCGTTGCACTTTAGAGTGTTCTGCCAATAGAATACCTGTTATTCTTTTTTTGTGATATTTCCCAGCCTCATGGAAATACTTGTGTCATTGAAACTTACAGCTTTTTTGCATCCAAAACAAATTGTTGTTCCTGTGACTGGTTTTTGCAGGATTTCTCGTTCTGTCAATAGGTTAGTGGAATTTTTTAATATAATACTCCTCCCAGTTATGCCTTGATCAAATTGATCTCGTTCTGGAATGGTTTTGGTAGCTTTTTCTTGGAATTCACTATTATTTCTCTTCCAAAAATTTCTACGTGTCTGCTTTTTTTTTCAATTTTTGATCTCCCAAAACTTGTTATTTTTTTCCATGGCAACACACGCATTTCATCTTTTTCACAGATTTCAGAATTTCTTGCTACTTTCTACATCATTATTCGTCATTCTAATCAATTTGAATGATTTTATTAATGAATCTAATCCCAAACCTTATATATTATGTACAAATTCGT
Source organism: Gonioctena quinquepunctata (assembly GCA_018342105.1). Classification (NCBI taxonomy): domain Eukaryota; kingdom Metazoa; phylum Arthropoda; class Insecta; order Coleoptera; family Chrysomelidae; genus Gonioctena; species Gonioctena quinquepunctata. The sequence goes on from JAFIRS010001294.1 coordinate 234,513, forward strand.
ATAAAATTTATTTTTGACAATTTTCTGCTTTCATATTTTTATATTTCATCACTTTCCCACACAATTCCCTCGACATCCCATTGGTGGGTTTCCTGTTGATAAGATTCATCATACAGTATGTTCCAAATTCATATATCAATTGATCTACTTGTGATACAATGTTTTTCATAAATTTCATTGTGCATTTTCCTTGGACGTATTGTTGATCTCATACTTTTGACAACAGAAATACCCCAGGACTGACCTTATTGATACATATGCATCGACTAGAGAATAGAAGAGAATAGAAGATTCCAGAATAGTTAAAAGTGGAGAAAAATTGCAAAACAAACCTAGCATTTACCACGATAACTCAAATACCTACCTAATAATAATAATTATAAGTTCAATTGTTTTACAATATTCCCTAACATAACAATATATAATGTTATCCGCTCAGACAGGATTTCCTTTCGGGGGAAACTCCTCCAGCATGAATACGTCATGATCAACACCCTCATACTTTGGAATCAACTGTGACACTCACACAGAAATATGACGAATAATCAGATTTGGCCCATAACTTGAACCATTGTATTCATCAATAATCCCATGATTTTTTCCATGAACATCGTCTGTGATAAATGCGAACTGGTTCTGTTCTAATTCAAATTCATCAGTTCAATCTCCAGCGATGACAATGATTGAAAAGGCTTTCAGGCATAATCTTCAGTTTCGAAATCGCTATAGATACGCTACCATATTTGTCGGAAAAAAGTCAAGAATAATGTTTCGGAATGGAATGTTATTTGATAGACATTTTCATACGAGGGAAATTCCAACATTAGTACGAAGTGTACTTTTAGGCTCATGTGGGGTTGAATTTCGATGGATTATTTTATTCAGTTCATTTAATTATTCGAGAACTATAGAAAAAGGTTCATACTGTACAAGGGATATGAAATCAAATCCTTCTAGGAAAACACATTCTCCATCAAGACGTGTTCCAGTCGTTGTTAACAGGATCAGTGCAAAATGAAAAACAGCCTATGAGTAATGAACAAGTTGCTGTTGCAGTAATGGAAAACATACGGAGTTTTTGATAATGATTGGATTCTCAAACAACTAGTGCTTTTGAACATTATGAACACAGTACTGCAATGATTATGTCTGCGCAAAAAAAAAATAGGAGAGAGTTCGTTTCGGAACGTCACTCCTTGGGACTGTGAATGGCTATAAACCAAACGTTTTTACACCAAAACACCAATTGCACACGCATTGAACTCTCAAAGATTTTTTTCCTCATAATTTTTTATGATTCTAAGGAAAAATACCAATCACTTTTCGTTAAATATCTGCCAATAAATGTAAGAAATCTAAGGTTGGTCTTTACGTTTTGTTGAACTCGTCGTTTCATTGACATGCCATGTTGTAAACTGGTTAAGTTCATAGGGCCAGCCCACACACAAGAGCTCAATTCGAGGTATTATACAAATACTATCGCATAGGAGTGTCTAGGTGTGCTCTAACTGGTCCTACTTTCCGTCAGCTCTTTATTTGCGTTTTCGTACACTCATTTGTATTTTATTATGGGTTCTGATGAGTTAAGTGTCTAAGAATGAGGACACTACGATGTTTTTCACATCTGACTGTGACTTGTGAGTTGGGGTTAGAAGAGTTTAAAATATCTGAGGTATTCTGTATGCTGTCAGTTGGTACCGCACAAATAATATCATCGACATACTTCTATATAAAAGAAAAAGAGAAAAGAAGAGTAGGAATCATTGTGTCCAATAAATAATATTATATTACCTGTGCTAATAGGAGATTGATAGGAGAATCCATCGGGGTTCCAAATATCTGTTTGTGAAAATTGTTATTGAAACTAAAGTATGTGTTGTCAAAGATGAAGTTGATAAGTCTGATGAAATTGTTTTTTGAGATAGTAGTGAATTTTTCTATTTTATGCTAATTCAGTTCTAAAATATTTTCCATTAGGTTCAGAGGAATGTGTGTAAACTGAGATACAACATCTAACGGAATCAGAACATAAACAGGTGGTAGGGTGAAATCTAAAATGGGGTTGGCAGATGTTAAGGTATCCTTAATATTACAGTATGTGCTACCTCCAAAAGCGGATTTGAGAATGTTAGCCAAATATTTTGAAATGTTGATTGGTCGTTATGGTATATTGATATTGATAAATACATCCATCAACATCCATCCAAACAAATCAAAACAATTTAATTGGGATACTTAAGAACAATAATGAGATTAATGAACAAGATGCAAAGCAACTAATCATTTATAATTCTTTCTTTCCCAAAATGTATTGTTTACCAAAAATTCACGAACTCAATATACCATTTCGACCAATCGTCAGTTCTATCAACTTTTTTACATACAACATCCCAAAATATTTGGCTAACATTCTTGTATCCGCTTTTGAAGGCACAGACTATAATATAAAGGATATCTTTACATTTGTCAACCTTATTTCAGATTTTACCCTACCACCTGATTATATTTTGATTTCGTCAAATGTTGTATTTCTGTTCATACATATTCCTCTTGGCCTGATAAAAAATATTTTAGAACTAAATTGGCATAAAATAGAAAAATTCGCTACTATCTCAAAAAACAATTCCATCTGACTAATTAACTTCATCTTTGACAACACATACTTTACTTTCAATAACAAATTTCACAAACAGATTTTTGGAACACCGATGGGTTCTCCTATCAGTCCCATGTTAGCACGGATAATTTTAGATCATTCATTGGACACAATAACTCCCACTCTTTCCCTTTATATACAAGTATGTCGATGATATTATTTGTGCGGTACCAACTGACACCATTCAGAATACCTCAGATATTTTTGACTCTTTCAACACCAACTCACAATTCACAGTTGAATGTGAAAAAGATCATAGTGTCCCATTCTTAGACACTTAACTCATCAGAGCTCAAAATAATACAATAATATCAGACTTGTACCAAAAAGAAACTGCTTCTGGAAGATTTATCAACTATTTTTCAAATCATCCCAAAAACCAAAAATATAATACAGTGATAACTATGAAAAATAGAATCACTAACATTTCCCATGAATCTTTCATAAAACAAAATATAAAAAAAATATTTGACATCTTTGGAAATAACGGCTATCTCAAACATATTTTGTTAAAAAATTAATATACTATTCCAACATGTTCGATGGACCAATTGAAGACTCAAACATCCTGTTCGAATATAAAAAATTTCCATACATAGATAAATCATCCCAAAAAATCATTAGTGTTTTCAAAAACTATCCCCATATAAAGATTGCCAAATATAAAATTTTAAAAAATTCAAATGTATTTTCAAAAGTCATAGACAATACACCCTTATTATACAATAGCAACGTCGTCTATGAACTTCCGTGTCTGGAATGTCAAAGTTGTTACGTGGGACAAACATCACAGTGGTTAAAACAACGTATAATGCAACATAAGAGTGACTGTCGTTAGGGAAAAAACTCATGCCACCGCGCATGAGTTTATGTATAAGTATCATTATATGACTTTTTATTCGTTTTGCATTGAACAAATATTTATATATATATATATATATATATATATATATATATATATATATTTATATAAATATTTGTTCAATGCAAAACGAATAAAAGTCATATAATGATACTTATACATAAACTCATGCGCGGTGGCATGAGTTTTCCCTAACGACAGTCACTCTTATGTTGCATTATACGTTGTTTTAACCACTGTGATGTTTGTCCCACGTAACAACTTTGACATTCCAGACACGGAAGTTCATAGACGACGTTGCTATTGTATAATAAGGGTGTATTGTCTATGACTTTTGAAAATACATTTGAATTTTTTAAAATTTTATATTTGGCAATCTTTATATGGGATAGTTTTTGAAAACACTAATGATTTTTTGGGATGATTTATCTATGTATGGAAATTTTTTATATTCGAACAGGATGTTTGAGTCTTCAATTGGTCCATCGAACATGTTGGAATTGTATATTATTTTTTACCAAAATATGTTTGAGATAGCCGTTATTTCCAAAGATGTCAAATATTTTTTTTATATTTTGTTTTATGAAAGATCCATGGGAAATGTTAGTGATTCTATTTTTCATAGTTATCACTGTATTATATTTTTGGTTTTTGGGATGATGATTGAGTTATGTATAAGTATCATTATATGACTTTTTATTCGTTTTGCATTGAACAAATATTTATATATATATATATATATATATATATATATATATATATATATATATATATATATATATATATATATATATATATATATATATATATATATATATATATATATATATATATATATATATATATATATATATATATATATACACAAATACCTGCTATGTTTATTTTGCAATTTTTCTGAAACCTTGTACCATGTTCTAGTCGACGCAGATGTCTGAAGAGTTTAGCACTGGAGCTCTTTATTGTCATAAGTATGTTGCCAATAATTCATTTGATTTGCACAACCTATAAAAAATATAGAAATCAAAATTCATTAATAAAACCTTTAGATCTCAAGTAGACAAAAATAATATTCAAGTTGGAACATCCTGTATGCTAAATCAAATCAGAAAGGAACATGAGAGCGACATGTCGAAACATTTCGATGGAAAATGAAAAATATAAAAAATTTAGTACAGAAAATTGTCAGATATGAATTTTAACTAACTCTGTTTGTATTATGTAAGATATAGAAATGTAAATTGTATATAAAATCCATAGCATAGTTTAGAATGAGAGAGTCGGTGAAAACCTGAAATTTGTGAAAGAAAACAAAAAGTGATGGTTGCCAGGAAGCAAAATAACGAAGATTTGGGGAGATAAAAAAATTATTTTAGGATTAACACAGTGACAAAATTTATCAATTATAAATACGAAAATACTACGAGAATAGGGACACTTCAGCCAATTGAAAACTTTATAACATATTCAGAAACGATAACCGTTGAAAACTACCTAGTAAAAACTTCTTACCTCCAGAACACAGCAATATCCATATACGGAAATTGTCCAACAAGAGAAACAAGTCTGGACACAGTAGCAGCAGAATCCATCAGCCAGGGATACCTCTAGGACTCAAGAAAAGCACAAGTAAACAGATCACAGGTTTTTTTTTACAAGAAAACTAAACTGTGTGAACGTATTCGGGCAGACACTTTTGAAGTCATTTTATCATACCTCTTACTGTTATTGAGCAATATTTCGGGTTTTGTTCGATAATTTAAAATTACCTATAATTATTATTTTCAAAGGTATTTGATTGCACATTAGCAAAGTACTTCACTCCCACATATCACTGTTTTGACAAAATCACTACTTATAAGTTGATTTTCGCAGGATAGGTACATTTGAGTTTAAGATTTAATAAAAAAATAATTATTTGACTCTTTTCTGCATTCATTATTCATCTGTTGATCACATTGCAACCTGCAATTTCCATAAAACCGTATTTTGAACATTGACTTCAAGCAAAGCAATAAGATGGCACCACGGAATCCTGCTTTGCGAGGGAGTCATATCATGTTTCCATAGGCGTAACGACTGAGCTGAGATGAGGTAAAAGAATACGAGTATATGAAAAAGAATAAGCATAGCCGGATATCTTCAAAATTCTCAAATAAGAATAAAGCAATTAATCAAACTTATCATTACAAATGGCAAATATTTTATTATGATGACAATTGAAAAAAGCCGTTGATTTCTTCTTCCTTTTACATCGTGAGAGCAGGTAGATTTTGAATATGTACAGGTACAGGGTGTTTGTAACAACCCAGAAGACAATGGGAAAACAACAAACAATACTAAACAAGAAGAAAAACAAAGAAGGGGGAAAACATGAAGAAACATTTCAATCATACGTCTAAATTGATTGCAAAATATTGCAGTATATTTCGCTCAGTTGTCCTATATCAAATTCATATGACCATTGTATTCTTTTTTTTATATGGTCATCTCAAGAAATAATCTGCTTTGGTTGTTATTTTCGTGATCCAATATTTTAACATTCTCATAATCGAATTGGTGATCAGTTGTTCTCTAGTGTTCAGCCACAGCGCATGAGTTTTTTCCCTAACGACAGTCACTCTTATGTTGCATTATACGTTGTTTTAACCACTGTGATGTTTGTCCCACATAACAACTTTGACATTCCAGACACGGAAGTTCATAGACGACGTTGCAATTGTATAATGAGAGTGTATTGTCTTCGACTTTTGAAAATAAATTTGAATTTTTTCAAATTTTATATTTGGCAATCTTCATATAGGGATAGTTTTTGAAAATACTAATAATTTTTTGGGATGATTTATCTATGTATGGGAATTTTTCATATTTGAACAGGATGTTTGAGTCTTCAATTGGTCCATCGAACATGTTGGAATTGTATATTAATTTTTTATAAAATATGTTTGAGATAGCCGTTATTTCCAAAGATGTCAAATATTTTTTTTATATTTTGTTTTATGAAAGATTCATGAGAAATGTTAGTGATTCTATTTTTCATAGTAATCACTGTATTATATTTTTGGTTTTAGGGATGATTTGAGAAATAGTTGATAAATCTTCCAGAAGCAGTTTCTTTTTGGTACCAGTCTGATATCATTGTATTATTTTGAGTTCTGATGAGTAAAGTGTCTAAGAATGGGACACTATGATCTTCTTCACATTCAACTGTGAATTGTAAGTTGGTGTTGAAAGAGTTAAAAATATCTGAGGTATTCTGAATGCTGTCAGTTGGTACCGCACAAATAATATCATCGACATACTTGTATATGGAAGGAAAGAGTGGGAATTATTGTGTCCAATGAATGATCCAAAATTATCCGTGCCAACATGGGACTGATAGGAGAACCCATCGGTGTTCCAAAAATCTGTTCGTAAAATTTGTATTTGAAAGTAAGGTATGTATTGTCAAAGATGAAGTTATTTAGTCAGATGGAATTGTTTCTTGAGATAGTAGCGAATTTTTCTAGATTATGCCAATTTAGTTCTGACATACTCTTCATCAGGTATGAACAGAAATACAACATTTGACGAAATCAAAATATAATCAGGTGGTAGGGTAAAATCTGAAATAAGGTTGACAAATGTAAAAGGTATCCTTTATATTATAGTCTGTGCCTTCAAAAGCGGATTTAAGAATGTTAGCCGAATATTTTGGAATGTTGTATGTGAAAAAGTTAATAGAACTAACGATTGGTCGATATGGTATATTGAGTTCGTGAATTTTTGGTAAACAATACATTTTGGGCAAGAAAAAATTATAAATGATTAGTTGCTTTGCATCTTGTTCATCAATCCCATTATTGTTCTTAAGTATTCCAATTTAATTGTTTTGGTTTGTTCGGCTGGATGTTGTGGGGTCCCAATTTATCTCTATATATGTGGAGTTGTTTTGTTACAAGGCTTCAGATTCGCAACAGATTTCATTGAAACCTTACATCCACTTTTTTGTATACATCCTTCAGTCAGATAAAGGTGAATGTACTGTTGCAATGGATGAGGAGGATTATATTAACAAATCTGAAGCCTTGTTACAAGAAAACTCCACATATATGAGAATAAATGGGGACCCCACAATATCCATCCAAATAAAACGTAACAACTTGATTAAAATACTCAAGAATAATAATGAGATCAATCCAAGATGCAAAGCAACTAATCATCTATAATTCTTCCTTCCCCAAAATGTATTGTTTGGAAAAAATTCACAAACTCAATATACCATAACGACCAATCAACATTTCAAAATATTTAGCTAACATTTTTGAATCCGCTTTTGAAGGTTGCACAGACTATAATATAAACGATACCTTAACATTTGCCAACCTCATTTCAGATTTCACCCTACCACCTGATTATGTTTTGATTTCGTTAGATGTTGTATCTCTGTTTACACACATTCCTCTGAACCTGATGAGGAATATTTCAGAACTGAATTAGCATAAAATAGAAAAATTCACTACTATCTCAAAAAACAATATCATCAGACTTATCAACTTCATCTTTGACAACACATACTTCAGTTTCAATAACAAATTTCACAAACAGATATTTGGAACCCCGATGGATTCTTCTGTCAATCTCCTATAAGCACAGGTAATATAATATTATTTATTGGTCACAATAATTCCTACTCTCCTTTTCTCTTTTCCTTTTATATAAAAGTATGTCGATGATATTATTTGTGCGGTACCAACTGACAGCATACAGAATACCTCAGATATTTTTAACTCTTCTAACCCTAACTCACAAGTCACAGTGAAATGTGAAAAACATCGAAGTGTCCTCATTCTCAGACACTTAACTCATCAGAACTCATAATAAAATACAAATGAGTGTACGAAAACGCAAATAAAGAGCTGACGGAAAGTAGGACCAGTTAGAGCACACCTAGACACGTCCAATGACACTGAATGAGTATTATGTATAACTCGAATATGTTCAGAGTCTTCCTTTCGTTTGCCAAGCTCCCTACTAACTCAATTACTTACATGGAGTTACTTGAATTTGAAGACATTCAAGTTCACAAATATCGGAAATTCCAATTTCTTGGATTTTCACTACCATTTTGATGTGGCAATCATGATAAGTTGAACAGCAATTTGTACCTCTCCCTAAATCATTAGAAAATTATGGAAAAAAAATCCTGTGTCAGAGTTCAAAGGTGAAAGCGAACAATTGGTGTTTTGGTGTGAAAACGTTCGGTTTATAGCCATTCACAGTCCCATGGAGTGACGTTCCGAAACGACCTTTCTCCTATTTTTTTTGGGCAGACATAATCATTGCAGTACTGTGTTCATAATGTTCAAAAGCACTAATTGTTCGAGAATCCAATCATTACCAAAAACTCCGTATGTTTTCCATCACTGCAACAGCGACTTGTTCATTACTCATAGTTTTTTTTTATTTTGCATTGATCCTGTTAACAACAACTGGAACACGTCTTGATGGAGAATGTTTTCCCTAGAAGGATTTGATTTCATATCTCTTGTACAGTATGAACCTTTTTCCATAGTTCTCGAATAATTGGATGAACTGAACAAAATAATCCATCGAAATCCAACCCCACATAAGCCTAGAAGTACACTTCGTACTAATGTTGGAATTTCCCTCGTATGAAAATGTCTATCAAATAACATTCCATTCCGAAACATTATTCATGACTTCTTTCCGACAAATATGGTAGCGTATCTATAGCGATTTCGAAACTGAAAATTATGCCTAGAAGCCTTTCCAGTGCTAAACTCTTCAGACATCTGCGTCGACTAGAACATGGTACACGGTTTTAGAAAAATTGCAAAATAAACATAGCAGGTATTCATGTATAAGTATCATTATATGACTTTTTATTCGTTTTGCATTTAACAAATATTTATATATATATATATATATATATATATATATATATATATATTCACTATTTTTTTCTGTTTTTATTTTTCATTTCCGATATTTTGGTTGAACACTCTTTGTTCAGTTCTGTATTCAGCAGATATAGGACACAACAAAGAGTGTTTACCAAATTGTCGGAAATAATCAAGAAAAACAGAAAAATCACATTTTTATAATGATGAATGTACTGAATATGCAAAAAGGAAACGAATAAAGCCTGAAGAGTTCCCCGGCCAGGGACGAAACTGAACAAAAAAAACACTGAAATGAGTAATTGACTGTAGTAGACATGAATATGTTCAGAGATTACCTTCCTTTCGTTTGCCAAGCTCTCCTGTCCTAACTCAATGTGACTTTTTCATGGAGTTACTTGAAAAATTGTGTATAGACATTCTGAACTTTTCGAAATATCGGAAATTCCTTTTTTTTAGGATTTACTATGGATGTGACTACCATTTTGACTGTGCTGCAATTCATGATAAGTTGAACACCAATTCTAGAACCTCAAATCCCTATCATTAGACAAATATGGTTATATTAAAAAAACCTGTCAGATACCACCAGGTAACAGCGAAGGTGAAAGCGACAACAAATGTTTCCATTGTCATCCGAGTATATTGTTTCACATCAATTATACAAGAAAAAAAACATAGATATTGGTAAGTAATCTTTTCAAAAGAAATAAAAATATATATTTTGTTGTTTTTTACAATAAATGCTCAAAACGCCTGGAATTGTAGCAGACAACTTTTTCAAATGGGCATTTTTCATATATTGCCATCTAACCGCAGCTTGCCGGTAAACCAGGGGTCACGTGACGTATGTGAAAATATATTTTTCTAATTTTGAAATTTAAAGTGACACCTTTCAAAACTCGTTGAAGTTATCAAATGTTTAACTTTTCATCACCAGTTGCGAAAAGTAAAATTTTTCGCAACTGGTGATGAAAATTTCTTTACATTAGCAACATTACTAGCAGGGTTTAATTGGAGTCCGATCATAACATGGCCAACACGCGTCACGAGCACTTCATGCACGGTAATTGACCAAATTTTTATAAATTTTGAAAATGAAGGAACATGTGGGGTATTTGATAATAATATATCAGATCATAGATCAATTTTTTTGGAACTTGATCTGTATCGAAAACAATCACAACCAAAACAAAAAAAATGTTTGAAAGGAAACTTCCGGATGAATAACATCATTCAATTTGAAAAGAATCTTGAGAATGAAGACTGGTCCAAAATTGATTCTGCTCGTAACTTCGATGAGGCTTTTGAAACTTTTTATAATACGTTCATGTATCATTTTGACGGGGCTTTCCCTGCAGAAACTTTCATATATCGCGATACTGGCAAAAACTGGGTTGATAGCGAGGTCCTCCGTTCTAGTGGAGCTCTGAAAGATCTGTACATATCACAAAAAAATCATCCAAACTTGGGCACTGCTTACAAGGAATCGAAGCGGAAACATATTTCTCTGATCAAACAAATTCTGAAAATAATATGAAGGCCTCCTGGGAAGTAGTGGCTGATTTGACAAACAAACATAAAGGAATACATAATATTACGTTGAATTTTAATGGCTATTTGGAAGTTGATCCTGATAAAGTTGCTGAGGAGTTGAACTCTTTCATAGATGCACCCAAACAAATAATGGAAAATATATGTAATGATGAGTTTACTATACCCAAGAATAATTTCAATTGCTATAGTTTGTTTCTGGAACCTTTTTCTGAGGATGAATTTTACACTCTATTAAATTCTCGATTGAAAACCGAAAAATCTGCGGGATTGGATGAAGTTCTAGGATTTGTATTGTTGAGAGTATTGGAGGTGATTATTGAGCCATTCACAATTTTAGTTAATATGTCTTTAAAATCAGATGCATTTCCACAAAGCATTAAAACTGGAAAGGTTGTACCTCTCTTCAAGAAGAATGATCGTACTCTATCAGAGAATTATCGCCCGGTAACTGTACTATATAGTCTCGCAAGAAATTTTAATATGCATTATTGGATAGACTTCCATCATTCTTGAAAAAACACGAAGTCATAAGCAACAGTCAGCACGGTTTCCGTCATGAAATGTCTACATCTACGGCAATGTATTCGTTCCATGAACGCATTGCCCAGTTTATCGATGAGGATGAATGCCCTGTAGCAATATTTTGCGACTTGAGCGGAGCTTTCGATTGTGTGAACCATCAGAAGCTTCTAGATATATTGGAGAGTTTAGGCATAAGAGGTATACCATTAAACTGGATTTCATCCTTTTTAAAAGACAGGAAACAAGTTGTCACGATGCAGTTCAAAAACGAAAGCCAAATCAAAACCATACGTTCGAGTAGTGGGGAATTCGAAATGGGTGTTCCCCAAGGCTCCATCTTGGGTCCAATTTTATTCATTTTGTATGTAAATCACCTAGATGCTATAATTGGTACCGCAGATTATACTGCGTATGCAGATGACTTTTCATTGGTTTTGTCCTCCACAGATAGTGAACACCTAATATTGAAATGTATTGAAACACTTAATACAGTATCATCTATTTTCAATAGCAGAAACTTATTTTTGAATATTAAAAAAACACAGATGTTAAGAATTCACTCCGTCAAAAAACTATTGATGACCTTGAAGTTAAAATTGGAGGAAACACTATGTGCAATACACATGATTTGGTAAGGTTTTTGGGGGTGACTCTGGATGAAAACCTCTCCTGGAATCCCATTGCCAACAATTATGTTCCAAACTGAATTCTTTAGATATCTATTCATCAATTTACGAACTGTACTAGAAGTGAAACAGATGTTGAATGTTTACTACGCTGAAGTTGAATCAAGACTCAGATATGGCATTTGCCTGTGGGGCAATGCACCAGGTACGAAAGATATCTTTATTGGACAAAAACGAATCTTGAGATGTATCGCAAAAATTTCTGACAGATAATCGTGTAGACCATTTTTCAAAACATTTTGTATCTTGACACTTCCATGCCTCTTCATTTTCGAAACCTGTGTCCATGTTTTCAGAAATAAGGAAACTTTTATACGAAATTCTGATATTAATGGTTATGAAACAAGGAACAAGCACCATTTTCATGTAAATTTAGCTCGGAAAAAAATTAATTGATGTGCTCCTGATCATATTGGACTCAAAATATTTAACAATCTTCCGGAAGAACTGAAGGGTATTAACATATTTTCTCCATACAAACATGAGTTGAAGATTTTTCCTTGAAAGAATGTTTTTATAGTATAGGTGATTTTATACAAAACTAGACTTTGTGATAATTGGACTTTGTGATAATTATGTTTGACGGAAGTGTTTCTTTTTCGATATTTTTATTATTCTATTGTTGGTTTCTATATATACTATGCATGTCTTTTTTTTATATATACATTCTTGTTTTTAACTGTAATTTTTTATGTAGATATACTAATGTAATTGTACTAACTAAATGACAATTCCAATATATGAAAACTATGTCGAAAAAATGGGAATAAATATTTGATTGATTGATTAAAAAGTAAATTTCTCCACCAGTTGCAAAAAATACAGGAATACAATTTGTTATAACTTTGAGGCTAAACTATTTAAAGTACCTGTTCATTGTTATTGTAGGGTCTGTATATATTATGAAGATAATTTTTTTTCGAATTCAATAGATAACATGTAATGGTGAGAACTAATTATAAATATTCCTTACTCTTGGAGTTTTTGAGCTATTCGCAAATAACTAGACCCTTCTTTTTTCGAATTCTTATCTGTTCATAAAATTTGTTATTCTTTATGAGCGAATGAGAAACTTCCGCACATTTTTGTAGACGTCATCGATATCGAATGACCCATCGCACCTATTTTAATTTGTTTTAACTCTAATTAACGCGTTTATCAAGGTATGAACTATCCTAAATTTGAGAATTAGTGTAGGCAGTTCTACGATTTCTGGTTTGATTCCATAGTTCACCACCCCGTTAATATTAAATCGTATTTTTTTTAATGAGTCGTGTCACATGGTGGGTCACCACTTTAGCGATGCTAATCATCGAGCACAATGTTGTGTATTATTAACCCGACTATGTGGAGAGCGTGACTTCGTTCTGCTTTGTAACATGCACTGAATATTTGAGCTGATATCGATTTCGGCTGACGCTGTTGACTCTAATACAAATAATTCAGACTGGCACACCGGATCGTCCACTAACATAGTTGGAAATTTCTGCCTTCACTTTTCCCGAAGGTACTAGTGGAGCTTGGCAGCCATACACTAGAACACTTTGATGTGATTCCGAAAACTTTGAATATTTTATACACTGTAGTAAACCATATCAGTAATTGGCTTTGATATTGTGATATTTTTTAAAGACAAAAAAGCACCACGAAATATATAGAAGGCCCAAGAGAATTTTGGAATAGTAATAAAATCATCAATAATTTCAACATCTATATTCATTCTTATACAATTTTTGCTATGTTATGCAATATATATATATATATATATATATATATATATATATATATATATATATATATATATATATATATATATCGTTTTGTGCAGTCTCCTTTTGGGAGAAAAACATTTGATATGCCGACGTTTCGACCGTGTCCACGGTCTTCTTCACGGACTACATATATATTTTTCGTTGATACAAAGATACAATATTGATGATGAAATGGACTTACCTGAGAATTATTAGCTGGACCATTATTTGAAAAAAGGGAAAGTTTAAAAGCACCACATGATTTATTTTTCATAATTATATTATTTTTTTCCTCCTCTTCATTGTGTTGTCTGTATAAATAAACATACTTTGTTGTTGTTCTTTTTCTTCCTTATTAAAAACATGTGAGCAATCCGATATAACTCCATTGTATATTCGTGGTTCAAGAAACTCAAAACAACTATATATATATATATTACATAACATAGCAACAATTTAATAAGAATAAATATTGATGTTGAATTTTTTGATGATTTTATCACCATTCCAAAATTCTCCTGGGCTTTATATATATATATATATATATATATATATATATATATATATATGAATGTTTGTGCCTTTTGAAATTGTCTGTAGATTGTGGGAGGATATGACTCTTCAGCCTCTACGTTCCACGACCTATGAGGTCATTTGTGCATTAAACTTCGTCTTTTCAAGACCAGGGACTTTGAGGTTCCTTGCGAAGTGTGTCAGTTTCCTGGCAGCTGAGTTCCTGATGTATGAGGGTGCTATTGAAAACCCTTCATGGAACTTAAGAGTTTTGCAAAACATTGCTTGCCAGTCGCGTAGCAGGTGTTCAGCAGTTTCAGCAAAGTTCTTGCCGTAAAGGCACATATAACTGCATGGTCTATGCATTTTTTGGGGTGATACCTCATAGGACAATGTCCGGTGAGCTGTCCCGTTACCATTTCCAAATATTTCTAGTTCAATTTGAAAAGCTATCTGGCTTTCCTTGGCGATGGGATCAGACCTTGTTGCTTGTCTTTTCCCAGTGAGTTTTGGAGGGACCACAGAAGGGTTCTGGGTCAGGAGATTGAGAGTTTGCCTCTTTCTTGGCATAGCTGTCTACTTCCTCATTCCTTCGATTTCCTCGTGACCTGGCACCCACATCAGAGTGAACTGATTGCATTAGGGATCCAATTGCATCATGGAGAGTTTGCAATCCCTGGTCAGTCTAGACTCATGAATATGTGACTCTAGATCTTTTGATACTGCTTGGCTATATGATAGGATATGGCTAACTGGAGCTTCTTGCAAAATATTCTTGGTCGCAGATTTTTCTAGCATGGATTTCTGTTTGAAAAAATTGTTGAGGCTTTGTCTAGGGATTTTGAGAGCCCAAAACTAGGACCCGTTACTTCCAATCTAGAAATTTCATCCATCTTGGAACCATCAGTATACCATACTGATGCATTCCTTTCTTATTAAGGCCCGTTAGTTACGAATATATGGTGGTTATGCATAACCACTCCATAATTCAGTTCAAAGTTGTGCCTAGCCAGCACCATATCTGAAATATTTTCCAGAATCTTCAGATCTCCAATCAGATTTCCAGCTCTCGAGTTTGATGCCTCGTGCAATCTGTGGGCCCTCCTTACCGCTTCCTCCATAACTCACAAGTGAAGTGACGGAAGGATGAGCATTATCTCTAATGTTGCAATGGGGCACGTGATTATTGCCTCTGTGATTCCTAGACAGGCTAAACGCTCGATTTGTACCAAAGTACTGTTGAGTTTTTGGCCACCATACTAAGGCATAGGCGAACATGGGTTTTATGATCGTTTGATATAACCAGTATACCATTTTGGCAACAAACCTATACGGAAAAAAAGGATTTGTAAATTCAACCAAATTTATTTAGTCACCAATATTGGCTTGATCCGACTAAATAAAATTCATCGAAACATAGGTGTATTCATTGATGGAATCATTATATTGCGGTAACAACATGGATTTCTCAATGGCTGATTTTTTTTAAATTTATATATATGTTCACTCAGCGAAACAATCTCCAACTCATATTCGAATGAATATTTGTTTCAACACAAATATAATATTTATTTCAATAAACAAAGTAATAGATTGATAATATTATATTGGTTGAATTATATGAGTTAGATGGCGAAGCTTTCGCACAACTGACCTTAACATAGGTAATTTCACCAAATAGCAAAGCCAACGTATCATCGTTGCGACGTCTGGACTTGGATGCCTGGAGTAGGCTCTCATGCTCGGTTGCCATATTTGTCAATTCACTGGATTAACAAAATGATGACTCATTTGAATAAATATTTGAAATTCTCAGTGAAGAGATCAGCTTATTTTGTTGAATTGACATTTATTGAATTCATCAATTTTACATGAGGACTTTTTAAATAAATATTTTTGTTGAAGCAATCATAAAATTTTGTAGATTTGAATATTTGATTCAACAAAATAATGACATTGTTGGAACATTTCTGGCAAAACGAGTTTTTAATAGAGTTGGTCGAATAATATATTTGGTTCATGCAAATTAGTTTCAGTTGATTGAAACTTCAAATTTGATTCAAAACCAAGAAATAATTTCACCCATTTTGAGACTATATTTTGTTTGCATATACGACACTTCTAATTGTTTGATTCAAATAAATTTCATTTGATTCAACAATTTGATTTTTTTTGTGAATTTTTGCCAAAAACTCTGCAACACGTCTACGTTCCGCTATAGCCTGGAAGCAATGTTATTGATATGTTAATCTTTGTTCAATAATAACGCCCAGGTTTTTGAATTCCTTGAACAAAGTTTGCTGAGTTCCATTCCCGGTTGGGGTTTTCAGTGTGTACTTTCACCTATCAATGAATGAAACCGGCACTGTTTTGCAAGGATTAACATTCAGTCCTTTCTTTGCACACCAGTTTCTGATTAAAGTTAGGGCTATCTGCATGCGATTGGATATTATCATGTCATGTTTGCCCCTAATAGTAACGACCAGGTCATCAGCGTAACCGTGTGGCGGAATTCCAGAGTCATGTATCTTCACTATCAGATCATCCACGGTCGATGACCACAGCAAAGGCGATGGGACCCTAGCTTGATGAGGTGTTTATATTCCTTCTCTCTAGTAATTTTATGATGGAGTCATGCGAAGAATTATGGAAATCATCCTCTATATTAATGAATGCACATAGAGCCATTTCTTCGGCCAATGCTTTCAACTAAGCATTGTAGTGCATTGATCGTTGATTTTCCAGCTTGATAGGCAAACTGTTTTTCTTGAAGCGGTCTGTCCAAGAGAATTAACTTCTTGAATAACAGTCTATATTGTTTTCCATTGTTTCAGGAGAGAAGAGGTGTAACTGGTGGGGAGTCAAGACTTCGGTTCGTCTGCTGGAAGTCTCCCAGTCTTCGGTATGGAAACATCGTGGTCAAAAACATCCTTCCAAAGACCTCGTTCATCCAAGAACGCGAGGCGTTGAACCTTCCAGAGGTTTGAGCTAACTCAGAAATTTAGAAGAACACCAACCTACTCTGGCCCGATGTTCTGAACATTCAGGATATCCTTTTCAACAGAACATAAAAAAATCTGTAGCCTTCCAGGTTTCGGTTCGACCAAAAAGCTGCCTATATCCTTTCAGGTCCATTATCAGGTCATTTTGTAATGAGGCCGGAAATAATAGGTCCTTCTTGGTCGATTTGGAAAGTTTGAAGGTCTTGATGTCTCATTTGATCTTTTGGGTGGGGAAGATATTTCCTTTGGGCTCCTGCTGGATTTGCAGGGGTTATTGGCCACTCCTTTCAGCTGAACACTTTGCAATTTGTCTCCAACAACCATGTGTACAGAAAAGTGTGTCTGGGTGAAAACCAGGGTGTTCATGAAATCACGTGTGGAATCATGTTGAGAAGGTGAACATTCTTAATTGAATGGAGATATTTCTCTGAAAATTCAGAGATATACCATGAAAATAAGGATAATTTTGTAATGTCCAACATAAAACAATAACTTCTCCGGCTATAGCCACACAGGACATTGGAGTACATCTGCAATGGACATCAAACAATGATAATAGGATGTCCAGCCCGGACAATAGTTGTATTTTGTTAGATATTCCAAAAATAACTTCATTTCTATCGTAGATTCTTCAATCTTCAGAAAAGTCTTTTTGTGCAATATTTGAATGAGAATGTTATGTTTTCAACGAAATTAATATTTTATTATTTCGGTTGAGAAGGAAAAAGGAAGAAATTTCCTCGCAACAATTCACATAGATAATTCAGGAAAAAATTGATCATCTGCGGTCGGCCTTGCCCTGCGACCATGGCTTTTCACCAAGGCCAGTGAGTAGGTACACTTTTCCCAACCAATAATTCGGTAGAAACCTGTGGTGTTTCCAATAAGAGGTAGAGATAATCAAGAACTCATCATTCCTTAACTCGGGACTGCCATCCCAACGGCCCCTCCGAAGGACGGCATACCTCTCGCTACATTTTGTGCTCATTGATATAGCACCTGCAGATGTGAATATGCTACTACGCTGCAGATGTGCGGGTTTTCAGTATGCGAGTATTCTTTGGCACGTACTAACTGCTCTCGATACTGCTTGGATTCAGATGATTGATAGACATTGCTCCCACGTTCAGTTCGACATCGAATTTGACAGCAGAAAGTAAGTACGAAATGAAATAAATAAATAAAATAAAAAGTAACCTTGACTATCAGAGGTTTGAATGAAAATTGTACATGTTGCGAAAATAAAATTCACCACTTGAGTGTTCGCTTCAAAGTCACGGATTTGTCTGTTTCTGTTTTTCATTTCTGTTGACATATCATGGCATTAAAGAATGTAAAAAGCGTGAAATTTTATGGCATAATAATTAAAAACCGAATTAAAATGACGATTGAAATATTTCATTGATTATTTTTTAAACCAATGGAAACTTTCAATTCAAATCAAATTCATGTACGCTTTGGCCAATCTAGTTATTATTATAGTGGGAATAATCTACCTAGCAAATTGCCGCGGGATTAATTCGAGGTATTTTGTTTTCATTGTCTGACAACGTATATTTTCAACAATTTGACGTCTGTCATCAACTCGCATGAAGTGAGAAATGAATCAAAACCGGTTTAGTACCTTGTGTCATTGTGCAAGAAAATGTATTTATGATCGTAACATCAAAAAATAATATATAGAATACCACACAAGAATTGGATGAAGTGGAAAATAATTCCCCACATTTCTTTCTCAAATTCGTTGCTATTTGGCAATAGCCACTCGAGCCCGTTGGGCTCTCGTGTCTATTGCCTGGCAACAAGTTTTCGGAAATCCATCGAATTATTTTCACTTTATTCTCATTCTCTTGTGGTATAACAAGTGAAAATAGTACCGGTTGTTATTTCTAATTGTAATATATCGATGAAAACGTATGCGCTATTGGACGATGCATCCACTGTGACTTTGATTCATCAAGATTTGGCTGACGAGTTGAATTTCAATGGACCCCAACAACCGTTATGTTCACAGTGGACCAACAATGATGTTGATGAACAAGATGATTCTAGAGTGGTTAGTTTCAAGATGTCTGCAGAAACTTATAATAAAAACTTTTGAATGCGACACGTCAGTACAATAAAAGGACTTTCCGCTTACCCGACAAACCATAAATAATGAAGATATTTCACAAACATATTCCTATATCAACAATAACACGACATCTATAACTCAAGCTGAACCAAAAATTTTGATTGAGCAGGACAATTGGCCCTTATTGGTTAGCCGACAGCTTATCAATGGGTATTTGAATGGTCCAGCAAAACGTTACTTGGATGTGTTTTCCATGCCAATTGCAACATATCCCATGGGGGTAGCTGAATACACACGGTGTGCCACATACAGTGCTCGTCAAAAGTCCCCTCCCCCCCTCGTATCTTTTGGACGGGTATACTTATGATAATGAAATTTGGAGGGTGGAAATAAACGGATGTAGGCTTCTCAACTGGTCATAACAGGTGACGCAATAGTCATAAATGACGTCACAAGGCCACTGTGACCAATAATTTTAAATGGGACCCTATGGCAAGTGACAGCTCGTTTGAAAGGTATTAAAAATACCTATTCAGTCATACCAATTTTGTTTGGGTTTCGGCTGATTTTGATTGATAAATTGAAGAAATACGAAAATTATAGTTTCGCATTCAATTAATAAAGATTTAAGAACCAGTTCTTATAATAAGTGTTCAAAATGTGCTCCATCTACTTCCTGGTAGTAACGCATCCTATTGCTGAACTCTTGTCGTACTCGTCCCAGTGTGTCAGCGGAAATTGCCCTACATTCTTCAACAATTCGTTGTTTCAGAATGGCAATACTGTCAGGTGCTGTAGCGTAAACCTTAGATTTCAAGTACCCCCATAGAAAAAAATCTAATGGTGTAAGGTCCGGTGACCGAGCTGGCCATTCGATCGAACCTCGTCGTCCAATCCATCTACCACGATATTCTTCATCTAGGTAACGTCTTACTGCGCCGTAATAGTGTGCAGGAGCACCATCTTGTTGAAACGTTATTTCCAAGTTGTCGAATTCATCTGGATTATCTTCTAGAATTTCAAGAATTAACGACTCAATATCATTTTGTAACATCTCCAGATACAATTCACCGGTTAAGTTAGCATTGAGAGAAAGAGGCCCAACTATGTGGTTTCCCAAAATACCTGCCCAAACATTTACTTTTTCTGGAAATTGAGTATGTTTTTCACGAAAGATGTGAGGATTTGTGTCACTCCAATACCTCACATTTTGAGTGTTAACATTTCCATTGAGAAAGAAAGTACTTTCGTCACTAAAACAAATTGTCTGTATATAGCCTGGTTGTTGGTTCATTTTATTGGACATAGTTTCACAGAATTCTAGTCTTCGGTCGAGGTCATCATCTGAAAGTTGGTGCACCATTTTTAATTTGTATGGATGAAATTTGTTTTTAGCCAACACCCTATGTACTGTCCTTTGACTGACTTCACAGATAGACGCAACTTGGGCTGTGGAAGAAGTAGGGTTTACTACCATTTCTCCAATTATGTCAATTTTTTTGTCATCACTAATTGTTGGTCGACCAGATCGTTTGGCATCTTGAACACTACCTGATGCTTCAAACTTCCGAAGAAGCTCCCTCAAATAAACCCTCGATATAGGGCGATCGGGGTACCTCTCATTAAACAGTCGTTCCGCTGCATGGAAATTGTTTCTACATTCACCAATTATTAAGATAGCCGCTACTTTGTCGACTACAGTACGTACCATTTTGCCTATGTAAACACTTTAACGTCTCGTTAAACAATATCTTAGGTAAATTTTCAAGGTATAAACACTTTTGACAAGTAGAGAATTCAAAAACGTCAACCTTTTTGACAATTAACCAGAGGCGTACTTTAAAATCTTTATTAATTAAATGCGAAACTATAATTTTCGTATTTCTTCAATTTATCAATCAAAATCAGCCACAATCCAAACAAAATTGGTATGACTGAATAGGTATTGTCAATACCTTTCAAACGAGCTGTCACTTGCCATAGGGTCCCATTTAAAATTATTGGTCACAGTGGCCTTGTGACGTCATTTATGACTATTGCGTCACCTGTTATGACCAGTTGAGAAGCCTACATCCGTTTATTTCGACCCTCCAAATTTCATTATTATAAGTATACCCGTTCAAAAGATACGAGGGGGGGAGGGGACTTTTGACTAGCACTGTATATTTTAAATCAGATGATCTGGATATTTTACATACAACTAGTTGAAAAACAATGGAAATTGGACTCATCTAACAATCAGACTATGGTTATGTCCAGGAAGATGTAGGAGATAAACAGATGTAAGAGCGAATGGAAAATTTGAAACTGGTCTTTTATGAAAAAATGTCGATTTCATTTTGCCTGAGAGTAGAGAAATGCTTAGGAAGACTGAGGTGTACTGAAAAGACAATTGATAAAATGTGAGTTGAGAAAAATGTATTGTGAGAAAATGTTAGACATGAAGAGAAAGGATTATATCATGAAACTGACAACGGATGAAGTTGAGGAACCTTGTCGAAAATTATGGTATTTTCCTAATATGGCATGTCTAATATCAATAAATCGAATATAAACTCCGGAATGTTTCGACGCCTCAGCGAAATCAAATGGTTTCAGTTCAAACGTATCTATTGACTGGTCACGATTTGTACAATTCCCTACCCACCATCAACTGAATTTCCATATTAAAAATATAGCCTTTACTGCAGATATAGAGAAATGTTCTTACAAGTAGGTGTAAGGAAAGACGATCGTTCAGTACAACGAATATTATTCCAAAGAATGGATAGACAACGATAACCCGACGCTTACGACATAAACGTAGTCTTTCGTGAAACAACATGCGGCCGTGTTCAGCTCAATAAGCAAAAATAGAAATGCGCGTGATTTTGCCACCATTATATGGATGACTGACAGCAGATACGGAAGAGGAGGCGAAAAAGTTAATAAGCGATATATATCATCATGTACATGAACAGGATGGATTCACCATATGCAATTGAATGTCTAATGTACAGCATGTTCTTCGAAATAAAGACGAACAGTTAGTGGCGAAAATGTTTGGAAAATAATCGCGATACATCAAGGGAAATAATTTTGGGGGTTTGGTGGAATCCAGTAGAATATATTTCCTGTTTCAAAACTCAATTCGAGAGAAATAATGAACAACACGAAAAAACCAACAGAAATATATATTCCGAAAGTTGTAATGTCAATATTTGACCAACTTGGATTTTTGGCACTTTTCATGATACAGGAAAGAATTCTTCTACAGGATCTTCGGAGGGGTGAAAAAGGATGAACCGAACTGAACAATATATGAGAGATTTGGATCAGTGATATTAAAAACATATTTGTGTTCGAAATTCCAAGAGGGTACTGCACATTGATAGGAGATATAATTGAACTCCACATTTTTTGCGACGCTTCTGAAAAAGCATTTGCCTGCGTTGCCTATCTTCGATGGAAATATAGGAATAATGTGAAAATAATGTGAAAACATGTTTTTTGAATAATAAAACGAGAGTTGCCCTCTAAAACCGACATCAATACCGAGATATGAACTATAAGCTGCCCTCATGGGGGATAGACTAGGAAACATTTGAAAAATAATTCGATACTGACGATAACTCGAATATTTTACTGGACTGACACCAAGATGGTTTTACATTGGATCCGTTCACAAGCATGTCGCTTCAAAGTATTTGTTGCTCAACGTCTGGGAGAAATTCGGGAGTAGCCAAATACTTTGTGGATGGAAATTTATTGAATCCAAGGGAATGTGGCAGATAAAGACAAAATATTCCAAATGAAAATAGAATTTGCATCACATAGTGGATGGATCTAAGGACCTCCATTCCTTTCGAAATCACCCAAGTGTTGGCCGATTTTTTTTTGTAATTATCCTGTTATACGAATGACACAGAAGAAAAGGCAGATTTTTTCGTCAACATCACTGAGGAATTCTCAGAAATACCGATTTGAAAAGATTTTCCGATTGGCAAAGATTTATATTTGAAATATATTTCAGGTGAGACTGAAACAGAAAGAGAGTTGATTACGAAGTGGGCTATTGCGATACGATAAATATTCATCAAATGTTCCGTGTAACTAGTACATAATATGTGACCGCAACTGATGAAAATACTCACGAAATCAAATATAGTTACAATTATGATAGTTCACGCTCCACTAATACTGAAAATAGCTATATTTCTTCTACTCACCACAACATCCAATGTATCAGTAACAAAATTGTACTCATAGATAAGATTTCCTCATGAAGGAACCTTGGATAAATGCAGTACATTGGAAATTTCCAAGTTAAATAACTTTGATTTTTCTAGGAGCCCCAAGATATAAGCTAAGTAAGTAAGTAAAGTAAGTAAGTAAAAATTTATTGATTTTCAAGGACCACAAGAAAGTGATATAAAACACGTCATGCTGAACCTGAACAACTTCTGCAAGGAGGGGGTTTTAGAAGTTTGTGGTATGAAGTTGATCACTCGGAAAATAAATCGTATTGTGTTATATATAGACACTTGACGGTGATTTTGATCAATTTCTGCCCCTATTCATTGATAATGAAACAACAACGCTATTGGCAGTGACTTCAATATAAATTTCTTGGTTCATAGTACCAATTCAACACTAATGGAAGACTTGCTATATTCTGATAAAATTGATATTGGTTTAGGGATCCCAACAAGGATAAAAGCAAATTCCATGACATGTATCGACAACTTTTTGATCAAGTCAAATTACGCCTACAATGTAGCAATAGTAGACCTTAATTTATCTGATCATTATTCACAGCTCTTGACAATTGTTTCTTACTCAGAGACGTAAGCCAGCAATGAAAAAAAAAGCAATTTTTTTATCGTCGGGATTTTTGTGATGTGAATATAATGGGATTTCGTAACTACCTACAGCAATAAGACTGGGTAGAGGTATTTGCGCAGGAGTGTCTCAACTTGGCATATGAACTTTTCAGTCAGCTTCTAACATATTACTTTGAAATGTCTTTTACATCAAGAAAAATATATGCTGGGCCACTGAGGAAGAAATCCAACCCAAAAATAATGATATCCCCCAAGACGGAGTACTTGAAAAATAGGGTGTCACCATTTCATAAGCTGTTAAAGAATGACAGCAACTACGGTTAAATTTGTAGGGAAGTTAACAAAGAATATAGGAAAGAACTACAATCTATGAATATTAAATATCATGATGAATTAGTCCATTAATTCTCACAACAAGTCCGAAGCAACCTGGATAATTATTATTGACTTACAAAAAAAATATCTCAATAAACATCAGCTGATTTTAGTTGAAAGAAATATTCCATATGAGAAAAAAATATTGCCTGAAAAATTCAATACCCACTTTACGAGACCTTTGTCTGAAAATTCATCAATTGATACTAGTTTTCTGGTAATATCTTTCTCAATGCATGTTCATTTTTCATGTCTCCTATCACTGAGAGAGAATTATTATAATAAGTTGATAATCTCAACTAGAGAACCTCCTTTTTCTTTTCTTCGGTTGAAAACTCCAACTCGTATGGGACTGACTAAATATCTAATGAGTTGATTGAATGTTGCTCCTCGAATTGTGTATTATAATTAATCTGAAAAATGCATTTTTCCAAATAATTTGAAATTAGCCAGTGTATCTCTTAGTGAATAAGTGCGACAAACTCAAAGGGGTGTATCTGCATGAAAAAATAATGCCATTTTTTCCATATCTTTTGTCCGCGAATGCTTCGTTTTCCGAGATACGGGTTGTTGAAGTTTTTCTGACTATTTATTTATTGCTCTGAAACCAGTCGGGATTTGCAAATGAAATTTGTTGAGTTTCGAAAAGTTGGACCCAATACAATCTCTCCCTGGTTTGAAGTGGCAGCATCATTAATTGGAATTTAAACCAGAAAGGTAAAAATAACAAATCATTCCGCGAGAACCACGTCTGTATCGAAATTGGCAAAAAGCGGACTTGGCGAACAACAATTATTAAAGATCACAGGTCATGGAAATAGCCAATCGATCAAACCATAATTGCAGTTAGATTCACACCACCATCAGGAAACTGTTGAAGCAATGCGGTCTGTTCCAATAACTACTACCATTATTCAAGAACCTCAGAAGCAAAAACAAAGTTATCGTCAACTTGCTACAGTGTACAATAATTGTGTATAACATATTACCAACAATCATAATGGGCAGAACAATGTAAACAATTTGATTTAATGTACATATTAGTTATGATAAGATTAAAGGTTCAAGAAAGTATACCTATTTATACTGTTATTTGAGATTTTTCAATATTATTTAAAGACAAAATGATGAACACAAACTTTGCACTCTACCAACTGTAGTTGCACAGATGAATGATTTTGAGATTTGGCATCGTTTATTCTTTCATATCACGTTGAGTTTACTGGTAGAAATGTTATGTATAATAATGACAAAAGTATATAAGTAAAACTGAAAACCTTGCATTCTACCAACTGTAGTTGCACAGATATATCATCTCAAGATTAGGCATCGTTTATCCCTATATATCACGTTGAGTTTACTGGTTGAAATGTTATGTATGATAATGACAAAAGTATATATTATAGTAGCTTCGAAAGAGGCGATAGATCAGGGGAGCGCATTGAATAATTGTGACGTTTTCGTTAATTGAATAGCTTTAGATGCCCATGGTGATAAATATAAGTGTTGTAATGAAATTGCACATATTTTTATTTGTACATTCGGTAAATCTTTTCGCAGAGTTCATGCATCTTTCCTCCTTTCAACTCGACGTTTCTTTCGTTTGCAGTATGCTACAAAATAAAAACCTTGCATTATATCAACTGTAGTTTCACAGATAAATCATTTTAAGGTTAAGTATTGTTCATTCTTCTATAAAAAGATGAGTTCAAATAACTACATTTGGTAGAAAAATCAGAAATTCTTGTTTTAGGCAGTACCGGGTCACTGCCGTCGCGAACTTTCACGTCGGCGTTGGCCAGCAGTAATATCAACGTATTATAGAAGGCCATGCACAAGGATATTACAGCACAAAATGTTAAAAAAGGGCATGGTATAAGTTGTTATAATATGAGTGTAAAGGGAAACATTCTCAATTAAATATTGATAGAAAGATTTTATGAACATCCTGTTTATAATTTCAACAAATCAATGAGTGTAAAACTGTTAAAATAGTGTGTTTTTAAGGTATAGTTTTGAAAATTACGCCATATGCAAAAACTTATCCGATATTAAAGTATATCACCCTACGATGGTATTTCTGAAAAACATCATTGAAGCGATTTGCAGAAAAAACTTGTTTTGGAATATACACCCACATTTGTTTCAGAAGTCTGCAAAATACAGGCTGTTGAAGTTTTATTCTTATTTTCGTTTTTTTTTCTAATAACTTTCGAAATACTGAACATAATTGGATGAAAATTGGTAATGAGGGGTTTTTTGAGGGTGTCGAATTCGAACATGATGTTATTATTGCTCTTACTCTTGGGAGGCGCCACCTATACGTCTTTTTTTTTTTTTGAAGATTCATAACATTTCTGATCATACTTCTTATACATTTCGTAGTGAAGAAATCAATTCCACTATCATATCTACGTAAAAAAGCTACCCTAGTTACAAGTCGCTATAAGCACCCGTTTTCTAGATATTTGGACTTGAAAATTTCAAGTGGTTTATTTGATAATCGATGCGTGTTGAAGTTATTACCATCATTTTGCATTTTTCACAAGAATGCTAAGGAAATGAATTTGACGTTTAAGTAAGTAGTTTGGGCAATTACATATTATGTGACATTTAAACGTTTTGTTGTTTTGTTGGAGTTTCTGTGAGTTTTAAAACACTAATTTTGAAAAAATGGATAATTCAAACAATAATGCTCATTAAGCCGATATGCATTTCGTTTATTACCTTGCGGATGACTATGCATGCGAAGCAAGACGTATTTACCAGGAGCGATTTCCTAATCGAGTACTGCCTTCATCTCCAACATTTACCAGTCTCCACCGTCGTTTGGCAGAAACAGGTAGCTTCAAGAGGGCAGCTGATATTATTGGAAGACCACGAGCAGTCCGAACCCCAGAATTGGAAGAAGCTGTTCTGAATGCTCTCGAGGAGAATCCAGAAACAAGAACAACAATAATTGCTGAAGCTCTCGAATCTTCCCAGTCCACAGTTTGAGGAATTATCCACGATCAACAATTTTATCCATACCATAGTCAAAGGGTATTAGTTCTTTTGTCACGAGAGGTAGAGATAATCAAGATTCCTTAACTCGGGACTGCCATCCCAACGGCCCCTCCGAAGGACGGCATACCTCTCGTTGTATTTTGTGCTCATTGATATAGCACCTGCAGATTTGAATATGCTACTACGCTGCAGATATGCGGGTTTTCAGGATGCGAGTATTCTTTCTCACGTACCAACTGCTCTCGATACTGCTTGGATTCAGATGATTGATAGACATTGCTCCCACGTTCAGTTTGACATTGAATCTGACAGCAAAAAGAAGGGAGTATGAAATTTAAAAAAAAGTAACGTTGAATATCAGAGGTTTGATTGAAAATTGTACATGGTGCGCAAATAGAATTCACCACTTGAGTGTTTGCTTCAAATTCACGGATTTGTCAGTTGACAAAATATGGTCATTCATTACTTCTGTTTTTCATTTCTATTGACATATCATGTAATTAGAGAATGTGAAAAGCGTGAAATTTCATGGCATAGATAATTGTCAAAAACCGCATCATACAAAAATTGAAGTAACCAAGCAACTGCCATCTGCTTCGAGATATGACTCAGTTGAAAATAACTGCCATATAATGACGAATAAAAGAGTTTTATTGATTATTTTCTGGTATTTCCAGAAACCATTGAAACTTTAAATTCACATCATTCATGTACGTTTTGGCCAATTAAATTATCATAGTGGGAATAATCTACCTAGCAAATTGCCGCGGGAATAATTTGAGGTATTTTGTTTTTATTGTCTGACATCGTATATTTTTTATTTGAACGTCTGTCATCAACTCGCATAAAAAGTGAGAAATGAATCAGAACCGGTTTAGTACATTGTGTCATTGTGCAATGAAATGTTTTTATGATCGTAACATCAAAACAATCTATAGAAAGAAATGAATTTGACGTTTAATTAAGTTGTTTTGGCAATTACATATTATGTGACAGTTAAACGTTTTGTTGAAGTTTCTGTGAGTTTCAATACACTAATCTTGAAAAAATGGATTATTTAAACAATAATGATCATTGAGCCGATATGCATTTCGTTTATGACCTTGCGGATGACTATGCATGCGAAGCAAGACGTATTTACCAGGAGCGATTTCCTAATCGAGTACTGCCTTCATCTCCAACATTCACCAGTTTTCACCGTCGTTTGGCAGAAACAGGTAGCTTCAAGAGGGCAGCTGATATTATTGGAAGACCACGAGCAGTCCGAACCCCAGAATTGGAAGAAGCTGTTTTGAACGCTCTCGAGGAGAATCCAGAAACAAAAACAACAATAATTGCTAAAGCTCTCAATTCTTCCCAGTTCACAGTTTGAAGAATCATCCACGATCCACAATTCTATCCATACCATAGTCAAATGGTATAAGCTATTTTTCCACGAGACTTTCCCTAATGCATTACTATGTGTCAGTGGTATTTTAGAAAATTGGCTGGAAATCCTCAATTTTTAAGATATGTACTCTTCACGGAGGCAAACTTCTCCTGAAATGAGATCACAAACTTTCATAACAACCATGTTTAGGCTCTGGAAAATCCGCACGCAGTTAGTGAAAGACATTATCAGAATCAATTTTCTGTAAACGTATGGGCGGCAATAATTGATAATTACTTGGTAGGTCCTTTCTTTCTTCCGTTCCGACTGAATGGCGCAACTTACAGAGACTTTCTAGAAAATGAATTGCCGGGACTACTTCGGGAGGTACCACTAGGAATTCGTATCCGCATATGGTTTATGCATGATGGGGCTCCCACCCATTTCAGCGTTCAAGCCAGGGAATTCCTTAACACTGTCTATCCAAATCGATGGATCGGTAGGGGTGTAGAAGAACCTAACCAGGCGTGGGCACCAAGGTCCCGAGATCTGAACTCGCTATATTTTTATTTTTGGGGACATTTGGAGTCATATAAAACTCCAGTAGCGAACGAGGAAGATCTAAGAAAGCACATAGTAGACAATAAGAAATACACCAATAATTTTTAGTGGGTACGAGATTCAATGACTAGAAGACTGAATGCCCCATCTTCGCTGAAGGTGGACACTTTGACCAATTCATTTGAATACAATTCAGTTTCCTTTATTTTATTTTATCCTACAGATTTAAAATTTCTTGAAATAAATGTTGATATTTCTTGAAATTTTATCAAAAACAAATACAGATTTTGCACCCATGATTCCAAAATGAATATTTCAAACGAGTTAAAATAATTAGAATGGGTGGCACCCCCTACAGAAAACCAAAACTACTTACTTAAACGTCAAATTCATTTCCTAAGCATTCTTGTGAAAAATGCAAAATAATGGTAATAACTTCAACACGCATCGATTATCCAATAATCGACTCGAAATTCTCTATCTAGAAAACAGTTGCTTATAGCGACTTGTGACAGGGTTAGCTTTTTTACGTAGATATGATAGAGAAATCGATTTTTCTACTGAAAAATGTGCTAGAAATACGCTCAAAAAAGATATGCATCTTCAAAACAGAAAAAGACGTTAAGGTGGCGCCCCCTACAAGTAAGAGCAATAATAACATCAGTATGTTCAAAACCACGCAATACCAATTTTCCTTCAACTGAGGTCAGAATTTCGAAAATTATTTGAAAAAAACGAAAATAAAAATAAAACTTTAACACCCTGTATCTTGGAAACGAAGCGTTTCGGGACATATTTTCATTTGGACAATTCATATAAGAATATTGAGAGGAATCACTTCCTGAGTTTCAAATTCGACTCACCCTGTATAGACTCCTTGATACCCAAAAACTCAACAAAATAGTGCAAAATAGTATCTTTATTTCATTAGACACAGACATATGTTAAATAAAAATGGAATTTATCTTGGTTTAACTCATTCACCGTTGGTGCATAAATTTTCATTAATGATATCCCGGTTATTATTGAAATCCAATGAGGTTAATTTTTGTAAAATCTCTCATTTTAAGAGTTCACTTCAGTTTCCGTTATCTGCAGACCAAGTATCAATTGGGATGCGTCAAGATGAAGTCGATTTATATATCGTATTATGTTAATACGTTCACGCTCGTTATCCCAGGAATAGAAATTTATCTACTTGAAATCAGAAACAAAAAGGTTATTGAGAAATGTGATGAGAAAAAAGTCCTCCATCATCGCCAATCTTTGATATTCCATATTGCATAATTATCCTTATTGAAAACAAAAATGATTAATTTTGAATGGAAGGTATGCCATTTCCAGCGAAACATCACGGTTCACAGAAGGCAATTAATTCAACTTTTTTCCATCGGGTAAAACACCCAGCGAAATTTTCCACAGGCATGTTCAATGTTGCTTTTTCACAGTCCGTTGATTCAAAATTAATATATAGCAATTTTCTGACTGGCTTTGTCTGTGGCGAATTATATCGGAGGAGAGTCAAAACCTATTAATTTGCTGTCAGAAGAAAAAATGTTTTCAACAAGAGTCATAAATCACATTTCTTTGCCACGTGAGAATACTAGAATCAACTATATAATCAGCGACTCATTCATGTCTGATAAATGGAAATGAATTGAAACATTGAATTAGGAAAGTTAGACAGAATAATTCAATTATGCTTTGTGAAGTGAAATCGGAAATGCTTTCTGGGGCAAGTTCAGTCATTTGAGACGAGTGAAGCTTTACTTAACTAAATCTATGTTAACTAACATAATAAGATATTTGAGAAATGATATCGATAATTCTATATCTTCTGTATATTACTGTTCTTCACAGTTCTCCATTTCTAGGCAGTGTTGCCACGTCAAATTTATCATCGATTTATCTTTCGTTGGTGAATATTGGAAAACACGGCTCCAAAATGTAGCTTGCAGAAAATATTTTAATTAATATTTTTTTCAAATAATACAATCAAAACATTATATAAAATTGTTGAATTACAGTGTATATATATTTTTATTCCTTAAAATATCCGATAACCAATTTGAATTCGTCCATGTATTTCCTAGATTTGTCGAAAAAATAAATTTCGTGGTTCCAGAAATCCTACAATTCAGTTTTGCTTTGAATGTTCAGGTGATCAGTAGTTTGCAATATTTCCGTTACAGTCAGGTCCACACATCCGATCATTTGTCCACAGATCCGTGGTTTGTGTTTTGGAAAACATATTTGGAAATGCAATTACCATTTACTCTAGAAACATTTAATTTTTATTTGATTAATTTTCCTGAATATGGAACTGACCAGGCAGGCAAAATGTTTTCAAAAAAAATTAACATAGCTATTTCTGACAGATCTTCTAACTTCCGAGTAGGGAAAACACGTACAGAATGATATAATCAGACATAAAACTTTATTTATCGAAATTTTGTATCGTTTTATTCAGACTAAATATACTTTGGTTGAAAGATCAATTGTTTCAATACTGAATGAAAACAAATTATGGTAAATCTGAAAGAAAGTGAACCAAATCCGTTTTGTCCGTCCTATGCAGGTAATATGACATGCCTTGTGTGGACAGAATGACATATGACAATTGATACGAAAGAAAAATATATCAAGTGCAAAGTTTGCATATGGAGTCTCTGTCCTTTTGAAAACGTCTGCATATGATGCATAAGCCCATCTCTCACAACTCATGCCCTTAAGCCACACCTCTTCTGGTTTGGATCTAGAGACAAGTCGTTGCAAGATATGCAAGGGCAATCTTCGTCATTGTTATTTGCAGTTTTGGTTTGTAGGGACATTAAATCTTCTTCACTACTGGAACTGAAGTTCAAAGCTTTGGTAACCCTCCAGGTTTTTTCCTTTGGAACACGAGTAGGACTCGATTCTGCTTTGGATTCTTCCATATTTGGAGTTGAAGTTTGTAACAGCCCTGTTGGTCTCTTGAGTGTTTTTTTTCTTGGCCAGTAACATGAACCCCTTTTGGCATTGGCGGAAAAATATGGACGGGACCGGTAACAGTCCTATCAGAAAAAGTGGAAATATTGTGTCCGAAAGAAATACATGAAGGAAGGGAATTACAGAAAAAAAGGTATCCTCAAGTGGGAGTCGAATCCACGACCTTATGAACTCCACTCATACGCTCTACCAACTGAGCCATTCGAGGACATAGGAATCGAAACACACTCGTGAATCCTTTTCTTCCATAATTTAATGTTCATGTTAGAAATGAATCGAAGATAAAACGTACTTATCTATTGCTGTCGAGATCCGTTACCTGTCACTCTAACATCATCTTTTGATGACATTGGTATAATAGAAGGTCCATGAATTGTTTTCTTTGAGGTATTATTTTTTTATTTTGAATTATATGGTATGAAATAATTCTGTTGATTCATTTCATCCACATGCTTTACTGTGGTGTAGAGTAGATTAGCCTTCATGGAACCCGAAATCTGCAAATCGCTGAGAAATCACTATAACGAGAATTGCGTCTCTGTTACTAGATGGCGGTTAGATTGCAGTTCTCTGTTACATTGTTCTTGACATTTTCTTGTCTGAAATTGCAGAAAGGGGAATTTTTTACATGGGACAGGATTGTGACTTGTGACATTCGAGATAAAAAATGGATGGAAAAAAGTATTAAGGAGAATCCATAATCATCGGCATGTCTTTCGTCGTTTTGTGAGAAAACAAAAGTACTCCTAAGTATCCTGTTGTTGAAAGTAAGACGTTTTGTCATATTTGTCAAAAGGATTCAAGATTCAACAACTCAACCTTACATTCATCACAGACGTGTGGAGCGGCCCGTCAGAGTTTATATTCGGAACCCTCTACGTTCTGCGGTGAGTTATTATGAAGTTATTATTGTCGAGACTGAAGGAGATGTACGCTCGCTATGTACTTTTACTATAGCCTCACGGTTATTTCTACATTAACACTTTCAATCATACATAGAGTTTCATGGTACAGTTTAGTGGTGCTGTTTCATGTTGGAAGTAGCAGGTTCAATCATCAAAGCACAATCTGCAGGCTAAATGTTGTATTCGAAGTACAGATCAGTCGTAGTTTCATGCTGAAGTTCAAGCAAATGTAGGCAGAAAAATTCAGAGTAATACCCAGGCTCAAGGAGTTGGTTTCTGGTTAATGGAGGAAGGTATTTCATGACCAGAATCCTGTGGTGGAGCCCTGTTGTCTTAGGGATTCTTTCATCTATTATTTGTAGTCCTCGGAGCACTTGGTTGTATCTGCCGCAGCAAGACTGGCATATGATCTTCGCTGGATATCAAACCTTGGTATCGCTGAGTGGCTGTAACAAATTTTTGTTCATATCTGTTAGTCATAAGGACTGAAAGTAAATGTTTATTTTTTAATTTTATCAAAAGCGGTAATTGTTTAGTTTATACTCATATCGAAACTGATATTCGGTTATTCCATATTTTTATCGTAACCGATACTCATTAGTGCATTGTAGCTTGTAATTGTGTATTTTGTTGTATTCTATGCGTGCTAGTCAATATAATCAATTATTCAGCTCATTCAGAATGAGCTCATGCTCAAAAAGTATAAACATACTAGGTAAGGTAATACGTTTCACATAATCCGCTGTTACCGCGACGTAGTACTACGAGCGGAGAGAGCTCCATAGGTCACCTATTATAATAAGTATTCGAAATCACATTACTTTCACGAACTTGATACATAGTTATGAGTTTATGTACATATTAATTTGGTGATGGTTAATTTTTTTACATGATATACGGTATCAAATTTCAATCTGTGTTTCTTCAATAATTTACTCACAATCTCCCAGACTTCCAAGCTATCATCATTGAAATAATATTATTTTCTTGGTTAAATGAGGTAAGCTCGAAATTTTGTATATAACTAAGTGGCGCTCAACAAAATAACATATCTGAATTTAAAATGTCTCAGCCACTTCTCGATTATTTTCTCAACTCAACGACCTATTAATGTTCTCCAAAGGAAAGCACCGAACACATTCAACCTGTTTTCCCCAGAGAAAATCAATGGTATGGAAGTAACTTTTTCTTCTAGAACCTGGATTGCTGGAAGTGTCAATGATTCCTCTTCCTATAGTTAGCCTTCCTCTGCCTGAGATGTTGCAGGGGAGTATGCATTCGCTTCCTGCATTATAACTTCTGTAACTGAGATGTTATGGAAATGAATAGATTTTCCAAAACAAATGGGGCTTGTTCAACCTCTCCTAAATCTAGTTGCAGGGGGATGTTCGTAGTTTCAGCCGATTCAAACAAATAGTTCGAAAATATCTCAGGGTCAATACGTCAGAGGCCTGTATTTTGAAACTCGTTGACTGAATTTCGAACTGTTGCAGCTCTGCAATAGGCATTGTTGAATATAAGACCTATTTGAGGGTGAGTGACGACTCTACCTGAATGACTTTCAAGCCAATTAGTCACCTCTTGGTTGAAATAGTTCTTTAGTGGATCACAGAATGAAACGTCTGACGATTGCATTCGATTGGTGCAGTGTTGCTGTTACCACAATAAAATGATGCCATGTTCCTTTGCGAATGTGAAGCTCTCGATGGCTTATGTGCCCGTCCACAACCAAAATAACTCCATCATGAGTCTGAAACTTCATGAACAATTTATAAAAACAGCTGTTGTCATCGAACCCAATTCTTGTGCAATGCTTAACGTGCCAGTTGGAACTCCATCCATTAACACCTACTCCATTAACTTTTTTGGGAAATGAGACAGAGGAAATTAAAGTGTTCATTTCCATGCAACAAACCACGGTAACGTTTGACCGCCATTCAGCGCTAGTCAAGGCCCCAACCTGCTTTCGACCCGTAGTTGCAAATACCTTCAGGGGTCTTTGAACAGTTGATAGAGCTGACTCGTCTACATTGTACAGTCTATGGGATCTAATTGCTTTCAACAATGTCTACATAAGTGTTGAAAAAAAAGTGCTACTTGTGGTCTGTTGAGGGCTCTCGCAGAAGTTGCTTTCGGTTTTTTTAACGATATATCTGGATTTCTACGTCCGAATCCAGCTTACCATTCAGAACCTGCCATTTTCCTTATTTGATTAAAATTGTACGATAACCTCTGAGAACTGGTAGGCTAGTTCTTGAACTTCCTGGAGGGTGAATTTGAAGAGTCTTGTTTCTGACAGCTCAATATGATTTACCAACTCGCATTCCATATCATCGGTGAAAATGGTCATATACCTGCCCATTCCTTCAGTTTTTGGGTCTAAAGTCCCATTTTTCTCAAAATCGGGTTACCTCAACTTTGCTCGAGGAACTCCAAATTTTTGAAAGCTATCAGCTATCCCATTTCATTGTTTTCCACTGCAGCTATAACCCCTTTCCATAGATATCTTGTTTTAAGATTCTTACGGTAAAACAATAGCAATTCAAAAAGTTGTTGTGAGTGCATGCAATTTTGATTACGTAGTCCGTGTTACATGGTCGTGCAGGCGTCACTGGTGTTGAGACAGGTTATAACAGGTTAATAAGCGGTACTCTAGCACTCGGTGGGACAACTGAACTGTCCATGGTTAAGTCCAAATTATTTAGGTTGTGAAAATCATGATCAAGACCATCAGCTCCATAGGCAGAATGCATGGTGGATAATTATTTATTCTCAACTTTTTATAGACACAAAACTAGGCTTATAAATTGGGTAAACTCCACCAGCAATATAATTTTGTTGTCGACGGAATTCCAAATAAAACCAGTCATAATATCAAATATGTTCATGAAATCAGGGGGTGAAGACGTAGGTGAAGAGGTTAGATGTGCAGGCATTTCATTAACTCATACCAGGTCACATCCCTAGGAGTAAAAAATCTTCTATCCATTTTGTTTCATTCATCATTATTTTTTCAATTTGATAATGCAAAATGGTTGATTTCCTGTACTCCAAATGAGAACTGTATTATTTATATATTTTTGGTGCGTTAAAATCAGAATTCATTTGAAAAACATTCTTCGTTATCCGATCAATTAAACGTATGGTTTTTCTCTCCAATAATCTTCCTTGTTCATATACCAAGGCATGTTATTGTAACTTCTTCAGTCGAAAATGCAGATTGCAAAACGAGATCTGTAGGGTCCAGGCACAGAACTCGATATATATCTTACGTATAGGAGTATCAAATATGGCGGAAGAACAAAAGATACATCGTACCAAAAACAGTCAAGAATTGCATTGGCGTTCCTTGAAGATGGTACATGGGTGGATATTTGAAAATCTACAGATATTGTAAGTGATTACACGTGTAGATCCGATGACAATACACTTTGAAGATTTTATAAACTGCGAATTCAAAATGGCCGCTCCACTATGGCGTACGAATTTCATCATTCAACCCATTAGCGCTCACTGACAACCAAAAATGCTATTCTTATGTAGCGACGTCAGCTGATAGATATTGAGGTTATGTTACGAATATCAAGACTCAGTACGTATTCTGAATGGTTATTCTATGTGATATTTATCATTATTTTCATCAAACTCACGCCTTACAGCTATTTTTAATCCTTGTGAATTTGTTAACAATGAACGTCAGCCTGAAGATGTGAGTATAACTGACACAAAAAATAACTTATAATATTTGTTCTTGTAAATATGAGGCTACATTATTAACATTTGATAATTCATTAATTATATATGTTCAGTTATTTTTTGTCTTTCTTTCATTAAGGCCTGAAGATGTACGACAACTGAAGTTGCCAATGAACACGAACGTTGATATTTGTTTTTACAGATCTGACAAAGATTTTTCCAATGTATATGATATGTTTAGTTCATGTGAAGAGAAATATATAAGGAATACATCTAATAGTATCTCTCATCTGTTGCAATTGTTCCGTCATACGAGCCACCGATAGCAGAAATGAAGATTCCGATGTTTCGGAAGTTGAGGGGTGTGGTGATCATCTTCCTGAAAGTCGGCATCTTCTTGGACAACATAGCAGAATAATTTCATTGATCTAGCTACGGTCAAAATCAAAACGACAACATTATCGATCTCAAAAATCGAAATAGGTCGAGTCGATGTACCATTTGTATATTCCTGGTTAAAAAAGAAAAACCAACAGATTCGTACAGTGTCATTGCCTTCAGATGCATTCAAATGTTTTTTTTTACAGAAACATGTTGATCACATTGTTACGCAATGGAATATATACACGGTTCGGAAAAGTAATCACAATCTGAACGTTTCTCATGGAGAGATAGATACATGTTAGTTTGGGCATTGTGCTTCTGCCGGATATCAAAGATTGCCACGTATATGAATGTATTGGCAGAATGTGCCAGATTGTTGAGTTACCCTTGTTACTGATGCAATGCGCCGGCGCCGAATTGAGGATAAACTGCGCCACATTCACTTGAATGATGATTCTAAAATTACAGAAAATAATACACACTTTGACTTTATGAATGGCACTTCCAAACTTGTACAGCCAGGAGTATCAGTTCGTGAAGATTATACATCCCACAAACCAATTTATAAGGGACAAATCCATTAGGTTTGGATTCAGATTGTGGGTCATGAAGAAACTGATTTGTTATACAGTGCGGTTCATAGGTATGGAATGAATTCATTTTTAGCATTATAATGTAATTGTTTGAAAAAAACCTAAAACTGGTTGTTTTTTCATTGTCAATTTGACAGTTATCAGTATGAAACCTTTTCTGAATTATGAGCACCCCCTCAAAAATTTTAAATGAGGAGGGGAGTCGTGTGGCACCTTGTTCGAAAGGGATGTTCATTCTCTGTTCAGCAATATTAGGTTTTCCAAATTTGGTGCAATCATAACTGAGAAAATTTATTTTGAAAATGTTGAATTGTGATACTTTACGTAGAATGGAGAAAATAATGTTTGGGAAGTATTTTACAATTAAATTAAATGTTCAAAATGACAACCATTTATGTTGAAAAGGGAAACATTCTCAATTATTCATATTTCCAACGAATCAGACAACCATTCACTTCTTGACAATGAGCAAGTCAATCTTGGAATTCTCGTACAACATTTTGTAGCACCTCAGGAGTTATGTTGTTAATTCCTTCTGTTATCCCAACTTTCAAATCTGCAATATTGTCTGGTCTATTGGAATATACTTTCGATTTCAAATAACCCCATAAGAAGTAATCGGGAGGAGTCAAATCGGGAGATCTAGGCGGCCATTCAATCGTTCCACGTCTTCCAGTCCACTAATTGGAAAAAACTTGGTTCAAATAATTTCTAACAATACTTTTGTAACGCAGTGGAGCTCCATCTTGTTGGTACGAAATTGATCTATATATTTCATTTGGATTCTAACATTAGTAAAAAGTCTTATCAATGTAGGCTGTAAAAAGTTCATTAGCAAATTCAGAAAACCTCACAATTAACTGTGCATTCAAAAAAATATGGGCCAATAATTTCATTGTTAATGAAACCAGCCCAAACGTTAACTTTTTTAGGATATTGTGTGTGAGCCTCACACATCTAATGATGATTTTATCTGCTCCAATATCTACAGTTTTGTCTATTTACCATTCCATTCGAATGATAAGTAGCTTATTCAGGAAAAACACTTTTGTTTATGAACTGCAAATCTGTTTCCATTCTGTCCATCATCAGTTCACAGAATCGTTGCCTTCTATCAGAATCATCCTCATTCAACTCCTGAACCAACTGAACTTTATAAGGATGGTATTTTTCTTCATGTTAAACTCCCAATATCGATGATTTACTTACATCATTGTCGGCGGCAAGTTGTCTACTTGTCATATGCGGATTTTCCCCAATCGCTATCAATACATCTCACTTTTTTCCTCCTCCAATTTAACATTTCGACATTGTTCTTGAATAGTTTCTACATGTCCAGTTCAACGAAATTTTGTTTCTATTTTGCTAACTGTAGAGTGTGAGACGTGCTGACCCAGGTATTTGTAATTGAACATTTCACGAATTCCTTGTTGATTTCTTGTTTTATTACCGCATCCAATCATCATTAAAATTCCTATTCTTTGAGTTTCAGATGAATGAGCCATAGTTAAATCAAACACACACAGATATTTTTCAATACACTAACGTGTGTCACCAACTTAAAGATATTAAATCAACAGTAGTCAAATATATTGACATTACATTATTTATGTGGGTTTTGTGAATAATTTTTCGGTGTCTTTTTCCTGACGTTGAGCAGAACAGATAAGAGAAACCCTTATTATTTCTTATGGGGTTATTCAAAATCGAAAGATCATTTCAATAGACCAGACAATATTGCAGATTTGAAAGTTAGGATAACGGAAGAAATTAACGACATAACCCCTGGTCCTACAAAATGTTGTACGATAATTCCAAGATCGACTTGCTTATTGTCAAGAAGTGAATGGTGGTCATTTTGAACAATTAATTTAATTGTAAAATGAATTGAAAAATACTTCCTAAACATCATGTGACATTATTTCCTTCATTCTACGTTAAGTAACAAAATTTAACATTTTCAAAATAATTTTTTTCAGTTATGATTGCACCAAATTTGAAAAACTCAATATTGCTTAACAGAGAATAAAAATCTCTTTCGAACAAAGTGTCCCCCTTTTCATATGAAATTTTCCGAAGGGGTGCTCATAATTCGAAGGGGTGCAGGAGAAGGTGATATTTTCGTACTGTGAATTGTCAAAATGACAATAGAAATCGACCTGTTTCAGATTTTTCAAACAAATATATGATACCGCTAAAAATGAATTTTT
Source organism: Gonioctena quinquepunctata (assembly GCA_018342105.1). Classification (NCBI taxonomy): domain Eukaryota; kingdom Metazoa; phylum Arthropoda; class Insecta; order Coleoptera; family Chrysomelidae; genus Gonioctena; species Gonioctena quinquepunctata. Next base: position 274,949 of record JAFIRS010001294.1, read on the forward strand.
TCCATACCTATGGACCGCACTGTATGTTACAAGCTGAATCATAATGCGGAGATCATACTCATCTGCCAGATACTGGTTTGGGTCAAATGGATATGTTGTTATTGTCGAATAGATCACAACAATATACCAGTCGAGTCGGGACAAAACTGTACTTCGATAATCTGTTCACAGCAGTTGGATTATCAAAACAGAAGTTATGACGGGACGGAAACGCCGTGATTAGGTATAATAATAATTTTCCAGGAAAGAATACCTCGAAGAAAAATGCAAGAGGAGAATATGTTAAAGTGTCTATCTGTGGTTTGACGGCAACAAGTGGGATAAAAATGACGTTGTGACAGTTATATCAAGTTGAAATGAAGGTGTGGCGATGAACAATGCACAAGGTATAGTAGCAGAGACATGATAAAGTCAATGGTTCATTATAATGCAAACATTGGTGGGGTTGATTTGGACGATGAGTTGACTACCCAATATAGAACTGAAATAATGATCAACGAATGGTGGTGGTCGTTATGAATGTTGCTTACGGATATGGCTTTTATACATAAGCTTAGGGCATGGAGTGTCATACTTGCAGTTCAGAAGGCAAGTTGTTTTCAAGATACTGAATATCTGTGGAGTACCTTGTTTCAAGTCTGGGTGATTTACATTATATTCACTCTTGGCTGCTCCAGAAGACATTACAGAAGATTCTTGAATCCACATTATTATCAAAGATCGATCGAAATACAAACGCTGCAAATTGTACAATAATCGTACTATGTACTTATGTCAAATATATGGCATTCTACTCCATCCCGACTGTTCCAAACATCCATTTTTAGAAAAAAACATATTTTTGTTCAATCTCAGCTTTTAATTAGAGAGCGTTGTGTGAGCTGTGTGCAAGATTGGTAATGCCCTCCAGTGACTGGATAGCTGAAGTTTCTCTGGTTTATTTCCAATACTCACTATGTAACAATTTGTTTTTTTTTATAATTTCTTAATAATCTACCACGATGTTACCATTTTGTAATCACTACTAGTTCCAGATGAATCGAAGTTTTTTCTGTCAAAAAACAAAGTAAGTAAATGATAAAAATAATTGTATTGATACGATAATTCACCGCATTTGGAGGTTATCCATGTCAAGTTATGGATATTTTGAATATCATAAAGTAATTCTTTTTCTGTGTACTATAAGGTACGACAAGTAATGTGCTTGCTCGTAATTTCATCAAGGTCGCATGTTCATAAGGTCTTGAGAACATAAAAAAAGTAAGGGAGCCAAGTAGTAAATTGAAGAAAGTACCCATATAACCCTGGCTAGCATTAACCTGACAGGAAACCACTAAAAATCATCAGATCCAACGCAAACTATCCAATGAAATTCTCAAATAATATAATAACCAGAAAACGGATTAGGTTCACAATTTTACCCTTGCAAGGATGTGAGAATGTTGAACGGTCCCTAAATAATACAAACACGTTCAACACTCTCTAACAAGTGATGATGTTCACTCTTAGTATTTGAACTGCATTACATTCAACATCAGTTCACATATAAGGCCAATTGCTTTTGTTACCGAAACCATTTCGTGAAAATTAACACACAAATTAGCCTCTGCGAGGTACTTTGTCCTGCCGTGTATGATAGACAATTCGGAAAGACATCAAAAGTATCTCAGTCCCATGTTCAACAGGCTGATCGATCAGTTTACAACACCGTCCAGGCGTTCCCGGACTGCTTGTGCTTGTGATTACCAGGACCATTACCTTCTTCTACCACCATGGGAGCTGTCATAGTTTTATCAATCCCCCAATGCAGACAGCGAATAGTAGTCTTTCAAATTTGACATGTTTCAATGTAAATGGATTTTTCTAATATTTTTTGGAGAATTCGATTTCACATAGGCTGACTTTTCATTATACAAACTCATTTCCAGATATTTCATAGTTCTGAGCCCTAATGGGTTGAGTTCTGATTCAACTCAACAAGTCGATAAGTAAGGGTTTTCTGTGGCAGCAGAGTTTAAATCTTTGATCAAAATTTAGGAATTCAAGATGGCGTCTCCAATATGGCAAACGAATATTATCATGGTTAGATCCAAGTCAGAGTCAATATCTAAGGGTTTGTGAGGTTACAGATTTTTCTTGATTCAAAAAAGGAATTTCAAGAGCGCGTTTTTGATATAGTGGGCCAATTTGGGACTTGGCACAAGTGTATGCTGTGCAATTTTAGTAAACATTACTGAAAATCTCGACATCTTGACAATCTGGTTGGTATGGAAAGTAGAGAGCTTCCGTACCAATTATGATAAAAACATTAATTTCCATATCGCATAACTACGCAATATCCACAATTCGGTGCAATTTCCATAAGAGAGTCACAAACTCAAGAGAAGAATGGACTGCAATTGTTCATGTAGTTGAGAAGAACAAAACTGAAATTATGGGAGGTCTGAAATGATGATACCAAAAAATACACACATGATAGCCTGTGGACGCAACATACAGCCCACGAAAACCACGGTGTGCTTTTTTTTATTGGTCCTATCAAGTGGAAGTAGACATAGGTTTGATACGGGCCTGTTCAACACTCCGCTCTGTGTTTCATCGGGTTCTACTCGAATCTTACCTTTAGCTCCTGGAAATCGTCATATACGCATTCCATCGGCTAGTGAAATTGTGGTACATTTATTTTGATGAGAACTAGAGTATCGTTCCGAATTGGAACTGAGTCCACTCACTCCGATGATGAAGAGTGTCACGATATTATTTCGACCACCGCACCAAAAACTTCGAAATTTGAGTTGAATCAAACCCATCAGGTGGTGCGAATATTGGTTTCATTGTTGGAATATGGCACGACGTTAGTACAAATGAAATCATTGAAGTCGCCGCTTACCGGGGATAAGTGGCCGTGGGCGCAAAAACGTAGCTTCATGAGTTTTGCTGATAGTGATACGAAAAGGACAGGCCTACTCAATACCATCATGGAAGGAGAGTTTTGTTAAGGTGAAGCGGACCAGAAGTAAATTACCTATTGGCAGCTGGAATGATGTGAGATTGGTTCTCCAACAGAGTATATACTCTGAAATTACAAAATAAATCAATCATTTGGCAGATGAAATCCAGAATTGTTGAGAAATGAGATGATTTACAGTCTGAACCCACCCATGCAAATATTTGATATAATTGTAGTAAGGAAACGAGAAGCCAAATTGTCGTTATTGAGTGGTAGGGGTTGAAGACGTCTTCCAACTCTCACGAGATCCTGATAGTCAATAGATGGAAAAAACTTCGTCAGATATTTGATTAGTTTCTTTAAATGTCTGGGCGGAGAAATTTGTTGGAACAATACTGCTGTGAGTGAATTTCGCGACGACAAGTAAAGATTGATAGTAGTCGCAAGACGTAAACTTTCCTTGTTTTTGAATATTAAGATGATGTGAATTATCGATCGAACGTATTACATATGCCAGAAAACAAGTCGATACTTTAAATTTACCCAAAATATCTCTTAGAAAATGTGAAGGTATAAATCGAGTCAGCCTTTCAGGAATGATATTTCCGTCTATCTTGGAGAATTTCTATCAGTTCGGAGGAAGACAGACCCCTAGAACCAATATAAGTAGGGTTAACTGTAGAAAAAACATAGAACCATGAACTAGCGGAAACTTTGTACTGAATGAATAAAACTCTTGTGCTAACAAACGGCTTCCACCGATAAATTTGAGATTCAATCCATGACTTTCTCCGCAAAAATCTTCTGGAGGAATAAGAGTAGCTAAGCGGCTAAAATTGCAGGAAAAAATTCTAGTTTCGGTGGTGTGACCTTGTTTTGGGAATAGGGACTTTGGTCTCAGAGCACACAAGGTGAGGAGAAATTTTCTCTGATGGTGATTTATACGATATTTAGAGATGGCAAGTCCCTTCTATACTTTTTCCAATGACGGATAACCTCTCAGGGTAGAACTCGGTCCCAATCCAATGTTATTTACCAAATTCTTCAGATGATATGCTTCATCAAAAATGTGTTCTGGAAACAAAAACCAAAGTGGATCAAATATATTTTCATGATTCGAGGGGAGATTTCGTTTAGAGAAATGTGAAGATTGGATAAAAAATTTGGAACCATTCTGGAAAGCAAAAATGTTCAATGAATTCTCTGTCAAAGTCCCGTGGAATGACGGAGCTATGAAACTTCAGAAAATGAGAAGGTAACGCGCGGTGATTGGTGGGTCGGCCGTTTTTGAAATTCTGAATACCTTTTTTTTCGTCAGAAAGATGGAGGTTGGAAATATAGATCATTCTCAAGAGAAGAAACATCTGTACAGATGTCATCGATGAAGGTATCCACATCAGAAATACGGGCTGCGTGAGGGTGAGCGAAACCCTCATCATCAGTTGATTGCAAAAAAGTTCGATTCGAGGCTAAGACGTTCGTCATAAGTGTTGAATTGGAGAATCTCAGCTGAAATGCCAAATTTGTTTGAGGCCACAATGATCAAGGGAAACAAATATTTGATGAAACATCATTGTGATATCGGTGGTGTGAACAATGGGCTGTTTAGTAATATGGGGACAATGTCCCTCCGGAGTTGAGGGTCTATCTATAAATGATCATTCAATTCAAGATTGATTGGAGAATTTTGACGAACCCTTGAAAACAATCCTGAGATGAATGGAGGGGCCCGATAATACAGTGGTGGGAAATATAATTCAGATAAGGGTGGAAACTTCGAGACTCTTTCCATTCGACCCAGATTCAAATACTACCACATGAAGTCTGAGTATTGGGTGTATAAAGGAGATTGTTTCAAGAGCTTCCTTCAGGGAAAGGAATATCCAAGGAACTAGAGAACGACTATCAGGGACGTTGGGCATGAATCTTCAAGAGGGATATTCACCACCATCTACCACCAGAGGTTCTAGTCTCAATATGAGAAACATATTGTACATATAGCTTGTTTTCAGGAGACAAAATGCGAGCCTCTGGAACCTACTCGACTTCGATGAAATGAATCCAGCTCTGCAAGAGAGATAAGTTATTGTTGGTGTGGCAGGATTTCTGATTTTTCCATTAAATATGTATTTAGTAGCATTCAAAATGTCTGGTTCATCATTTTCTTCTGAAATCTTACGGTCAAGCAATATTCGTGAAAAAACATCAGCTCTCAATGATAGTTGGATAGTTATGTGACAGTAAGGATATGCTTAATCAAGATTCGAAGTAATAATCAAGATCCGAAATATTAAAAACTACCAGGCAAGAGAGAAGTGGTTGGTAATTGTTCACAGATACGGGAAATAATATGACATCAGTAAAGAGTCTTGTCTAGGATGGAAGGGGAGTGTTACACCACCGTGTTTTGGCCAACGATTGCATAAAACCTAAACCATTGAATGGCGTTTTTCAAGAGTAATACAATGATTGTGTGAAAAATATGTCGATGACAGATAAGTTGGTATTGCAACGAAGTTATAGTGGAGTTCAAAACGAGTAGCAATTGTAACATCTGAACTTTTGAGTATCATCTGTACTGTTATGAAACCCCACCATTCTCTTCGTCAAAATTCCCGTGGAAAATATAAGTTATCGTGGAAAATATGCAATATTTGACGCAATACTCGAAAATCTATCAAATTCAATTTCCAATGGCTGAAACATGAGCTACTGCTATTGATCTTATCTGATAATCTTTACTTTCTGAACAAGAAGCAACGTTATAGTTAATCATTAGAAAATGTTGGAACGGACCCAAAGCTGTTCCTTCCAAATTAAAAAAAGAATTGAATTTTTCGATATCGTGTGATCACTGGTGTGAATGATAGCGTCAAACATAACTATGCACCTATGTTGGAAATTTTGTTATATATCCAGTGAAATTGAGATGAAGAATGTGTTCATACATTCATGTTCTGACTTCGAGTAGAACGATTCTGATCATGTACAAGAATTTTACAATAGGAAAATTTAATCAAAAAATATGAATTTTCAAAGGTTTTCTTGAACATAACTCTGCACATATGTTGGAAATTTCATTATATCTCCAGTGAAATTGAGATGAAGAATGTGTTCGTACATTCATTTTCTGACTTCGAGCAGGAGGATATTTTACAATAGGAAAATTTAATCAAGAAATATGAATTCTCAAAGATTTTCTTGATCGCATCTCGATCATCAAAGCCATTGTCCGAAGCTTCAGGAAACTTTCCAGTTTTTAAAGTGTGTAACTTACTGAACAAATCAATTTGTTCAGATCGGAATTTAAAAACTGCCGTATAATTCACATCAACAGCTTCATGGTTCAAGAACTCATCTCAATGCTTGATTTAAGTTTCCCTTCTTTCCTGACATTTTGAGAATTATTCGAACAATATGAAGAATATGGGAGGATATGCAAATGATACCTTGCTATAAATCACTCTGTAGTGGTAAATCAAATCAAAATATTCCGTGAAATTCGAAATGCTGTCAAGCCACACGGTACAATGAAATCAGCTGCAAAATCGAAAAAGTTAAATGAACGTAATCTATACATTTGCACAAAAAAGAAGTTAAAAATAAATTCAATATGTGTTTCGTACTAAAATACGATATATGAATTTCAAGGTTAATTCCAAGCCAAATATAATGGGTCATAAAAAAGTACTCGCTATTTTGATAATACAATTGGAATGGACATTCATAGTTGGGTTCAATTATATTGATTGGAACACTGACTAATTGTAATGCGGCCCGTAATGGACCAATGTTTTGTGTGCGTGCAATTTTCATAAAGAAATGACAAACTCTAGAGATGCATGAAACTGTAATTTTTATGCGGTTGAGAACAACACAAATGCAATTATGAGAGATGTGAAATGATCAGAAAATATATAACTGAAGCCTCAAAATCTTACTTGTGTTTTGAACTCTGAGTAACGACAGGAGGTTCTTCATTGGTTTCCTCTTACAGATCTATATCGGTCTATGCTGCTCCAGATGTTATTTTCGTAGTGATGTTCTGATCACTTTTTATTATATTGGAAAATGAGATGCGTAACCAGCACGGTGAGTACAGAAAGTGTTCTTCTGTGGGAATCTGTCACTTCCTATTCCCTAGACGAGAGGTATGAGGAGTCAATCTTGAGGTTTCTCGTAATTGATATAGTAGGTACCCAATAATGAATGAATAAAAATATACACAAAATGTGTAGACGCGACGAGATATACATAGAACATAAAAATATCAACAATAATGGTAAATTAGTTATTTATTATATAAGGCAGTAAAAAAAATGTTGAATAATTCCACGAGTAGGTTAAGCCTTTTTACCGTGGTGTGTAATATTTTCGAGCCAAACAAAGTAGTTTGAATTATTATTGGGACTTGAATTGGCTTGATCGCTGTACTGTTGTCATGGATTTTGTTTATAGCACGCGACTTGTTTTGACTTTTATCGATATTACTGACTTTCGGTTGAAATTAACCTGAAGAATATGAAATTTCGAGGGAGAAAACGAAAATGGTGATTAATATGCTTTACCAGAAGATGAAAAAATTGAAGCTGCAGAAGCGGAAAACAGTTTATTGCCGCAGAAATCGTACCCATAGTATGAAAAAGAAAATATCGCGATTCAAAGATGGAAGAACATAAAAAAAATGATTAGAATATCTGAAAAGGTACCTTCGGCCTACCTTTCTGAGAAATTGAAAAAACATTTTTATGGTTTAAGTACTCCATGTTGAAGGCAACGCTTACGGTGAAAGAGAATTGAAACATTTCAAAGTGAATCTTCATTTAGTGGGTTCCCGCTATAAATATTCCCACTGATCAAAATTGTATAGTATTTATATAAATTAGGAGCACCAAGCATAAATTACTTAATTATTATAGTTATTATTCATATTGATGATATTATTATTTTTGGAATGAATGACTTTCGAGTGGCCTTAATTGTCATATGAGTGGGTGGAATTTATATCTGAGAGGGTAAAAATTAAATGATTCTACTATTTTATATGAACAATTACTTTTTCAATGAGTTTTGAGTCGATAGAATGCTAGTTCAGCATCCACGATAGAATGAAATATATTACAAAGCAAAATTACCAACTAAAAATAAAGTATAATTTCATATATACAGTGATATAATTGTGCGTCGCAGCCTTGGGTACAGTAGAATACATATTGCACAGTTACTTTAATCAATTGACCGCTCCCAAATTTTTAAGTTTCCAGATGAATGAATTTGAGATGTGCGAAAGCAATATTTCAGTTATTGCGAGATTATATTTCACCGGGTGTTTTTAAGTTCAATGTAAAAATATAAAATCAAAGTGATTCAGGTGGAAATATGAAGTGAATCGAGATTTTCCAGCGTTTCACGAAACAAAATCCATATTTGAGCTATTGAATGGATTTCTTTGAAGGTTTTTGCCCCCCTTTCATTCGTTATTGGAAAACTACGAGTCACGAGTCATTTCATAGAGTTCATAGGGCCATTTGACAAAGCTTATACATACTTGACGTTCATAACCACCTCAATTAACATGTCTGAAAACAGGGAAAGTGGTTTCCCTTCTCAATAGGAAAGATCATACTCCATTAGAAAATTACTGGACGATAACAATATTTGGATATACTTTCCACAATAAGTTATTACCATTCTCAAATAAACATAAAATAATTGAGAGGAACAACATTGTTTACGTTCGGCAATGCCAACTACTTTCGAAATGTCCTCAATTCATCATTAAATTATATATATATATATATGATTAACAGATGCGAATACCCTGCTGCAATATTTCAATATGACAAACATATGGTTTGCAAGGTTCACCATTTGAATGAAAGAAACTGGGGGCTTCAACCGAAAATGATCATTTGGCTGTATAGCAGGGTCATCAGACCCATAACAGCATACGCTTCGGTGACATGGTAACCAAAGACCCAGTAGGCTGGGGTGATCCGAAGAATTAGCAACATGCAAAGGCAAGCCTGCCTTGCTGCCACGGGAGCTATGAGGATCACCCCAACAGCCGTTTTAGAAGCCTTGCTGAACCTATCACCACTTCATGTTTACATACAAGGCGAAGCCAAGTCAGTCGCCAGCAGACTGACCACAGGGCAAGCGCCCATGAGTAGATTGCACGGCAAAGTGTATAACGATCTATACAAAGAGTTGGAAATCGACACCATAATGGACGTGACGTGATGCTTCCCAAGCTTCGAAAAAAAAAACTCCAAAACAGTCATAGCAGACAGAGAGGCATGGAAGGGAGGACCTCCAATTAATGCACAAATTGCCTGCTGAACAGACGGCTCAAAAACGAAACGAGGTGTTGGAGCAGGAATATATTTAGCCAAGCCAAAGACAGGAGTCTTACTGACGATATTTCAGTTGGAAGTTGCAGCAGTACATTACTGTGCAGAGGAGTAACTAGGGCAACATTTCGAAGAAAATACCTTTGGTATATACTCTGACAGCAAAGCGGCTATTGAAACAATCAGCTCCATGCAAGTAAACTCCAAACTTGTCTGAGGCTGCTTGGAAACCCTACAGAAGGTTGGCACTCAAAACAGACTATCTCTGGTTTGGGTACCAGGCCACACAGTATACAAGGGCAACAAAGAGGCAGGTTCATCAGCCTGAGAAGAAGCACGACGTATTTCAATTGGTCCAGAACCTTTTTGTGGCACAGCGAAATCGCAATCTCAAGAATAGTGGAACAATGCGCCGGGTTTTCAACGATAGGGGAGAAAAAACCACAACCTCCCCAATAAATGGAGGATTCAAGGTCTAGCCTAAGGAGTCTAGTCACAAGGACGGGTCCAGACAGGGAACTCTAACACAACATGAGGGCAAACACAATAGATCTGCAAAGGTCGCAGTAAAGTGGCTCCTAGCCCATAAGTACCGTACAAATCTAATCCAATCTACAATTTCAACATAGTGGGAAAATTACAATTATTCAATCAATCAAAGACTCGGAATTAGATAAGAGGCGTCCCACAGGGCCCAATATTGAATCTATATTTTTTATTTTGTACGTGAATCATTCATATCATATTATTGGCAGAGAGCAGTATATCTCGCAGATGACTTCTCGTTAATCATTTCCGCTGTAGATACCAAATTCTTGGAAACAAAATTCAATGATATTGTTAAAGCGATAATTTATCACCCCATTGTTTTTATCCATTACATGTTACGCCAATGTGTGGCATTCCGACATTACGTCATTTTTTATATATTATTACGAACTGACACTGACAATTATGTCTGTAAAGATTTGTCGAATTAATAGAAAAATTGTGTCAAGCAATATAGTTTTTCTTACAAACAAATAACAAGATTTGTGATATCAATTCACAAAAAGTTACATGGTCCTTCGAACGCAAATATTGAACTAGTCAACGTATTTTACATGAATACCGAAGGTGTTTGATAAAACTCGAGTGAACAAGTGTGCTTGCTGCCTCCAAGACGCAATCGCCCAGGCCGCTATTCTATGAAGCCATGTAATTCCAGGAGTATTAGCATTGCGAGGTGTGTTTGTTCTTTTACCTAATCAATCCTTATCCATCCCATCCTTTCCAATTAGTATTGTTCATTTCATTAAGAAATAAGTCTTATAACAATTAGAATCCCAACAAATCATTATCAGTGGTATATACGTGGTATTAACGATTTGACACTTTGCATAATCTTAGCAAATAGTGTCACACAACTACTGAAAATTATTATATTTACGAAACAGTTGCATGCATAATCTAAGCAAAGATTCACATTCCAGAATTCATTCTTGACACATTGCATACTAAGCAAAAGCTTTACATCCAAGAGTTACTTCGAAATAATTCTAGCTTCGAAATAATTCTAGTTCTATTCAAGGAAGCGTTATAATGGCTGCCGCTTTGAAAAAAAAACGTGGTATGATAAAGGCGCACCTTACACGATTTGAATCGTATTTCAATAAAATAATAGAAAATGAAAGTACTGATACAGTTCAACTTGAGCGAAGAATTGCCAAAGCCGAGCTTTTATTAGATCAATTCTATGATTTAAGTTTTCAACTAGAAATAGAGATTGAGGATGATGATCAAGAAGATTTGCACGAAATTCGACAAGAATTGGTTTCATTTGAAAATAATTACTATAAAATCTTGAGTGACGCGCGAAAATATATTATATATACAAAATCTACTGAAAAGGCAACCATACCTTGCCCTATGCCTTCATGTTCTACACCATCAACCAATGTCAACATAAAATTACCTGCTCTGAATCTCCCTTCATTTGATGGCTCTTATAATGATTGGCTTTTCTTCAAAGACACGTTTATTTCTGTTATTCATGAAAATAAGTCGTTATCCTCAGTGCAAAAATTTCATTATTTGAGACTATCATTGAAAGGGGATGCAGCCAACATAATAAAATCATAAGAAATGTCCAATGATAATTATCACATCGCTTGGATTTCTTTGACAGAAAGATATGAAAATAAACAGCTCTTGGTGTCGAGTCATCTCAAAGAACTTTTTAACCCACCTATGGTTGCGAAAGAATCTTGCACCATCTTACGGCAAATACTTGATGGTATGACACGGAATTTGCGTGCACTGAAGAATCTTGGGTTGCCAACAGAGTATTGGGACACAGTTATAATTCATTTGGTAGTCACTCAACTGGATAACATCACTAGGAGAGAGTGGGAATACAAAAATACAAAATCTGAATTGCCTACTTTAGAATATTTCACCGATTTTTTAAATGAAAGGTGTTACCTTTTAGAAACACTAAATAATGAGAAACCACACATTTCACATGATGTAAAAACAGTAAAAACACTTGTGGGATCCAAGAACTCAAAATGCGTCATTTGTAACCAGGATCACGTTTACCATAATTGTTCAAAATTTCTCAACTTAGATCCTAGTTCTAGATACAATGAAGCGAAACGACTCAAACTCTGTATTAATTGTCTCAGAAAAAATCACGCAACTAAAGAATGTACAGCTTCTAAATGTCGCAAATGTGGCAATTTACATAATACTTTGCTGCATTTTACGAACAAACATCAGCCAATTTCAAATTCAAATGAAAATATCACGAATTCCAATTCCAATATTCACAATACAAAGGATAATCAAGTATCACCATCTACATCGCTATGTTCAACACAGGATAGAAAATACACTCTGCTTTCCACAGCTATAATTGATATAATGGACAATGATGGGCACATACATAGTTGCAGGGCATTACTTGATAGTGGCTCAGAAAGTAATTCTATTACCAAAAGTTCATGTAAGAGGCTCAACTTGAGAACAAATAAATGCAAAATTCTGGTAACCGGTATTAATAAAATTTCATATCTCTAGACTCCAGAGCATGTGTTGAAATTCAATCTAGAATAAACTCATTCAAAGCCACTCTATCTTGTATCATAATCGATCAAATTACGGGAAAGATTCCTTCAATTTCATTCAACCCCAACATGATCGAAATACCCTCAAATTTAACACTAGCAGACCCAAACTTCAATAAAAGCGATCCCATAGACATACTTCTAGGAAATGATGTATTTTATGACTTATTATGCATTGGACAAATAAAGTTAGGCAAGAGATTACCGACACTACAAAAAACTCATTTTGGATGGATAATCTCTGGTCCTTTATTTTTTGAAAATACATCCGCAATAAAAACTCATTGTTATTCAAGTACTAGTATAACTGATCTCGATGAACAAATCGAGCGTTTCTGTAATATCGAAGAAATTCCCTCAAAAATACATATTTCTCACGAGGAGTCTTTTTGTGAACATCATTTTAAAATTAATACATTTCAAGATTCTTCAGGCCGATTTGTAGCTAGTCTTCCTTCCAAGGAACCATCTATCAAACTAGGCGATTCATTAGAAATTGCAGCAACAGAACGGTTCTATGCTGCAGAACAAAAAATGAATAGATCTAAGGATCTTAAAGTTCAATATAGTAATTTTATGAGCGAATATATCACATTGGGTCATATGTCAAAATTGAACGTAATTCCTGAAGATGGTTATTACCTACCTCATCATTGTGTTTTCAAAGAGTACAGCACGACACCTAAAATTCGGGTTGTATTCGACGGTTCAGCAAAAACAACTTCAGGTTATTCGCTCAATGACATTTTAGCTGTCGAACCGACCATACAAGACGACTTGATCTCAATTATGTTAGGATTTCGTATCCATAATGTTGTTCTTGCTGACGACATTGGAAAAATGTATAGGCAATTCCTTGTAAAACCAGAAGAAAGAAAATTTCTGAATATTTTATGGCGCTCATGTCCGTCTGAACCTTTATATGCGTAGGAGCTCAATACAGCAACATATGGCACAGCGTCTGCGAGTTTTTTATGCATTCGTGCTTTGCGTGAAGTTGCTAATGAGATTAAAAATGATCATCCAAATATAAGTTCCATTATCATTCATGACTTTTACGTGGTTGACCTCCTGACAGGTGGTAATATTTCAAATGATGTACTACGCATTGAGAACATGATCACACATTATCTTGCAGAGCATGGCTTTGTACTAAGAAAATGGGTGTCCAACAACTCCGAAGTTATTCAACAAACTGAAAATAAAAACTCTGTCGGTTTTGGAAACAACGAGCAAACTAAAATTTTGGGACTCTTTTGGAATTCATATCCGGACACTTCAACATATTCAATCAAAGTCGAAACTAATTATCCAAAAATTAGTACTAAAAGAAGTTCACTCAGTTATACTTCTCAAATATTCGATCTATTAGGATTATTATCCCCAGGATTATCATCCCCTATCACAATAATTGCAAAAAATACAAAATAAAAAATTGTGGAGTTTACAAATTTCTTGGGATGAATCTGTTCCGTTTCACATCAGTAGTATGTGGGACCCATTCAGGCATGTCTTAAAAATCATATTGAACTCCATGGTTTTTCGGATGCCTCTGAAGCTGCTTACGGAGCGTGTGTTTATTTGAGGTCATCTGATGAATTCGATAACTTTTGTTGTCATTTATTATGTGCGAAAACTCGAGTGGCACCGTTAAAATTGCTCACCATTCCGCGACTTGAGTTATGCGCAGCTCTTCTTCTAGCGGAATTAATGGACAAAGTCAAATCAGCTTCTAGTTCCCTGCCCATTGAGATACAGAAAATAGTTTATTGGAGTGATTCAAAAATAACATTATCGTGGCTCAATGGTTTCCCGCATCTATGGAAGGTATTTCCAATCGGGTAGCTCAAATCCAAGAATTAACAAACACATCTCAATGGAATTATGTAAATACTCGTGACAACCCAGCTGATCTTCTGTCACGAGGTACTTCCACAAATATTCTTATGAATTCTAAACTTTGGTGGTCTGGTCCTGACTGGAAGCTGCAATCATCAGATCAGTGGCCTGATAATTCATATCCTCCGATTCATCCATCTGATATACCAGAAACTTGCTCTAAAACCTTGATATCTACTAAAATCGAAATGAATAAGTTCAGCAATTTCCGGGTACTCAATAAATTTTCTACTTTTAATAAAATGAGACGCGTTTTCGCTTATATTCTCAGATTTATGAATAATATAAAAACGAAACATTTTCGACAAATAGGTCCTTCAACCCCTGAGGAGTTGAATAGGTATTTATTAAAATTAATCCACATAACGCAAGCCCAAGTATTTTCAATGGAAATACAGCAATCAAAGTCGGCTGGCCAGGTGAATATCGAAAGCACTCTCATAAATTCAAATCCATTCTTAGATAAACAGGGTATCATCAGAGTGGGTGGCAGATTGAAACATTCGAATTCTGAATACAATAAGAAATACTAGGCTGTTTTACCGAAGTCACACATATTCTCAGTTCTTGTAGCACGTGATGAACATTTCAGGTTATTGCATGCAGGACCCCAAGCTCTCTTGGCATCACTTCTAGATCGTTTTTGGCCTATTTCTGGTCGTAACTTAGCACGAGAGGTGGTGCATAATTGCGTCAAATGTTTTAGATTCAGAGCAGATAATATTAAAAATATAATGGGTGATCTACCCTAGGAAAGGCTTACTACTGCTCGCCCTTTCTCGAAACCTGGTGTTGATTACTGCGGGCCGTTTCTCTTGAAAGATAGAAAACACCGGAATTTCAAATTGACAAAGTCCTATATTTGTATATTCATATGCTTTGCAACAAAAGCCATGCATTCAGAGGTAGTGAGTGATCTGACCACTAAATGTTTCATCTCGGCCTTGAAACGATTCGTTTCAACACGAGGATTGTGTAACAAAATTGTGTCCGACAATGACAGTAATTTTGTAGGATCTGAAGCTCAATTGAAAAAATTTCTCCTAGAGTCCGATGAGAATATCAAAACGAATTTGAGTCAAGACGGTATTTCTTGGAGTTTCATTCCTCCTCGGGCACCAAACTTTGGAGGACTTTGGGTATCTGGAGTAAAATCCGTAAAATACCACTTGAAAAGTATTGTTGGTGAAACATCTGTAACATTTGATGAATTAACAACCCTTGCAATACAAATCGAGTCCTGCCCCAATAGTAGGCCTCCTTATGCCCTTTCTACCGATCCAAAAGATTCTTCTCCATTGACCCCATCACATTTCCTCATTGGCGATAAGCTGACAGCTGTTCCTGACAGTGACTGGTTGTAATCCCCTAGCAACCGTTTGAGTCGCTTCCAACACATTCAGAAGATGATGCAGCATTTTTGGTCAAGATGGGCCAAGGAATATGTATCAAATTCACAAGTTCGAACGAAGTGGAAGGAAAATCATCCACAGTTACTAAAATAAGGAACTCTTGTACTCGTCAAGGAAGATGGACTTCCACCATTGAAATGGCTCATGGGTAGAGTCGTCCAGCTATTCCCCGGTGCGGACGGACTGATAAGAACAGTGACCATAAAGACGGTTAATGGAACTTATCAACGTCCAACATGCAAACTATGTGTACTCCCTGTTTCAGAAAGAGACTATTGTTGAAACCCTTATGGCTTTCAAGGGGGGAATGATGTTGAAGCGATAATTTATCACCCCATTGTTTTTATCCATTACATGTTACGCCAATGTGTGGCATTCCGACATTACGTCATTTTTTATATATTATTACGAACTGACACTGACAATTATGTCTGTAATGATTTGTCGAATTAATAGAAAAATTGTGTCAAGCAATATAGTTTTTCTTACAAACAAATAACAAGATTTGTGATATCAATTCACAAAAAGTTACAGATATATTTTTTCAATGTTGAAAGAACACAAATTATGAGGCTTCACCATCGTCCAAATAGTGTAAAAATCTGCAGATTCTCATAAAAAAAATGTCATTATTCCTCACGATCCGGTATACATTATGGAAATTTATCTAGATGAATTCTTGATTTGGAAACCACAATGTGAAGAATTAATTTCAAACTTCAGTTCAGGTTTCTCAACCTCCATACTGTTCTGGATATGCATGTGCTCCTGAATATGTATCATGCTCAAACTGAATCCGGGCTCAAATATGGCATTTGATTCAGGGACAATTCAACAACAAATTTTTAGGTGTATTTCCAGAATTCCGCGGATAGGTTCATGCAATTTTTTCAAACTCTCAATATTCTGAAAGTTGCTAGTCTAATTATATTGGAAATATGTTTGAACGTTTTCTGGAACAAACATAAATTGCTCCTCAATATGGATATCCATGAACATAACACGCTACATAAATGTGACATTCGAATACAAAAGATGGAGCTGAATATTTTTTCATATGCTTCTGATATAGTTTGCCCAGAAATGTTCAACAATCTTCCGAAGGAAATGAAATCGTGTGACTCTTCATTACTTTTCAAACAAATACTCAAATTGTTTTCAGCTGGAAAATCTTTTTATAAAATGATTGAATTTTGTATTATTTGATAATGTAAAATAGCACAGACTCTGAACATTGTATTTTACCTTTTTATTTTTATGTTATGTTGAATTGATTATTAATATCCTAAATTTGTATTTTCAATATAAATTCTGTTCATTCCGATACATGTTAATGTCACGAGGAAAATAAACTGATTGATTGATTGATAACTCATCAGTTTTCTCCTTTCTAGAATAGTATATTATGCAACTAGCATTATGCCAAAGTATGATACGAGAAGAGCCTTCGGTGTCTCACATTCATTAAATGTGAGTTTCACACAAGTTAAGTATTCGGAACTGGAAATTAACTTTTTAAAAAACACAAGTTTCGGAAAACTGAGCAAACATACAGCTTGGTGTCTCTATGTGAACTAATTTATTTTCATTATTCAAATGCATCGGAAAGAAGCACACCTGCTTATCTTAAAAGTAACATTCAGCATTTTATACACTCTACGCTACAAACAAACAGATATGATTCATCTTAATAAGCATTATTGTTCCTATAACTCCTCCATCCCTAGAGAGAAAATCGTGGGGTGAGCACAGGATTTTGGATCATCGAGGTTTCTTGAGAGTTCAATGGTTCCTCTGATGATTTTTTAAAATATCTTTTAAAGTACACATGATACAAAGCATATAGTACAGATACAATAATTAATATATAGATTAATACAGTCCAAACACTTATTCTATGAGTAAGTACTGGAAAGTCTGAAATAGAGTCAACTTTTTGGTTTTGTATTTCCAAAGCACTTTGAACATTTTTTATATCGTCTAAATTAATAGAATCAATTTTCAAAGGTTTGAACTTAATTTGAGGGTCAATATTCGGGTATTTTCCTATTTCTAAATTAGGAAGTTCAACAAATTTGAGTCTTTCATTGAAGTCATGATAACTTCGTAAGGTAATGTCTTCAATTATCACTTCACATTTTGAATTGAGTTCTAAAACAATTGTCCCGTGAAGTAAAATATTGTCTTTATTCGTACCACATTTTTGGATAGCCACAATATTTCTGGGTGTTGAAATAATCCAATTATTTTTCTCCATTTTTTGGATTTTGACGTTTTCGATCTTGACTGGGATCTGCTGCAATTCGTAATATTCTTGACGAGTTTCAACAGTTGAATTTCACAGGGAAGTCCTTGTTCTCGTAGTTTCATGGGATTGGTCTCATGGCAAATATATTCTTCAGAAGTAATCTCTTGACATTTCGTTTCGAGAAACATATAATTTTCTTCATTAAGGATAAGGTATTTTGATTGAGGTGAGATGATTTTTAAAGGATTCTCCTTAGTATTGGAAGGAATGGAAAATTTTTTTTTTCTATGATAAAAATTATTTTATTTCCTTTACTATAACTTTTGATTTCCATTATTTTTTCAAAAAGAAGAATATTTTCAACTTTTGGTTCGAATGGTATTTTATTATTATTTGTTAATTGACTAACAATTATTTTTAATTCTTGCAAAATTTCATTTGGTTCGGCAATGGAATTATGAAAGGTATTTAGTTTCGAAAAAGTAATTGCGATTTCGATTCTTTCTAAAATATCGTAAATTACTTGAAAAGCTGTGGTCATCTGAGAAATCATTAGTTGAATGAGAAAATATTCATAAGTTTTGAAATTTTCCATTTTATAGTTTGTAGAATTTTTTCAATCTCAGTAATACGGTTTTTCATTAAAATCTCATTATGTGCCATGGTTCTTGTAGTATTTTGAAATCTTTCAATAGATTTTTGAAGAAGGGTGATTTGATCTTTCACAATGGTTTTTAATTTCAATTGATTTTCAGATAATGTCATAATAGCTTTATCATATTTTTCAGCGTCATTCTGGTCTAAATTTCCTGTTAGGGATTTGATAATGGATCCTAATCCATCAATTAAACCTCGTTTTATTCTTTTATCATTTGAAGGATTCAGTTGATTAATTTGAGAATATATTTTTCGTTCAATTGTTTCAATTAATTCGTATGAATTATAGAATTCTTTTTTATAGTCAGCTTTAGTGGTATTCAATATAAAAGTATCTTTCAATGTAGTAAATTGTTTTTGAAGTACATGGAATTCTTCGATTATGTGATTGATGTCAAATATTTGGATAAATGACCAGTGGTCAATCTTATTTTGGGCATTTCCAATTTTGAAAGGTAGGAGACCAGGGTTGTCTTCTATGTGGTGGAATCTTGGTTGGATTAATTTTCCGTTGGTGCAGCTGATAAGCCTGCAACAAGAGGGGGTTTCCTTAGTTCTTTAATATGAATAATTTCTTTCTTATTTTTATTCTTTTTATTAGTTATTTCAACTTTGTTTCTTTCCAATATTTCAGTTATCTCATAAGGGCCTATGAATTTATTACTCTTTTTATTACGTTTTTGTGGGTTTTGTTTAAACACTGTTTGACCTAATTTAAATTCAGAGTTTGTATCACCTTGTATATTAGTTTTCTTTATAACTTTTTCCTTTTTTTCTTGTAAGACATCATGAACATTTCTATAGACATGATCAAGTTTTTTCTTATGATGTTCTGCATAGTCAGTAAAAAATGCATTTGGTAAGAATATTTCATTAGGATTTCTCGAGTTAGTATGTCCAAATGTTAATTCAAAAGGAGTATACGTAGTTGCACTATGTATGGAATTATTATATCCAATAATAGCGTAGTCCATAAGGTTTTCGTTTTCATTGGGGTACATTTCTTTTAGAATTCTAAGATGTTCAATAATACTTGAATGAAATCTTTCAGCAATGCTATTTGATTCATGATGAGTAGGGGTAGTGAAATGAATTTTTATTTTATGTAAATTCAGGATTTCTTTAACGGTTTCGTTATTGAATTCCGTTCCATTGTCAATAACTAATTTTTCAGGTATTCCAAATGAGGCAAAATATTTAATAAGAGCTGAACTAATATGTATTGCAGTTTTTCCAGTTATTTCGTATGCTTGAGCAAACTTCTGAAAGAATCTACAATTGTTAAATATATTTTTTGGTTGTAAAAGAATAAATCAATATGTACAATTTGGAATGGTTTTGAGGCTGTTTCTGTTAATACTAATGGAGTATAAGGGAGTTTTCTAGAGTATTTAGCTCTTTGACAAGTTTCACATGAATTAATAAATTCAGTTATGGTGGTTTTCATATTTTTCCAATAATAATTTCGTTTTAAGGATTCTAAATTTCATTTATTCCTCTATGATTTGTTTTTCCTTCATGACAATTTTTTGTTAACATTATTTGTTCTTCTTCATCTGTTATAGTATTTACTAATTTAGTACATCTGATAAGTTTAGGACCTTTTTCAGAAAAGTTTTTCAAATAGACTTTATTGAAAACTTGATATAAAAATTCGTTATGAAAATATATACAGTAGAGTTTCTTTGAAATGGTATATTCTTTCAGGAATTGAAAAACAGTATTTTCATCATACATTTTTGAAATAGGAATTTTTACTTTCATAATTTTATGATTTTCATAAGTTTCATGGCTTACTTCCAATTTATTATATGGATGTGGAAAAACTATTATTTGACTAACTTTATTATTTATTATTTCATCATAAATTTTGATTCCATCATTCGTAGTCTCATTATTAGTAGTATGTTGTGTGGATTCATTCGATTCACTAGAATTTTCATTATTGATTATTTCATCAGATTTTTTTATGGGTTCATCTGCAGGTTTTATTATACTATCAGAAATAATATTAATCTTTGGATTTTTCTTTTTTTCTTTCGGGGGTTGTTTACTTGTAGAAGGTTGGAGTTCATCTTGAAGAGGATTTTCAGCAAGATTTCGTAAATATTCTAATGTTTCTTGATTTATTTCACCTGGATTATTAATAATTGATTCATTTTCCAAAGCATTTAAAGCATTTATTTTTACTCGTGATAATGCATCGGCATTCAGATTCAATGAACCTTTTTTATAAATTATATCGTAATCAAATTCTTCTAATTTGAGACGCCATCTCATTAATTTTGAGGTTGAGGTTCTTTTAAATTAAATAACCAAACAAGGGGTCTATGATCTGTATAGATAGTGAATTTTCTGCCAAATAAATATGGTCTGAAATATTTACAAGCCCATACTATAGCAAGTAATTCTTTTTCTATAGTGCTGTATTTTTGTTCTGATTCATTCAGGGTTCGTGAAGCAAAAGCAATAGGTTTGTCTGAACCTACTGGACCTTGAGAAAGAACTGATCCTAGTGCGACATTTGAGGCATCAGTTGTTAAAACAAAAGATTTAGAAAAATCTGGATATTGAAGAATTGGGGCATTAATTAATAATTTTTTACAAATAATAAAGGTAGAAATAAATTCTTGAGTATGATTCACTTTAGCATTTTTTTTCAAACAAAGTGTCATTGGTTTAGTAATTTTTGCAAAGTCTTGTATGTATTTTCTATAGTATCCTAATAATCCTAAGAAACTTTTTATTTCTTTTTGAGTTTTTGGAATAGGAAAATTCTTAATAGCTTGAATTTTATCAGGATTCGGTTTTACTCCTTCAGGTGTTATGATATGTCCTAAGTATGCTACTTCTTTTCTTAAAAATTCGGATTTATCAAGTTGAACTTTAAAATTCGCATTTCTTAGTCGTTCAAATACTTGTTTCAATTTTTCGATGTGTTCTTGAAGTGATGTGCTAAAAATAACAATATCATCTAGATATACCAAGCAAATTTCGTTTTGTAGGCCTCTAAGTACATTATCCATGACCCGTTGGAAAGTGGAGGGGGCATTTTTTAGTCCAAAAGGCATTCTTTTGAATTCATAATGTCCGTTCTGTATAGAGAATGCTGTTTTTTGAATATCATCCGGATTCATCTCGATTTGATGAAATCCATTAGCTAAATCAAGAGTACTAAAGTATTGACTTTTCCGAGTTTATCTAAGGTTTCTGTGATATTTGGAAGGGATATTTATCATTAATTGTCTTTTCATTCAATTTCCGGTAGTCAATTACTACACGCCATTTTTTTTCTTCCCAGAGGCATCAAGTTTTTTGGAACAATCCATATGGGACTTGACCATGGAGAACTTGAATTTTGAATTATGCCTTGATTTAACATTTTTCAATCTGGTCTTTCACTTCATTTTGTGTATTTCTGGATATCGATAGGTTTTAGTATATATAGGGGATTCGTCAGTTAAGTTAATTTTGTGTTGAATTTTATTCGTGAACGTCAATGGAATTTTTCATTATAAAAATATCACGATATTCGAAACATAAGTTTTTTATTGCTTGTTTTTTCTTGATTACAGTGATTCAATCTAAGATTTTTCATATTTGATTTTTGAACAGAGTCCATGTATTCATCGATCTCTTCATTAGTTTCCATTTTTCTATAAAATTAATATTTTGAATATTCAAATTTCTATCTCGTATGGTTTCAAAAATTCAATTTTAACTGGTTTTGAATTAAATTTCTAATGGTAGTGATTGCAAAATAATTTTCAATGTTTACTAAGGCTTTTGGGATTCAACTAAATATTCGAATTGAATATAGTCTAATAATCCTATACCTTGTTTTGATTAACCGGTATTTTAATAACTTGTTCTGTTCTAGCTGGAATTATCAATGTATGATTATTAATTGCATTTTTTCTTGTTTCATATTTTTTCGGTTTCATAAATTATAGGAATTTTAACGAAAGGAGTTGATATCGTTTTTCACTAACATTTATGGAGGCTTGAAGTTGTCTGAGTAAATCTATACCAATCAATCCATCATATTTTGACTGAATTTGAAAAGGTAAAATTTATGTTTTCCCTGTACATTAAAATTTTTAAAAATTGGAATTACTATAATTTCATCATGATAGCTGATATTATGGGCAGATTGAATATGGAAATCTTCTTTTTAGAAAGATTAAGATTTATTATGTGAGATTTTCTTGAGAACTGTCCTGGAGAAAATTTACATTTGTATAATTTTCTGAAGAAAATGGTACTTCTTCTGGTTCTTGTTCTGAGTAAATATTATTTTCATAATTTGGTTTTATTAGCTGATTTTTGGTTTTTTTGGTTGGTTTGGTTTTGAACATTTTGAAAATTTCTGTTTTGATTTGGAAATTGTTGTTGATTTCGAACTATTTGATTCGTGTTTTGTTGGAAAAATGGATGTCTTTGAGTAGGAAATCTATTATTTGGTTGCCATTGATGTGGTTGTTGCACAAATGGTCTTTGTTGATTTTGTATAAATGGTTTGGGGTAATTATTTTGAATTCAACTTTTCTCAATTGTTGATTTTGGAAATATGGTCTCAAGTTTTGTTGCTGAAACTGTGGTTGTATAGGTCTTTGAAAATTTTGATTTATTTTTGGATTTGGTGGGTTTTGAGTAGATTTGAAAGAATTTTGGAATTGTAGACTGTTACTCCTATTTTGGCTGTAAAGAAAATTTTCTTCTTCTATCAAAAGTGACATAGCTTTTTCAAGAGAATCTGGATCTCTTAAACGAATATTGTTCTGAATTTGATTGGGTATTCCTCTAATAAAAGTTTTCAATGCCAAATCGTTATAATTTTTGAGTTGAACTACTTTCTCTTCTGCTGATAAGGGTAAAGAATTCAATTTTGTAATAATCAAACTCCGTGCATCTTGACATCGCATGCCAAAATTATGTGGGGTTTCATTTTTATGGGGACGCAAAATAATTAGATCTTGCACTAAACAGTCAATATTTCTCTGATCACCAAAACTTAAATATAATGCAGCTTTTATATCATTCCATTTAGTTAATTCAATTCTCGAACCAATAGAGCTAAAGCCCTACCTACTAATTTTCCCATGATTGCTCGTAATATAAATTGATTAAGAGAATCATTATTTGGATCACTAAATTGAATTATCAAACTTTCACAATTTGTAATGAAAACACTCAAAGTTTGGGGATTTCCATCAAAATTTGGAATAGTATCGACATATAGTCTGAGTAATTGATAATTTACGGGTTGAGCCATTGTTT
The DNA here is from genome assembly GCA_018342105.1 of Gonioctena quinquepunctata. Lineage (NCBI taxonomy): Eukaryota > Metazoa > Arthropoda > Insecta > Coleoptera > Chrysomelidae > Gonioctena > Gonioctena quinquepunctata. The sequence continues at coordinate 298,855 of JAFIRS010001294.1, forward strand.
CAACTATATCTTCAGTAGAAATTGATTCAAATAAATTTGACAAATTTTCTATATCGATTTCTGTCATAAATCAATAATTAATCTATTTTTATTTCTATTCTATGATTATATATATATACCTTTGTAGAAATGAAATTTACAATTAAAATTCGAAATGAAAAGGAAAGAAAGGAATGTTTCTCTTACAGTAGTGTGATGATTGCTTTCATCTTTTTCTTTCTTCTGTTGGTTCCTTATGCTACTGCCAATAAGATTTGGGCGATGCTTTCCCTCGTCTCTGGACTTCCTATGGCTAGGCTGGCTTCGACGATGTGGTTCTCCACCAGTTTTTCGAAACTTCGGCGATGTGAGTCCTCTGCTTCGAATGTGTTGAATTTGGCGATGTAGTCCCCGTCCAACACTGCTTTCCACTTGGTTTTCTTCGAGTCTTTCGGCTCCGAACACACTTTTTCAGAGTTTGTCAATAAACTGTTGATACAGAACGATTTCGCGATTTTTGTCGAAACGTTTGACAAATCCTACCGACTGCGCCAGTTAAGTATTCGGAACTGGAAATTAACTTTTTAAAAAACACAAGTTTCGGAAAACTGAGCAAACATACAGCTTGGTGTCTCTATGTGAACTAATTTATTTTCATTATTCAAATGCATCGGAAAGAAGCACACCTGCTTATCTTAAAAGTAACATTCAGCATTTTATACACTCTACGCTACAAACAAACAGATATGATTCATCTTAATAAGCATTATTGTTCCTATAACTCACACTATCCTTCCTATAACCAGTCAAGACAATGGAAAATAAGCATGATCAATAGATAACGTAAACTTCAATATTGAATAATGGTTCCTCAAACTTGTAAACTTAATTTTTTCAGATCACTTAACAAAATTGACTATGGTAGATTTCCTGTAAATATTTTAGCCAAATATATGGAGTTTGGAGATGAGCCTTTTTTCTCATGTACGAAAAAAAACTCTCTAGCAGCGCTAGTAGTCCGGTAGGGACAAACATTACCCAACTCACATTGAAATACATATGGAAATAAAAATAAAAAAAATGTTTTTGACAGAAGACGACGTTCTAGGAGCCAAATTGAAATTTGCAAATGTGATGGATAATAATGTAGCAACATCAAAACGGTGGCTTGATTGTCGAAATCTGAAAAATGTCCGGAAAAAAAAGTTAATTACAGTGAATATGATTGAAGAGGTCATTTGTAGGCACCGTTTTCGCGCACAAAAATCGCTCCTTCTTTTCACCAGGTTGAACTACAAACACTGTTACAAGTTAATTACGTAATAGAATGCCCAGGCTATTCAGTGAAGAGTGGTGTGGGGTTCTTTGGACCGCCTGCCTAGTTTCAAATTCATTTATGTTTAAAACAGAGGTTTTCAAAAAATTGTAAATTTGAATAGGCGCCAGAATTTTTTGTTCAATAGGGATAAAAATTCAAACTTTCTAGCCAATAATGATTGCAAATCAAATAATGTTCCCTTCTGTAAATAAGTACAACAGTAAAACGAATACGAAATTTATACAAAGAATATGTACAAAAGTTTCTGCTGTATATCAATTGAGTTTCCTTTATGTGTACATACAATTCCAAAGAATATTGTTCAATGTTGCTGAACCTGTCGGTTTTATCGACGACAATGTACCTCTGATTGAGCGGAGTAGTGTAGCTCGTAGCTAGAGTTAGCGTAGTCGTGTGGCTCGCAATCAGGACGTACCGATGTCTGCTGGGCGACTGATCAGGTTGAACAGATTATCCTCAACTTCTTATCCATGGAATGATTGTTCTCAGCAATACGACATAAAAATAATATTGTTGGTGTCAGAATTGTTTTTACTAAAGCATTCAATTTCTTGGAATTTGGAATTTCTCAATACACTCTTCGACGCACGGTTGTTACATATGAATATAATCTCATTAAGAGATTGTTGCTGGAAATTATTCGAACATACAAATCGGCCTGTGCTGAGATTTGTCATTAATATTCAATACTGAGACTGAAGAATCAAGATAATATTTTGACATAGACAAAAATTGATCTTTGCTCTATATAAAAAAGGCAGGTTTTTCTGATCTTGATCAGCCTAGACTATGTTTTACAAAAAATAAAAAATCAGAATTCAGCACAATTAAGTTTGAAGAATATGATATCCAAAGATGACTTCAATTGCAATGACATTCAGAGGAAGTGTATAAGAATTATCTTTGACCAATCGTCAAATAATTCTTCAAAGAGTTTTCTGTATGGTGGAAGAATATTCTAAACTCCAAAGATCAAATATATATGCTAGTCAAAAGTCCCCTCCCCCCCTCGTATCTTTTGAACGGGTATACTTATAATAATGAAATTTGGAGGGTGAAAATAAACGGATGTAGGCTTCTCAACTGGTCATAACAAGTGACGCAATAGTCATAAATGACGTCACAAGGCCACTGTGACCAATAATTTTAAATGGGACCCTATGGCAAGTGTCAGCTCGTTTGGAAGGTATTGACAATACCTATTCAGTCATACCAATTTTGTTTGGGTTTCGGCTGATTTTGATTGATAAATTGAAGAAATACGAAAATTATAGTTTCGCATTTAATTAATAAAGATTTTAAAGTACGCCTCTGGTTAATTGTCAAAAAGGTTGACGTTTTTGAATTCTCTACTTGTCAAAAGTATTTATACCTTGAAAATTCACCTAAGCTATTGTTTAACGAGACGTTTAAGTGTTTACATAGGCAAAATGGTACGTACTGTAGCCGACAAAGTAGCAGCTATCTTAATAATTGGTGAATGTAGAAACAATTTCCATGCAGCGGAACGACTGTTCAATGAGAGGTACCCCGATCGCCCTATATCGAGGGTTTATTTGAGGGAGCTTCTTCGGAAGGTCGAAGCATCAGGTAGTGTTCAAGATGCCAAACGATCTGGTCGACTAACAATTAGTGATGACAAAAAAATTGACATAAATGGAGAAATGGTAGTAAACCCTACTTCTTCTACAGCCCAGGTTGCGTCTATCTGTGAAGTCAGTCAAAGGACAGTACATAGGGTGTTGGCTAAAAACAAATTTCATCCATACAAATTAAAAATGGTGCACCAACTTTCAGATGATGACCCCGACCGAAGACTAGAATTCTGTGAAACTATGTCCAATAAAATGAACCAACAACCAGGCTACATACAGACAATTTGTTTTAGTGACGAAAGTACTTTCTTTCTCAATGGAAATGTTAACACTCAAAATGTGAGGTATTGGAGTGACACAAATCCTCACATCTTTCGTGAAAAACATACTCAATTTCCAGAAAAAGTAAATGTTTGGGCAGGTATTTTGGGAAACCACATAGTTGGGCCTCTTTTTCTCAATGCTTACTTAACCGGTGAATTGTATCTGGAGATGTTACAAAATGATATTGAGTCGTTAATTCTTGAAATTCTAGAAGATAATCCAGATGAATTCGACAACTTGGAGATAACGTTTCAACAAGATGGTGCTCCTGCACACTATTACGGTGCAGTTAGACGTTACCTAGATGAAGAATATCGTGGTAGATGGATTGGACGACGAGGTTCGATCGAATGGCCAGCTTGAAATCTAAGGTTTACGCTACAGCACCTGACAGTATTGCCATTCTGAAACAACGGATTGTTGAAGAATGTAGGGCAATTTCCGCTGACACACTGGGACGAGTACGACAAGAGTTTAGCAATAGGATGCATTACTGCCAGGAAGTAGATGGAGCACATTTTGAACACTTATTATAAGAACTGGTTCTTAAATCTTTATTAATTAAATGCGAAACTAGAATTTTCGTATTTCTTCAATTTATCAATCAAAATCAGCCGAAACCCAAACAAAATTGGTATGACTGAATAGGTATTTTCAATACCTTTCAAACGAGCTGTCACTTGCCATAGGGTCCCATTTAAAATTATTGGTCACAGTGGCCTTGTGACGTCATTTATGACTATTGCGTCACCTGTTATGACCAGTTGAGAAGCCTACATCCGTTTATTTCCACCCTCCAAATTTCATTATTATAAGTATACCCGTTCAAAAGATACGAGGGGGGGAGGGGACTTTTGATCAGCACTGTACATATATGAAGTCGCTTCACCTAGGTCAGAAGCAGAAATCACAGCTCTGTGATAATTAGCACCAAATCAGAAACCATACATAAAATACATCCCCAAGACCATGAAAAATGTATACTATTCTACTTTATCACATACTTCTTGTGATCGACACCAAAAATATATGCAAATGCTGTGTAAGTGATACCATATTATTTGGGAAACCCTCTTTCAACCCCAATGAAGCGTTGTCAGAGAAAACCAATGGAAGCAGATGACACTGAACACATATATCCTGATTCAATTCAATCGAATTATCTGCTTGACCTAAATAACAAATGCTGTTCACTGACCAAGCATTGTTGATGAATCAAGATAACGAACATGAAGAAATATTCCACGTTCTCGTGAGACGATATTTTCCGATGCAATATAATTGAATGGTCAAAAATATTCCCACATACCTCGACATCACACTATAATTCACTGCTTCGAAATCACTTTCGCGGAAGAGAGAACGATGCTTCAATTCATTAGTTATTCAAACCTGAACAAATTTTATTTATTCACGGAATGGCTGACAAGCTCAGAACACACGATCTCCCGATCAAAGATGGATAGGTAAGGGCTGAGGATCGCTTCGACCTTTCTTAAAAAGCAAACAGCTAACTCCTCCAGTTAACTCCATGCTTGTCGAATGCTTTGCGTTCGCCGATAGATGGCTCTAAGATTTGCAATAGTGATTCTTAGATTGGAATTAATAAGATAACTTGTGCCACTGTGAATTATTTTGTATCTCTGAGCATATTAGTGAGAAATGTTACAGATATATCTTCACAACACCAAATCACCCATTTCGATTCAACTTTGCACAAAATGTAGCCGGTTTTATCGAAAAATACTCCTTCAACATTAACACCTAACCTAACTTCTTACATTTACTAAATTTATCTGTCAAAGGTGAAAAGTAGGTATTTTTTTGATAACAACGGCTATATTCTGAGCAAAATTTTACCGAAAATGATTGGTTTGGTGTTTGTAGATTAAGCTGGTAAAAAAAAAGACATTGTAAGGAATATTTGTGCGCCAAAACTGTGCCTAAAAATTACCTTTCGAAGAAGGAGAAAGTCAATATATCTCAGAAAGGGTATGAGACCGCCGCGTTTTCGGATGAGTGTTCAGGAGGCGAAAACACGTGAGAAAAATCATAGAGCTATTTTCAGGGAGCATGAGCGCGACCCCTTGCATTTACCTAACCTACCTTACTAATCGTTGCAGAAACTGGATCAGGATTTCCTTCAGTTGAACCTTTACCACCAATAAAATGATTAGAGCACACATGGATGATAATTTCCTTTTTCTTTTGTTAAATCCACTCGCCTCGAGGCATGGATCCAGTTATTACATCCAACCTCATCAATGTGAGGTTTCACGAATGGTATAAAAACACTTTTTCCTTTGGATATCGATTATCTGAAGTACAGTTCGCAAAACTACAATGTTTTGTTGGCATTGTGGTTATCCAAATGAATATTTTATATTCACCTAATTATTTTAAATAATTCAACTGTATCACTCAAATAACACTTTCTCAAATGGAGCAGGTTTGATGTTCGTCCCCACAAGTGCTGCCTTTCGTGAAAAAATTGCAGCATTATTCTCAGTTAAAAGGCTCATTGTTAGGTGTAATTACTCCATTCGTTACCTGGGTTCAATAACCGACCCTTCTCATGAAGCATGTAGCATCCCTCTTGATATTTTATCACATTAAGCTTATGTTTGTGGAAGGTGATTGAAGTGTTCTTTGTTAATAATTGTTTTGGGTAATTCATTTCTGATCCTTTGTGGTGAATTATATAACAAAATTGATATGGAGCCTGTTACTGAATGTTAGTGAAATATTCTCATGTTACATATACAGATTTTCTTCAATTCACAGTGACTGTTGGAGCTGTAGTGTGCATTTCAAATTATAAAATATAAGTTTTCCATCTGTTTTCTGAAAGTCAATTGATTTTTCTGTTAACATCTGGGAAAGAAAGTGTAATAATGTTTTTGTTAAATTCGTTAGAGTTTAGCGCAGGTCTGGAATGTATATCGCAAGAGAAACTTCAAATTCATCATTTCGTTATTCTGAATTCCTATTCAAGCAACTATCAAATCAACTAGATAGTGGTAATCAATCCACATACACAATATGGTTCGTCGAGCTGGATATTGAACTTGTTCTCAAGTTTATGAGTTGAATTGGCAACCAAATACGTGGATAAACTCCGAAATATTGTAGATTTTATTTGCACACAAGCTAATCTTTCATTTTGATAGACTTTCTCATGACATGATCATGGAATATTTCGAGCACAATATGGGCTGTATTTTGTCAACATACTACTCAAAAATATTCGTTATATTTGCAGACCTCGATGCAAGCCAATTGAGCTTTCAGACAAGGGAATTCTTTGAATTTGTGTCTCATCTCTCTATCCCCATCAAATTCGCTGGAACCTTGAGTTCTTTTGGGCATCATTCTTCCTTGATGAAATTGGCATGAGCATTCTCGACCCATTCTTTGACAATCAGTAATACGCAAGAGATTCCCGGAATGCTACGGGGTTTATGGACATTTACCTGAAGTGTTCGTTATTTGCCGAAAGCATGTTGAACATATTTCATTATTTGTTCAATGAAATATAAACAGCGGTTTATATAATATTTTTAATATTTGAAATAAGTACCCCATTATGGATATCTCCATAGGTCAATTACTTTCTCTGATAATGTTCATGGAAAAGCGTATAATTGCTTTCGATAGTGGAAATATCTCTTCGAAAACCCCGGTCATTTGATCATTGTGACGAAAAAAATGAATGAGTTTCACTATCGGCGTTCATTCCGACTATTCCTATGACTAACTAGAATTCGTCCGCATGGAATTTGTATGTTTTCCTGTGTTTCTCTTTGTGTTGTTCAATCTAGCTCATGCCTCTGGCTTTTCTCGCTTTCCGTTATTCAGTATCACGTTATCGCGTTATGCCTTTATCTCGTTTGGGTGGCATGACTGATTTGACATCGAAAGTAATGCTTCGTGATGAGTATTACAAATTCACTTATTCCTTTAGGGACATAATTTCAAATAAAAATCAACACGATTTCTTTCTCGATAAACTTGAGGATTACGGTAGTCTTATACAAACACCCAACCCGCATTCTACCCCCTTTAGGTCGATTAAAAAAAACGCTTCATTTGAATAAACCACTTTCCAGGACTGTATTCTCAGAACTAACGGATCATCATACAAACTTTCACCCAATTTCACCCCTGCAGGGAAGGAATTTCTGAGAACACTGAAACAGGTATTCCTTTATTTGTAACAAAGACCTCAAATACCAATTTCTATGACCCCAAAACTAATGGTACATCTATACAAACATATAATCCCCATTCAATACTCCCCCCCATTTCACCCATTTAGGGGTTGAATTTCCAAAAACAAACAAGGACTTCAAACACCAAATTTTATGAACCCAACTTGAGAACTGACAGTAACACTATACGAACTTTCACCTTCTATTTTTCCCCGTTCTGGTTGAATTTTGGTGTTACCCTATTTGGAAAAAAAACAGAATGTCAATTTATCAGAATTAATAAGGATTCGAAGTAACAAAATGATAAATTCATTGTTTGTCTTGCGATATACATTTCAGAACTCAATTATATCCTAACAAACTCAACAAAAAAACAGATTTTTCCAGATGATAACAGAAAAATTGATAATTTTTTTTTTTGCCAGACTCTAAGCAGATCATTTGGCAGGTACTTAGACGACCCTTGTGGAATAAGCAGATGACACATTGAAAGCATTCATTGCTGGAAAGGAAATAACTGTTATGAGTCTTTTTAAATAAGGTGATTTTGTATGGAATGGTGCCTACATATGTGAACTTGTGGTCTTTCAAAAGCGTTTTGATGAGATCAAATATTTGGAACTAATTATCATGGAAGATGTTTCTGCCAGTTAACGAAAATGTAACCATTTTACTTTCAGCATTGATGGTTACTTGGAAGGGACCTCATGTCTGTTGGCATCAGTGAATCTCTATAGAACATGCAAGCATCAAATAATGCCTAAATTGGAATGTCTAACTTGATAGGTGCATGTGACATGTACCCGATCGCACAACGAACTAGTATATTCCTCCATTGTAGCATATCTTGAAGGTATAGTTGATATGACCATTCTGAACAAATATTTCGAGTATAGAAAACACTTTATCAAATATTTTCCATCTGCCTCTGGCTCAAATATTCGCATCCAGAATACCTGACTTGACCTAAGTTGCTCATGCGAAGAAAAAATCAACACGACCTAACCTCACTTGGCTAACACTGCTTTCCAAGTTGAATGCAATCCAATCTCCTATAAAAAGTTTGAATTCCTCTACCTACCGAAGAACGACAACTTGCTTATATAAGTTACTGATTTTCACGTGTGAGATCATAAAAAAAAGGATAAATAAGGATTCAGTTAGGGGCCCATGATCAAAATGGTGATTTTCATGGACAATCCATCTTCTATCAGTACTCTTATTATATCAGAGGTGAGTAGACTCAACGGTGGCTAGCAACCATTAGGCATGTCTTGAATATGTTCATGGCTTCTGTGCATATATTCATTCATAAGTATATAGCATTGTGTTTTTAGTCATGTTCATCACGTAAACGTTTCCCAAATTCTTGTAGTTTCTGTTTTTATTAATTTCCTTTCATTTCATAGCTCTGGAAATGGCAAAATTCATCGCCAAAACGTTGGAAATTCAACTTTAGGCACTTAGTAATGTGTTTCAATTGCTTTCGATGCTGGAACAATACAAGGGAATATAACTCGGTACTCGGAGTTCATCGCCTTACGTCAAAACTGGGAATTATTTTCGGTGTAGCTAATTTTCCGTAAGTTGCAGAAATTATTTTGTATATGGTTAGTATTCAGTGAAGCGGCACTATAGAACATCTTTGGTCATCTGTTACACCAATAAATTTTTAATGTTGGCATAAACATAGGATAATATATATTTTCCGGCGACCTCGTTATAACAAGTTGTTTGATCTACACGAAATCGACCATTAATAACCTGTAAATGGCCCATTTCTCAATTATTGCATCATTGTGGTATAGGCAACTAAACATGCACGAATTTCAATGTCATTCAAATTCCAAATCATATTACTTTTGCGCTGTCAAATTTATGTATTTTTGAATCCAAATATTGTAAGTTTCCTCCTAGTTGAAGGAAATGGACATTGAAAAATTCAAGTTGACCTCAGGAAAGAGGTTAACGGAATTTTTTTGTAATCAACTCGTATATTGAAATGGCGATCATTGATCTCAAAAATCAACGCGCTCGCTTTGCTCTCACGTTGAATATCTCGTTGAGTAATCGCAACCATTAATACACTAGTTGATTGGATAACTATTACTGCGTTGGGTAGTTCAAACCGAGTGACATGTTTGGACAAAAAAATTGCATGATAGTAACAGATATGTCCAAGAAAAAAAAAATTGAGAACGTGTCCCGAAATGGCAAAAAAACGACTGAAGCAAAAATCACTTCGCAAATCCATGTGAGCAGTCGGGAGAATGGGAAAAACATAATACTAGCATAAGATTTCAGAAGAAGATTCGATTCGATTTCTCTACAGATGAGAGAATACGGTTCAAAGGGACTGGAAAACCAATTGGAAATAATTAATTTCGAATGCATAATGTAAGTCGCCAAAACCTGATGAATACGTATAACTTCTTTTTGAAACGAAGAATTCCGATATATATATATATATATATATATTACGTAGAAGATTTTTCGAGGGCAAGAGAGTTTGAAACAGAAATATACCTCTTCCTGATGTTTATGGACAAACTTCCCATTCATCTATCAACGTATATTCTTTGTACTCAGGGGCACTTTCATGTGTTCCATTTTTTTGTCTTTCAATTCATTCTCCTTTGTCTTTTAATTCACTCTCCATGTTCACACAACAATCATTGAAATAACATTACTCCACATGTATTTCCATAGGTTCATCCTGAATTAGAGTACCTGAGGTTTGTTCTAATATTGATCTTTTTTCCTTTACTCTCTCTTCATGTTTCTTCTGATATTGATCTTAGTCCCCTCAACTCTCTCTTCATGTTCCAGTCCTGGAAAACTGTGCCCAGCAGCAAGTCAATTTTTCATTTGGTTATTCAGAAGAAGAAAACAATGAATAATGATTTCAACTAACATTATATTACAGAGTATTGAAGAATAAGGCTGAATGATGCAGTGCTATTTTTTGTAGATATCAATATTTCTCCACAAAGACAATCATATATCGATCTTCTGAAGCAGGAGTGGTTACTAAGAGAAACAATTGAAACATTACGAAAAATGAGTGCATGAGAAATAGTTCGAAGGACGGAATGCCACTGATATGATCCACATTTCTTGAAAATGTGATATGGTTTCTGTTCGGGAGGTGGAAGAAATGCTTTATGGACAACACCTTGTGGTAGTGTGGGAGTCCCTGACACAGATTTACCCTCTGAAACCTCCACCTCGTACGCTCATTAGACTGTGGCCTCCAACAACACTTGAGCCCTTTGGCCCATTGTATGTTACCTGGTACGATTTTTTTCACCATGTCGCATCCATGGTTCCCAATTAAGTATCGCCTTCTAGCAACTGCATGTACTGCCGTTGCTACCTTGCGCTGCTGGAGGTTCATCTCGGTGGCCCCTATCGTCTGTTCAGCACACTGAAGAGTAGTCTTCCGATCTCGAAGAACGCTCGGTATCCTAACCTCACGGCTCTAACAAGAGTGGACCTCTTCCCCTTTCATTATTTCGTCTCACTGGTTATTTGTTCTCACGAGTGAGTGAGGGGGAAGGAGTTGATCCGGCCTTGTGGTGCCTTCTGCACAGAGCTAAGTCTGAGTAGTCTGAGATTTCATCCTGTTTCTCGGAGGCTCCGTTGCAGCGTCGTTTGTTTCGAGACCTTGGTGTCATACATCCGTCGCCATGGCGCTTGGGCGCGGCCCGTTTAACCCATACCACGAGAAGGTGAGGTACGACTTCAAGAAGCATGTATTTGGATGGAAAACACGTTTGTTCTCTGAATATAACTCATGATTCTACACTTTCAGTTCCATTGTACGACTATCAACATTTTGACATATAATATTGTATTCCATATATCATTTTATAAGCAATACTGCATTGAAATTTAACTCTGTCTCTTGTTTATTCAGTTTATACCTCCGAATGAATCATTTCTCAAAAATAAAATGATATACCCAATGCGTTGAATCAGATTCGACAACCTGTATGAAAAAAAGTCATCAAAATCACTCAAATGTACCTCATTCTTACAATTCTATGATGGTATCGAAAAGAAATATCGAATTTTCAACAACCACACCGGAAAATACACGATGCCGCATTGATGTTTTCTCCCTGTTTCATTTCATTTCCCCAAATTCATCCTGGCGTCGTGCCAATCTTGCCCTCGGATATTTCCTACGCCGGAGTCTTTGATGTTTCACCTGGATTCACCACAGGCACATCGTAAGACACACATTTTCCTGATTTCGTCGTCCTTTTGCCAGTTTCGTGTTTGCGGGCAAATAAGGAATATTTTGAATTCGAATGGCGTTTGAAGCTATCGCCAATTTGTTTCATTTTCCGGAAGAATCTAAGCGGTAAAAATAGATCATTTTCTCTTCTAATTTATTCTTCACAAACCCAACGAATGAGTAGATTTCATCATATCAGAAGCTTCACCCCAATTAATTGGGAATCGAAAAGGGCAAAGCAAAAAAAACTATGGTGCGTCCAATCCCAAATTATTTCTGACAAATGGATGACGTTTTGACCTGACATATATAGTTCTTTCGTTCATTACAGATTCAGATAGTTTTATAATATTATATTTTTCACTATAGTTTAAACCATTCCCAATTGCAGAAGCTGTTTCTATGAGGAGCAAATCAAAAACACGAGCGTATATGCGAAGTAACGGAACGAAAAAAAACATTCTCCGTCGCCGAACGGAAGATCAAAAGAAGCGACAGTCAACGTGGGTTTGAGTGACAGCTGTCTAGTTCTGCACCAGATTCGCCAAAAGGCCCCAAAACGGACCGCAAGCCAATGATAATGCTTGTCGGTGTGTCCATACGTTGGAGGCCACGAAAACTTATAAATCACGAGTTATATTTTTGTTTGAAGAGGTCTGAATGAATGAAAGCTAGCGTCTCTGGTCTGGGATCGAAATAGGTTTTAAAATATTATATAGCTCTGTTGTTTTTTTTTTGAAATCATGGCTTTTTTTCGACCATAGAAAAATCAAATTATAATGATAGGATTGCCAATTAATACATACTTCTCCGTTTATGGCATAATTTTTTTTATTTTGACGAATTTTTTTTACTATTCAATTATTCAATTAAAGTCAGTTATCTCCGCCCCTGCTGCTCAAAGGATACCGCTTCAAGACTGGTTTTTTTATGCTTCCGCAATTGTGAAGGGTTTAACTATACCATCCAATTATTATCAGACGTTTACTGCAAGACAAGACGGTGAAAATATATATAGATACCACTTTTTGGTTTGTTTAAATTCTAGGAAACGAAGTTTGTTGTTTTCACGTGTGACCACACAAACTGAATTCCAACAATACATGTAGTAGTAGTCAAGTCAAGACATTGAAGACATTGAAGTGTACGCTCAATAAAACTGCGAATAAACTGAGTATAAATTGTGAAATAAGATCTAAAAATCATTGTTCAGTGCAAGTGATGAAATAGTGTGAATTGATCCTTCGAAAATTGATTTTTGATTATGCACAAGTGGTAAACCAAGAACTTTATCCAGTAAGCTATATAAAATCGACAACAATCATAAAATTATAGTACAGGTGCATACCGCTCATAAAATATTTCCTAAAATGGTAGAAAATAACGAAATAACAATCAAACAATTATATGAAGAAATAATCAGAAGCAAAACTGAACTCAAAAATATAATTGAAGCCACCGAAGCCAGAGTATTATTGGAAATTGGGTCACTAAAGAACAAACTGAAGAACTTGGAAAAGAAAAATAGTGACTTGAATAAGAGAGTTGAATATCTGGACAGAAATAACAGGAAAAATAATTTTCTTATTTTTGGTCTGAATAGAAATCCACAAGAAATTACACTGCATTCCCTGTGTGATACAATAAATGAACTTTTAAATGTAAGTCTCGCAGAATCTGATATAAATAACTTTTACTGTTTGGGGCGTTCAGTAAATAGTCCGTTGAAAGTTGAACTGGTATCTCAATTGAAAAAACAAATGATTTCGGAAAATTGTTCGAAACTGAGAGGGACCAACATTTTCATCGTCAACGACCTGACTGAAATACAAAGGAGAGAAAACAAATCACTGCGTGCATATTTGTCAGTATACAAAAATTCCTCAGAAAAGTGCTATATAAAAGGAAACAGACTATTTATTGAAGATATTGGTTACACAGTAGAAGATTTAGAGGCCATTGAAGAAAAGAACAATATGAAGGCAAACAGTGCTCCACAAACACCCAGCGTTCCGATAACTGAGGAGACTAACATAGAGGAACCCATTACTATAAACACGAATCCAGTGCCAGAAACAAGTGATATAACTGAAAACAACCCCAAACTAGGAACAGAAAAAATACACTCACCCAGGAAACTCCCAAGAAGAAAAATAGCGCAGGTACAGATCCTTCTATTATAAAAGAAAAATTGAGAAACAGTATAATTAAATGAAACCTAACTGATATCATCCAAAAAGCAACCAACCACCAAACATATAAAATTTCCAATCACATATTATGGTAACAAACTCCCGTACTAATCACATCTGATAAATTCCATACAGAAGTCTGCTTAGGTATCATCTTGTGAATTTTTTATTTTATTATTTTGTATACAATTCTTTCGTTGCTGATTACAATGTTTTTGTTCTGATTCATTTGACAACGAATAATAAAAGAAGTACAGGGAAAGATATGAGATGGATCCATATATAAGAGAATATGAAAATAATTCGGTAGTAGCAAAACAAATTAGTAATATTATTGAATTCACTGAATACCCTCATGATGATTTTAAAATATTCCAACTGAACATTCGTAGTATCATGAAAAATATGGATGAATTGTCCATATTATTTAGTAAAATTCCTGAGAAACTGGATCTTATTATATTAACTGAAACATATATAGTGAATGATATTGAAATCATCCATATGAAGGGTTACCAAACTTTATATAATGAGGGCCCTTTGAATAAAAATGACGGAGTTGTGGTATTCATCAAAGATACACTCGATTATTCCTATGATATTCAAAATATTGGAGAAATCAAAGCTTTACAAATACATATAAAAAATGAGGTATGTGATATTATGATAACTTCCATGTACAGATCTCCAAGCACTTGCCCCATACAATTCAATGCAGAAATCATCAGATATTTAGAAACAATGAAAAGCAGTGCCATACAAATAATCACAGGTGACATAAATATAGATTTATTATCGGAATACGGCTATGCAGAAGAATATAAAAATATAATGAATGCGCATGGATTTACATCTTATATAAACGATGTTACCCGACCTAGTAGTGGATCTTGTATAGACCATTATTTCATAAAATCTAAAAAAAAGTGTTAATTTCAAATCCTATATTATACAAAATGGAATAACAGATCATTTTCCCATTGCTTGGACATTCAATCTAGTGAAACAAAATTCCAATCAAATCGAAAAAAAAACAGAAAATTTATCAATTATAATAAACTCAGGCACGAATTGGGAAAGGATCTAGGAACATGGATAAAAATAGAATCAATGGCCGGTGCATTTATCAAAATATTACAATTCTACATTGAAAAAAATGCTGTCACTGTGACTGTGAACAACAAAAATCGCTCGAGAACCAAATGGATAACACCTGAAATAATAGCAATTGTTGATGGAAAAATGATTTATATAAAAAAGTGAGAACAGATCCGGATAATATAGAGCTTTGGGAAGAATACAAACATTTCAAAAATCACCTAAATAAGATGATACTAGCAGCTAAGAAAATATATGCCAATCAAATAATAGAAAAAAATAAAAACAGTACAAAAGGCCTCTGGAAAACTGTCAATGAAATCTGCAACAAATCCGGAAACATTACAAAAATAAAAGGAATAAAACTTAACAATGATGTAATAATACATGATCAATTAGAAATTTGCAACAGATTCAATGAATATTATAGCAAATTAGGCGAAAATCTTGCAATGAAAATAACGGAACCTTCAGATTTTGATTATTCTGAAAACATAGTAGACAGCACTATGTACGTATTCCCAACTGATGAAAATGGAGTCAAAGAGATAATACTGCAACTAATGCCAAAAAAATCTCCGGGTGATGACGATATTCGATCTGAAACTCTTAAAGAAATAGTAAATGGAATCAAAGGCCCACTGACCCATTTAATAAATCGGTGTTTGGATACAGGGTATTTTCCGAAAATCCTGAAAACAGGACTAATCAAACCACTGTATAAAAATGGAGATAAAGATGAAATGGTGAATTACAGGTCACTATCACTTATCTCTTACATATCTAAAATCGTAGAAAAGATATTGAAAAAAAGAATATTGTCTTTTCTGAATAAACATCAAGTTCTCTCGGATAAACAATTTTGATTCAGAGAAGGGAAATCGACGGAAGATGCAATACTCGCTTTATCATCCTATATTTATGAAGCACTAGATAAAATAGGCTACCTTGTGCATATTCGTTGATCTTTCGAAAGCATCAGACACTGTTTGCCACAATACATTATAAAAAAAATAATCCTCATATGGACTAAGAGGAAATATTTATAGAATTCTTAAAAGTTATCTGACTGATAGGGAACAGAGGGTAAGCATCAATGGTGCAACCAGCCAATACGAGAATGTTTTCTATGGAGTCCCACAAGGTACTGTACTGGGACCATTATTGTTTACTATCTATATTAACGGTCTACTCGACATGAAAACACATGGAAATATTCTGAGCTTTGCAGACGATACAGCCATACTGTATAAATCCAATACATGGCCGGAACTGAAGGATCTTGTAGAAACTGATTTTCTGGAAATAGAAAAATGGTTCAGAGGTAATAAATTAACACTGAATTTTATCAAAACTAAATACTTGCCTTTCTGTTCCTACACAAATGGACTACCAAATATGGGATCTCTAAAAATATGAGGGAGTTATGAAATACCAGAAGGGAAGTCGATGAAATATTTTGGCATCATAATAGACCGGCATTTGAGATGGAACCTGCAAATTGACAATATAGTAAAAAAATTGAGGAGAATGCTATACAAATTCGAATATATGAGAGATTCTCTGGATACCTCAAATTTGAGAATATTATATTTGGCATTATTTGAATCGCAATTACAATACGGTATAGTGGGATAGGGTGGAGTAAGTGATAATTATTTGGAAAAATTGAATGTCTTACAAAAATATATAATAAAAATTATTTATCATAAGGTTCACACTTACCCAAGTGATAACTTGTTCAAAGAATCTAGTTTTCTCGATATCAGACAACTCTTCTGTTGGAATATTTTGAAAAATGTCAAAAAAGGAAATATCATCTTAGAACATCCAAACTACAGTCATAACACAAGAAATAAGAATAAAAGCGTAATACCGTGCTATAACAAAACCATAGGTCAGCGGAATGCAACCTACCTAGGACCTAGGTTATATGATATGGTACCGGATTACCTGAAGAATAACTATAACATGTCCAAATTAAAAAAAAAGGTAAAAATGTGGATTGTGGAAAATGAGAGATCACCTTTTCATGAACTTGTTAATCAAAAAATGTATTCATGATTGAAACATCATTTATACCATTGATAACAATATGTATATGTGTATATATGTGTATATATGTATATATGTATGTATATTTGTATATATGTGTATATATATATATTATATTATATATATAGTATGTGTATGTGTATATATATATGTATATATATTTGTCTCGTCATGATGCATAAGTTCTCATCAATTGGTCATCAATTGGATTATTTTTTTCCACAAAACTTAGCGAATGTAGGTATATTAACACAATTTTGACATGATGAATGTATTTTACTAAATGTATCCATTTGTAACTGACATTTATTGTTGGATTATTTTATATGATTTTAGCCTCGTTTTCAACTGAAATTCTACATTTATTGTTGGATTATTTTATAAAATTTTACCTTCGTTTTTGAGATTTTATTACATTTATTATATATATTTTTAGATATTTTTTAATTCAATAATCATTGATAGTGACATTTCGATTTTTAACTGTAATCTATATTGTTCGTTCATTTACATATATTTATTTTGTTAATTTATATATTATGTTATTCCTCAACTAACAATAACCTTCATAATTTTTTCTGTAATAATATTTCAATGTGTAGTAGCATTATAGTCACGCACAAGTAGTATAACAACTCATAGTTGTTATACACTTCTGTGACTCAACCATGTTTATTGCATTTCACCTGAGTGTAAACATTTTTCATTTATGTCAATAAACATTTATTATTATTATTATTATAATCCTGGAAAAATTTTTAACGGTTGTGGAGGATGGGTGAGCAAATCTAGAGTTCTTGTATAATTAGTGAAATAATATTCATTTAGTGGAATGGTCATGTACCTACACTGCTAGAAATGAGTGCAGCCTGTCTATCCACATTGCAATTCTTGTCATTACAATGGATGTTACACTTATCTGAATATTTTTTCTGACGAGTAACTCGACAAGGCATATGGCAGATTCATAGTGAATTTATAATTTCACAATTATGGTTTTATCGAATGTGCCAATGCAATGTATTCACCATTTTTATATAATATAGATCCATGGGTGCTGCAGGTATTTTGCTATGTTATATAACTGGAAAAAATTGCACGTTATCGTTATCTGATTTGAATGAAAGCTAATAATAATTCCAACAAAAAAAATAATAATAGTTCAACTCTAATTGATCATTTTCTATGAATTCAAAAAGACATATAATGCTTTATCACCAATACTCACTCAGCGGCCAAAAATGTATATAACATGTATAAATACACATCCTACAACAAACAAAAATAAAACTGATTATATTTCAGTGAAAGAATTCAATCTTGGAAGATTAAAAAAGGAATTGATAAATTTGAATCATACAATTTAATTTTATAATAATCCCAATGAAGCATATATAAAATTATTAGAAGTTTTTGACTCCTGTTCATTCATAAAAAAATATAAATGTAAAAAAGAATCTAAGCCATGGTTTGATGATCATGTAGCAAAATTGATAAAATAACGTGACAAATACTTCTACAAGAATAAAAAAGACGGATAACTTTTTAGAAAAATATTCTCATTTTCAATAAACTTGTTGAAAAAATCTCTAGAGAAAATAAATTCAAATATTATCGAGAGAAATTCACCAATTCCACTCCCAAGGTAGTATGGATGGTATAATTCCTTGTTGCATAATACATCAAATCATAATAGTCATAAATATGTTAAAAGTTTGGAATCAAACAATTAAAAATTGAAGATCAATCAAAATCTGTGAGGCATTCAATATTCACTTTTAAATATCGGAAATAATTATCATCTGCTATTCCCAAAACGTTTGAACCTGTTAATGATATATCAAGTATTTCATCCATGTTCCTAAAACCTATTGGTTTATCTAAAATCGAAGTCATTGAAAATTTAGATCCAAAAAATGCTTGTGGTTATGATAAAATTAGTGTGAGAATTGTAAGAATTTCATTCTTTATCATCTCAAAATAATTTGAAAAAGGTATAGTACCAAATAATATGAAAATTGCGAAGGTCTCACCAATTTACAAAAGTGTAAACTAAATGTTTCGAAAAATTATAGACCAATTTCTATCCTTCCAATTCCTATCCTTCCAATTTCAGAAATACTGATGCATGTAAGACTTTTTGATTATCTTGAAAATAATAATCTAGTATACGAAGGTCAATATGGATTTCGCAAATCCAGGGATTTGGATGGATGTTATTACCGAAATTAAATTCAAATTGACAATGATAAAAATGTAGTATGTTATCCTTGGACTTGTGTGAAGCCTTTGATACTGTTGATCAAGAAATTCCACTAAAAAAAATATTTAACATTGGAATCAGAGAAAACCTTCTCAATTGGTTCAATAATCATTTGTATAATAGAAAACAGTATGTTCAAATAGAAAAATCATCAGGGTTCTTTGAAGAATATAAAGTGTGGAGTACCACAAGGTTCCATTCTTGGTCCTGTACTATTCTCAAATATATATAAACAATCTTTCGAATTAAAATTAGAAGAAAGAATGAAATTATTGCTGATGACACTACAATAATGTACTTTTCAGACGATTATAAAAAATTACAAAACTACAGGAATAATGATATAAACAAAATTTTCATTTGGCTACAGCAACATAAATTGACCATTGATTCCAATGAATTTTTCCTACATGAATGTTTCTAAATGAACAATTGACACTTCCACCAGTTCCATTCATTTCGAAAAGAATATAAATTACACTAAATCAACAAAATTTTAAGGACTTTATATCGATGAAGAATTATCATGGAATAAGCATATTGAGAAAATTCGGAAGAAAATATCACCTCTTATAGGCATTCTTCACAGAATAAGGAATTGTAAACCACTAAAAATTTTAAAAAACATCTATTCTAGTTTATTTTATTCACACTTGCAGTATCTCATTTCTATATGGGGAACTGCAAAGAATTCTATTTTAAAACCATTAAAATCATTACAAAATGAATCAATAAAATGTAAACGTAAATTACCACATCTGGAACCAACAATAAATTTGTATAAACCAAAAAGGCTTTTGAATTTAAATTCTCTTTATAAACTAAAGTATGTTGTTTCATTCAATTCAAAAATAAAATAAAAAATACATCTAATATAAGTTTCACTGAAATGGAAAAAATTCATAATTATGCCACTAGGCAAACACATTTTTATCATTAGTAATGTAAATCCTAAATTGGAAAGGAATATATTCATCATAATGGAATAATAATTCATAATTCAATTCCCAACAACATAAAAAAATTATGGCGAAATTCTAAATCGAACTAAATATACACTTCACTCAACGGATAAAAAAATTATAATATGTTTTTTTTTCACACATCAAAATAATTAAAAATGTTTTTTGTTTACACCTTAGTATATATACTTTCTCGAATTATTTTGAATTTATGGCAATCCACAATTCGTTTTTGACTACTTCCATGAAGTATATATGTATTTTTTTTATCTTATAACTAGTTCAGTCCCTAACCATAAACATGTAATGTTTCTTGGGACAATAAAGTTATTATTATTAAATTACCGCAATTTATCCATTCTAATGGTTCTCATAACTGGATTTGTTCAACAAAATCACAATTAATGCAATAATATAAAAACCAAATTCTCAATGAAGTATATTTGTAAGGCAAATGATGCTAAGATTTGCATTGGAACTGAAGTGAACATCAATGGTAAAATGAGTTTTGTATATATTTCCATGCGACAAAAATGGGTAAACACTTTTCTTCATCTTTTGGAGTACCTCCCTTCTAGAAGCATCACAAAATATTACACTTTGACTGCAGATATGTGTTCAGTAAGGTTAATATGCAAATATTACCAAATTACATTTCTCATTCGGTTACTGTTTTCAATTGATGAAAAGGCAATTCCATTATTGGAAGAAGAAAAAGCATGGGTAGAAATAAGGTTAAGTTTTTTTTCCTTTTTATTTCGAGAGTAGAAATCACAATAAATTATTTCGGCAACATAACGTTCTTTCCATGAATATTTTTTCTCAAGCAAATATTTATACTGAGGATCAAACCTGAAATAGAAACTGTCAATGAAAATTTCTTCTGTAACTGAATTCTCAATAAATTCTCAATAAATTTTGTTCCCAAAATTTCCCCATAAATCATCATATTTTCCAGAAGTTTTTTGTATTATTTTGTTAATATTTTCATGACCTTGCATAGCTTTTTGCTGGGCTTCCAGCTGTATTTTCATGAATAATTGAAAATTTCATTTTGTGTCGGTTAAAATTGACTGACCAGGAGGGCTATTGTACTGCAATACGCGATGATTGTCTTGGATTCAGAAAAAAACGTGTAAATTTCAGCATGCTAACATATCTGATGTTACCAATTGCTGGTTACCATAATATGTATACTGATTGCCATAGTGGATCTTCTCGAATCTGAGATATAAATCACTGTCCAAAACAAAACAATGTCTTGAACACTAGAACGACAAAAACCGAACACAGAAGCTGAAAATATAGTAATTACGATATCAAACTTAACGACTCGTGAAGACTCAATGTCAAAAGCCTATTCACAATTCTGTGGTTATGTTATCATAGTTGGAATTTGCAGCATATGAAATAAGCTTGTAATTTTTTCACGTGTAACAATGACTACTAGAACAAGATAGTAAACGGAATTGTCTCTTTGATGAAAAATGTGTTTTTTCCGCGCAATCTATTATAAGCTCCCGATTTTGAAAATCGATGTTCAGTTGTTTTGGCTCCACATGGGCTTTCCTATTATCAATATTCGTAGTTGAGAAATATCTGGTAGAATCCTGTTAATACTCATCAAATATGGCAATGAGCATCTGACTTGATTTGTTGAAAATATAAACAGGATGTTCATAAAATCAGATGTGGAATCATCTGCGACTGAAAGATAAACTCGAGTCACTATCTTCCATCGTCAAGAAAACCTATATAAGATATCAGTTTTGATAGTTTATGACTACTTTCATCTGGTAGATTCTTAAAATTCACAATTTTTGTGAATTGTGAATGTACGATAGTGGGAGTGAAAATAAGAATTCAATTCCATCAAGAATTTGTAACATGTGGCAGGGATTGAAAACATTTCATCACTCGCAAAATTGAGGCATAAAAAAAATCTGATTTCCAGTTTTTGGATTGGAGAAACAAAAATAAGGCTAATAGCCTTCCTTGTTAATGTATGATTTCTGATTTCGATGAATTCCAAAAAAAAAAAATGACTCAACATGTTTATGGAACCATTATTCAATATTGAAAACTACGTTATCTCAAGCTGGTCATAGAAAATAGTGTGGTCAACTCACACTTGATGGATATTAGACACAAGTATTGTGGCATAATGCTAGTTGCATAATATACATTCTAGAGAGGAAAACTTATGAGTTATCAATCAACAGCTATTTTTCCTTGTGACATTTACATGTATAGGTATGGACATACAATCCGGGATATTACCAAACGATTCAGCCTTAGATAAAAATAAAAAACGTGCAATAAAATGTTCATAGAAATGAAAATACAGTACGTGTTTCTGTGCTATTTCACATTATCAATTGATGAAAAATTCCCTTATTATTGAGATATACTTCAGCTAAAAACAATTTGAGTCTTGTTTTGAAAAATGAGAGGGAGCCACAAGACTCCATTCTCATGGGAGGATTGTTAAACACTTCTGGACTAAATAAATAGGAACACAAGAAGAAATATTCAGCTTAATTTTTTCTATTCGAATGTCACTTTTATGTCGCCTATTATGTTCGTGGGTATCCATATTGAAGAGAAATGTATTTTTTCTGGAAGCGTATAAACTTATGTCAATATATAAACTAGCATATGCCAGTATATTGGAAGTTTTTAAAATATTTTCGCATGAACCCATACGCGGAATTCTGGAAATGCACCTCGAAATTTGTTTTTGAATAATAAAAATATCTCGTGCATGTGTAGAATTGTCCCAAAATCAAATGGCATTTTCAAGGCGGGATTCAATTCGAGCATATTACAAAATCAGGGCCTGATGCATATCGCAAAACAGTACGAAAGTTGGAAAACATATTTTTCAGTAAACTCAAGTTGAAATTGATTGTTCACATTGAGGTTTCTGCTGTCAATGCAGTTTAGAAAATGTTGGAGTGGACAAAACAGTACAATGATATCGTGTACCACATACTACGCTGAAACAATAGTCTCCATACTTTCCGGCCGGCAGCCTGTATTTACCAAAAAAATTCAAAAAAGTAAGTGGCACATACTCTTCAATTTGAAAAAATATTTTGAGGCCAAATTAT
This sequence comes from Gonioctena quinquepunctata, assembly GCA_018342105.1. NCBI lineage: Eukaryota > Metazoa > Arthropoda > Insecta > Coleoptera > Chrysomelidae > Gonioctena > Gonioctena quinquepunctata. The sequence goes on from JAFIRS010001294.1 coordinate 322,229, forward strand.
AAATGATTTGCGAAAACATTGTTTAAATGTGGGAAATGGCTTGGCAGAAAACAAAATGGTTCATGGAAATAAACTCCAAGTTATCGCTGAGGCAGCCGGAAGCCACATCTCCAGCCAGAATGGGATGTGTTAGTGAGGAGAAAGTGGATGCATTTTCTCAAGATGTTAGAAGAACTAGAAGATAAGCATAAAATCACTGGCACAAAAAGGTATAATGTAGACGGTAGTGGGTTCACTACTCTGGAAAAAAAAATTATTTGGGAAGGAAAAGAGAGTTTACTCAAAGTTGTTCTCCACGAAATGAAAACATCATGGCTTCTGGAAAAATGTATGCATTTCGGAGATTCAGATCCCCATCTTCAGCAGAATAACAAAAATCTTTATAAATACTTCAACTGACCACTATTGTCAACTGAAACCCCCAGAAAAGTGTTTCGTTCTCTCACCTACCTAGGCCCATCGTACACCTCCATAGGCCAATATTTATCAGATGACAACTTACAAATAGGCTACAAAACCTTGAATTACTCAAATGAATATCTTTGTAATTCCAAAGATAAACGAGATAGACTGGATAAATCGGGGGTCTATAAACTTGAATGTCCAGAATGCTCAGTTGTTCATGTAGGACAAACTGGTCCAAAATTTTTCGATAGACTCAAAGAACATACGAATCTCTTTAATAAATATTGCCACACAGACATCTGTAATACCCAGTCTGCTTTTGCCAATCACCTGTTAGAATCTGGATACTCAAACTTTAACATAAACAATTACGTTGATCTAATCCATTTCTGCCCAAACGGCCCTAAATTAAACCTCTTAGAAATTCTTAAAATCCAAAATCTTGAAATGCATTCGATACAAATTGTGTCAATGAACAAACCGAATTCGATTGCCTAAATTTGTTCAAAGCTCTTGCTTTCATTCGTTAATTCCAAGAACAAAACATTCTTTCTTACTCTCACCATCTATAACATCTCTGTCACTGTTAGAAACCACCACCATGGTACAGTGACATCTACTAACCAATCACCATACTTCGTAAGGTCAGGTTAACACGCATGGATTTCATTGTTTGAAACTGTTTAGTTTACTAGATCTCCGCCGGATGTCCCATACTAAATGAACGATTTGTCAATTTTTCCATTTTGTGAGATTCTCTCTTCACACGTTTCACCAAGTTCCTTCAACATTCTGAAAATGTGGCAAACAAAAACCTCATTGATGAGGAAGAGAAAACTACGCAAATGGAGTGTTCATAGTAAGGTCTAAGCTGAGACCACACCCAAGTTTTATTTCCAAAAATTATTTTTTTCTACCATTACCTCCATTATGTTCCATAACCTGTACCATAATCATTATAAGATTCTTGTAATTCTGCTGAAGATGGGGATCACAATCTCCGAAATGCATACATTTTTCCAGTAGTCACGCTAACTCTCTTTTCCTTCCCATATTCTACAATCTCCTCTTTGAGAAAAATTGACTTTTTTCGCCAAAAGATAATTAACCTGAAAGAAAAACATTAGTTTGAAGCGGTGGGGAGCGGAGAGTAAATATCTCTATTGTATATTGTTTAAGCGTTATGTACTCGTAGTGGGCGGGATTCCATTTTTATTTTCAAGCGGGAATGGTTTGCTCCAGAAAGCATGAAGGAAGGCCCAACGGGGGGGAAAATTACTATTTTTGATCCGAAATACATCAAAAGTGAAATTGTTGCAAATGGCTACGCTATTAAAAAGAGGGCGTTATATTACTCTCAGATGGTCATTCCACCGACAGGCAAATTTAGACCCACTGGTATTTGCAAGGGATGATGGAATTATTATGTTGCAATTGTCCAACCACACAACATACTGTGTTAGCCATACAGCCACTTGATGTTGCCTTCTTCCAGCCCCTTGAGATTAACTAGGTCCAGGAACATATTCATGGCAAAAAGCAGGTTAACATATATTTCAATACAACGTAGTTGCATTACTTGGAGAAGCTTTCGGTAGAGCAGCGAATGTCGGCCTTGCTGCAAATGCCTCCAAAGCATCTGGCATCTAGGCTGTCAATCGGCATTTATTCAAAATCACAATTTTGCTGCTCCAGAAGCGTTGGAAGAAACATCTGGAGACAATGCTGCACTAACCCCAACACATGATAATGTTGTACCTATACCAACACAAAGTTTCTTAGAGTTGTTGAATATTTTGTCCCCACTACCGCAGGCAATAGCTGGTACCTCAAATCAACAAAAAGAACAAGATGCTGAAATTCTAACAAGTACAAACAGAATTTTGAGCAGCAAAAATGGAAATCACAAAAAAGGCAAGAAAAATTGAAAAGAAAAGTGTTTGCTGATAACAGTAACCAGGAGAAACCTAAGTAAAAAAGAACAAATTGAGAAAGCTATAAATGAGAAGAGGCAAAATTCGAAAGATAACAGTAAAGCAAAAGGATACAAGAAAAAAATTTATTTGTCAGAGAGCGATGACACATCTGAGAAATCTGAGAAATCTGGAGCAAGTGGTTCGTCGTTTGGTGGTGATAGTTTTAAACATCCTGGAGCTGCTGTCTTCAATTCATGAATTTCGACAAAAACTCAACAACCTTTGACTAAATTCATAATCTCCGACCCCAAAAACACCGTCATACCAATTTCGAATAGAAACGGCCCATAATCACAGAACTCGTCCACCATCTTGGAGCCGCCGTCTTCAATTCATTAATTTTGACAATAAATTCATAATTTCCGACCCCAAAAACCTCGACATTCCAATTTTGAATATAATCGGACCATAATCACAGAGATGGTCCGCCATCTTGGAGCCGCCATTTCAATTTGATTTTGAGATACCAATTTTGAATCAAATCGGACCATAATCACAAAACTCGTTAACCATCTTGGAGCCGCCATCTTTAATTTATAAATTTCTATAACAAGTTCATAATCTCCTACCCCAAAAACTTCGACATACCAATTTTGAATAGAATCGGACCATAATCACATAGATCGTCCGCCATTTTGATATGAATCTTGACATACCAGTACTGAATCAAATCGAAACAAAATTACAAAACTCGCACGCCATTTTGAAGCCACCATTTTAAATTTGTAAATTTTGCCAAAAAAATCCCAATCTCCGATCCCGAAAACCCCCACATACCAATTTTAAATAGAATCGGACCATAATCACAGATATCGTCGGTCATCTTGGAGCCGCCATTGGATTTTATGAATTTCAACAGAAATGCATGATATTCGACCCTGAGAACCTTCACATACCAATTTTTTGTATGGAATCGGACCATAGACACAAATCTCGTCCGCCATCTCGAAGCCGCCATTTTGTTTTTTGCCCGAACAAAAATTCTATAATGCATTGTCAGGGGAACAAATTCTAGGTTGATCGGACAACTAGAAATTTCTCGAAGAAGAATTGCCAGCTTTAATGGAAGTTGTTACCATTATGACGTGTTTTTCTAGGGTCTGTTTTAATAGCCCTCAAACTCCTAGAAAGTCACATTATTTATGACGCCAGAATTTTAGGTAGGAAATATTCCTCTTCCTTTATTTCAAATCTCGGGCGCCAGATTCTATAGTGGTTTTCTCCACGCACTAAGGTAGCTACAGATAGAGATACGAAACGTCCAGGGGACTGGTATGTTGACATTTTTTGAATCTTTACAAAATACTGTAGGCTTTAAGTACAATTTTTGGATACTGAACGCCGATTGCTTTTATGTCTCCCAAAGAGACAGACAGACAGCAATGTCTTCGTTTGTGCTTTTTACTATTTTTTTTTTACAATTTGACTAAATACGTCTGCTGCGTAACTTCAATACTTTATATGGAATAGAAAAGGTTTTCTCTTTTCAATGTGAACACGGTGTGTAATATGTATAAAATTAATTGGTATATTCGAGTGCTCAATACAATTTGTCACAACAATTTTCAATAATTTTTGCTTAAATCTAAACAAAATTGGTCTGGCCACCATTAAATAGGGGTAATATATACGTATAATCTTATTAATATAATAGTATTGAAATGATATTTACATTCACGGTATATGACTGACCAAATGAACTAAATATTCACGGCAATTGAGGGAATAAATGGAATAATATGAATAGCACAAAAAAACTATTTTTCCTGAACACGGTTAACTGACTGACTCAGAAAGTGATTTTTCAAGTTTATAGGCAACTGGTTTACCTTCCCGACTTCCCCTTGTCAACCCCAAAACAAAATTGAATACTACGTTCCACTCGTATATTACCTGATCTTCACGCTTGCAATAATCCCAGCTGTGATAATTTTTCTCTGTTCCTTGAAATAGGCCCTTTTTGCGACGACTCTTCTTGTTAACAATATTTATATATTCAGCTTTGTTTTACTATTGTTTATGCTCGGCGATTTTCCTGAGCTTAAACAATATTCACAACTGGGCGTGGATACAGACGACAAAGCATCACAGTGTTTTTGTAATATAAAATAACTCACATCCTCTTAATGGAGTCAATAACGCTTATTTACCAAATCACCTTCTCGAATCGCAAAATTTATTATTTCTCCTGAATATGACTATAACTTGTAAAATTCGTGAACTTTTGCTCTGCACTCATTTTCTGGGCCAAATAAACTTTTAATTCATCGAATATATCTTGGCCGTTGTTCTGATTTGGTCAGTTCCTGAATCGGAACAGCAGGGAAACAAGAATTGTTGTTATGCAATTTGTTTATACGTCAATGGAATGGCGTTTCCGAACTTAAGACAATGGAACTAAAATTCACTGATTGATGGGAAGCTTCGCGTCAGTTGTTTGCATTCGGCGTTTTTCCTGAACTCAAACAACTGAAAACATTACTCAACAATTATAATAACGGCCAAATCTGAGAACTATTTGTGAAAGATATCCCTTGACAAAAAAAAATGAAACACCTGCAAGAGCTTATTTTTTTCCGCGGGGATACCAATATTTGTTTCAGTGGAAAAGAATCGAAATGATATCATCCACTATATATCATTCAATTTGGCAAATAAATCATATATATTTACCCATAATCCAACCACCAATTGACTGAAGTGTCAATAATACCCTAAATTAAACTCTCAATCGATTTCACGAAAAGTTCGATTGTACCACTCAAAAAGAATATAAACCAATATTCACTCTGTAGTCTTCTGACCAAATGAAACTTTTCGGCAAATACTCGAATTCATAATAATGCAGAAAATATATTGAACTTCTCAGGTAACTGATTGAATCAAGAAAAAATACTATTGCAGAACTAAGATGTAGATGCCACGACAGATAATTAAATGAATGAAATAATAATAATAATAATGCAAACAATAATATTCAAACTCCGGAAATAATTGAACCAAATGTAATAATAATAAATGCAGAAATAATAAACGGGTGCTTCAGCACACGGAGAAACCAAGCTCAAATACAATTTATCACAATTTCTACTTACGGATAAATCAACGCTTCTGGATTTTGAATCTATTCGACACTCTTTTAGAATTTTCTCTCGATTAACTGCAACCAACCTTTGTAGCAGAACAGGAACAAGTCTTACGGAAAAACAAAAAAAACAAGCCCCGATTCTTACTTCATCGTGCCTTTTATAGGTCTCCAATTTATGTCCAAACTAGACGAAAAAGCCCATTGAGAAAGGCGCGCTTTTGTTTTTTTTAGGGTAAGAACAGCGCACTTTTTGTCCGATAAATCGAAACTGGAAGGATAATTCCGTGCCTGATAAAAGAAATGACGTGGTTTTTCCAATCGCGATATTGGTTTTTTTCCCGTTTTTTACAAAAATCATCACCTGTGTAACGGAAGTTACTATTTTCCCGCTATATTTATCAGCCAAAAGCTCCCTGTAAGGAATTGAACCCCGCTTGACAGTAATAATAGGTCTAGAAATACCATTCGTGTTCGTGATAAATCCGTGGATTACATCTATCCTAATAAACAGACCAAACACCTTCTGGAAATTACGCTTATAACGCGAGGCGTAGCTAAAATAGCACGCACGAGTACAAACCTGCGCCGGCTATCGACTCTCGAGAAAACATTTTTATAAAACAAGCTGGGCTATGTTCAAATGCCGACGAGATAATTCAGTCATCCGATAGAAGCCCCAGCCAGCAGTCCAGTCGAGCCAAAAGCACACGCTACCGAGCTGACGTCACATCACGGGATTCTCACTTAGGATAATTCCACAAGGAGTGAGCGGAACACATTCAGTCATCCGATAGAAGCCACCAAGTACAGTTGAGTCGAGACAGAGACGCACGCACCGAGCTGACGTCACAGCACGAGGATTTTACAAGCTGGGTAATTATTCTGTGAAAGTATGATTCGTATCGAAATCGACAGTCCACAAAACGGCGCGCGCATATAAGTCGGTCGAGAGGTATTCGGAAAAGAGGGGGAAGCCGGCTGTAGTTCCGTTTCGACATATTTCAAAGATTTAGTAGCTTGCCGAGCCCAGCAGAAGCAGTCACGCGTCCGACTAGTAGCCAGAGTGAGCCAAAGACCGAAGCAGTCCACGACCGTCCCGAGCTTTGCCGAAGGAATAGGATTGGAGTTTGGGTAAATCGTATATCGGAAATATTTTTGTAAGTACCCCAGGTGTGATTTGCGCATGATCAAACCATAGCCGTCAGAGGCCCATGTTCACTTCATTGCGGCGCTGATAATGTTAGTCGTGTTTGAGATCCGATACGGACCACCACGTACGCCGAGTGATAGCCCGTGACCGTCAGACCAGTAAATCATATCCGGTGAGTCATTTAGTTTCCTCTACAACAAGAGCAGTTTTGTAATGTAATACGTTTGGCTAAATTAAAAAGCACGGGTGGAGGTCGCATAGAAGACGTAGACATTTCTCGCGTCTCAACTTCCTGCGCTCTGACGTGACTTTATAGACAGAGATAGGAAGCACGGGTAGAGGTCGCATAGAAGAGGTAGACATTTCTCGCGTCTCAACTTCCTGCGCTCTAACGTGACTTGGTGTTAAGACAGAGATATGAAACACGGGTGGAGGTCGCACAGAAGGGGTAGACATTCCTCACGTCTCAGCTTCCTGCGCTCCGGCGTGTCGGTTTTAAGGTATTCGTAAACACGGTTGGAGGTCTAGAGGTGATTCAGTCTCAGCTCGGCCCGCGGCGGTTTAGGATTAGTAACACGGTTGAGGTCGATAGAAGGTACTTTCACGTCTCAGCTTCCTGCGCTCCGGCGTGTCGGGTTTTCAGGGTATAAAATATTAGTAAACACGGTTGGAGGTCGCATAGAAGGGGTAGACATTTCTCACGTCTCAGCTTCCTGCGCTCCGGCGTGTCGTAAGTAGAGTTAAAATATAGTAAAGTTGGAGGTCGCATAGAAGGGGTAGACATTTCTCACGTCTCAGCTTCCTGCGCTCCGGCGTGTCGTAAGTAGGGTTAAAATATAGTTAACACGGTTGGAGGTCGCATAGAAGGGGTAGACATTTCTCACGTCTCAGCTTCCTGCGCTCCGGCGTGTCGGGTTTTAGGGGATAAATATTAGTAAACACGGTTGGAGGTCGCATAGAAGGGGTAGACATTCCTCACGTCTCAGCTTCCTGCGCTCCGGCGTGTCTTGATCAGGGAAAGACAGACGGAGAATAAAGGCATAAAATTAATAGTTAAACACGGTTGGAGGTTGCATAGAAGGGGTAGACATTCCTCACGTCTCAGCTTCCTGCGCTCCGGCGTGTCTTGATCAGGGAAAGACATGGAGGGAGAATAAAAGCTAGGCAGAATAGGTGAAGCCAGCCCCACGTGGAGCAATTGAAATTAGTCGCTTTGGTCGTCCGTAAAGACTTGCATTTGATACCCGCTGTTACCTTGCACCTGTTTTTGAGCTTGCATACTAATTCGTACGCCCCCCCCTAAAAACTCATATTTAATACCCGCTGTTGCCTTGCACCCATTTTTGAGCTTGCATACGAATCCGTACGACCCCCTTTCACAAGAGCTTTTGGTTACTACGTGTACTCCACCTACATTAACACCCCCTCCCCGCTTCGTGTCGATAGTTAGTGCTTGCCAGTCGTTTATTTGTTTGTGAATAACTCGAGGCTGACTACAGCCGCCCTGACTGTATTGACTGTATTAATATACCTGTTTATCCTGTTTTTAGTATTCTTTCATTGACTATTTTGAGTAGAATTTAAACATCTTGTGCGCAGTCGCCACCCAGGTTCGAAACCCAGTTAAAGGCAATTAAAGCCTGCCTTGCTGGCCCTGTTACAGTGTCACGACTATATTGACCCCTGGAGTGTCTTTCTTCACTGAGACTGCCCGGAGCAAAAGTGGCCTTTTCCACTATAAACCAAAAGGTGGCGCCCGAGGAAAACCGAGAATTGTGAAAAGCGCCAAAGTTTGATAATAGGGGGAGAAACCCCCTTTAAACCCTTTTTATAAGATATAGAAATACTCCGTTAAATTTTATGCATGATGTTGAGGTGAACTCCAGTAGCTTTGGGAATTCACATCAATTTTCTAACATGGGAATGAACTATTTTGCCAGACCGGAACCAATTGGAACCCCAAATAGGCAGAAACGTACCAAAAATAGGTTGAATATTCCTCAGCTGTTCTTAGTAACGGAGCTCAAAAGAAATTCTTCGGTACACCATTTCAGTGAGAAAGCGACTGTTGTTTTTGCACGACGGGGCGCCGGCACACTTCAGTGCTCTGGTGCGCGAATACTCAAACCAAAATTACAATAATCGCTAGATGGGTCGCGGAGGACCTCAGGCATGGCCACCCAGGTTCCCGGACCTCGATAGTTCAGATTATTTCCGGTGGGGCCATCTTCAGACATCGGTTTACAGCACACCAATTCATACCGATGAGAAGTTGAGAAATCGCATTATAGTTTTTCGCGAAACTATTAGAAACAGTCCCAGAATTTTACTAAGAGTAGGTGAGTCCATGAGAAAAAGAGCAGAGAAATGCATATTTGCAGGAGGTTCACATTTTGAACAATATTTCTTTGTGCGTCAAACGAAGAAAATCAGATTTGCTCAGAAAGGAATGAGGATTTCAAAGATAATTTTCACCTTAAGAAAAAGCAGTGGTATATCATTTTTCTGTTCAAAATAATTCAGTGCAAATCCCGCACGAACGCCACTGGCAAAAATAATAAATTATGTTGTACGGCAGAAAATGCCCTTTGATGCATAGCAGATGCGTAGGTACTACGTTTCACAAAGATATCACAAAAAAATATATTAAATTTTCTCAAGACTTTAGCACCCTCTAATTCAAAAGTTGAAACTTTTAGGACATATGTTCATATGAAGTTTTTTCTCAAAGTGGACCCACGAATCACCTCAAATATTGGCATGTTATGTAGAAACACCCTGTATATACAAAAACACCGACAAAAAACGCCTACCAATAGTGATGCCGGCTGCATTGAAATGTTTGTAAAAGATACTCACCGCAGATCTACCTAGCGTCGAAATATCTTTCCAGCAGCGGGTAGCGAGTAAAATATTTGCGCTTCAGATAAGTAATTGAAATTTCCAGTCGATCGTTTGTTTTTCAACTGTAAAATTTGTTTTTCGATTTTGTAACTTTCTGATCAACTTCGGAAGTTACGAAACTCTAAGTCATTCGAGAAAATTAGAATATTCATTGCCTCCCGAAGTGGGTTCGAATTGAACGTAGCATGTTAATTTGATCGTATTCTTATGGCTCCCCGGTTTCGCGTTCCCCAGAACCTCGAATTCCCCGAGTATTTACTTCGGAGCGCTGTTATTGACTACCACGCGAAACTTAATTTATGGTGGAAGGTATTTACAAGAAGGGGTGTCAACTGTACTTTCCAAATTATATTCACTGATTATGATATTCATTGACCGACTCAATTGAACATAGTATTGTTCATTCATTTTATAGTCTCTGATTCATGTAGGCAAACAAAAAAATATTATGCTGCGACAACTCAACTTTGAATGATTATTATCCACTAAAAAAATATAATGCTGCGACTACTCACCTTTGAATGATTATTATCTACTAATTGAACGCTTGTGGAAGCCTATTTTTATATGACCTAAAAGGAAACTCAATAATTTCTACACAAATATAAAACAATGATATATTGTACGAGTATGATTAGACTCAGGCTGCAGTTCATACCAGATATTTATCTTGGGGTGATTCCATAGGTGATCAGGAGAATAAAATGGGGGCTGCACTTTGAATAAACTTTACACTTATAATGGATTGAATTTATTTTCAGCGTTATTATAGATTTGTTTGAAAAAACATGAAATAGGTCGATTTTTATTGTCAATTAGACAATTCACAGTATGAAAATATTACCCCCTTCGTGCAATTATAAGCACCTTCTCATAAATTTTGAATTAGATGGGGGGTCCTGTGGCACCTTGTTTGAAAGGGATTTTCATTCTATGTTTTACAATATTGAGTTTTCAGATTTGGTGCAATCATAACTGAGAAAATTCATTTTGGAAATGTAAAATTTTGATACTTTACGTAGAATGAAGTAAATAATGCTACATAATGATTAGAAGTATTTTTCAATTTATTTTATAATTAAATAAAATGTTTAAAATGACAACCATTCGCTTCTTGGCAATAAGCAAGTCGATCTTGGAATTCTCGTACAACATTTTGTAGGACCTCAGGGGTTATATTGTTAATTTATTCTGTTATCGTAACTTCTGAATTTCTGTAATATTGTCCGGTTTATTGGAATATGCCTTGAGAAAAATAAGGGCCAATAATTTTGTTGTTTGATACCAGCCCAAACGTTCACTTTTTCAGGATATTGTGTGTCGCCTCTCACATCCAATGAGGATTTTCTCTGCTCCAATACCTACAATTTTGTCTATTAACCGTTTCATTCAAATGAAAAGTACCTTCATCAGAAAAACAATTTTGTTTATAAACTGCCAATCTGCTTCCATTCTCTCCATCATCAGTTCACAAAATTGTTGCCTTTCATCAGGATCATCCTCATTCAACTCCTGAACCACCTGAACTCCATAAGGATGGTATTTTCCTTTATGTAAAGCTCCCAATATCGATGATTCACTTACATCATTGTCGGCGGCAAGTTGACATATGCGGATTTTCCTCAATCGCTAACAGTACATCAAACGTTTTTTCCTCATCCAATTTACCATTTCGACCTGGTTTCTGAATAGTTTTTACATGTCCAGTTTCACGAAATTTTGTTTCTATTTTGCTTACTGTAAACTGCGAGACGTGTTGACCAGGGTATTTATTATTGAACATTCTACAAATTTTCTTTTGAGTCCTTGTTCTATTACCGCGTCCAATCTAATCAAAATGTCTATTCTTTGAGTTTCGGATAAATGAGCTATAGTTGAATCAAATACACCACAAATATTTCTCAATACCTTGACGTGTGTCAGCAACTTATAAATATCAAAATAACAGAAGTCCACTTGGTTGACATTACATTATTTATGTGGGTTTTGTGAATAATTTTCTGCTGCCTTGAACGACTTTTTCCTAGCAAAACAGATTAAAAAAAATAACTGATTGTTTCATCATGAGGTATTGTTTTCGAAAGTATATTTCAATAGACCAGAAAATATTGCAGATTTAAAAGTTAGGATAACGAAATAAATCAACAACATTACCCCTAGGGTCCTACAGAACGTTGTACGAGAATTCCAAGATCGACTTGCTTATTGTCAAAAGTGAATGGTGGTCATTTTGAACATTGAATTTGATTGTAAAATAAATTGAAGAATAATTCCCAAACATTATGTGACACTATTCCCTTCATTCTACGTGAAGTATAAGGAATTTACATTTTCAAAATGAATTTTCTCAGTTATAATTCCATCAAACTTGAAAAACTCATATAATATTGCTAAACAGAGAATGAAAATCCCTTCAAACAAGGAGCCATACGATCAAACTCCTTATTTGAAATTTTTCAGGGGACGCTCATAATCCAGAGGGGTTGCGAAAAGGGGAATAATTTCAGACTGTAAATTGTCAAATTGACGATAGAATAAATACATAATAACGCCAAAAATTTATTTATTTCATACCTATGGACCGCACTGTATAAGGCCAAACGCAAAAAACTGTTCTACCAAGATACCCGATGAATCAGTGTATTCAGAGGATCTGGCAAAAAAACGGCCAAAAGTGGTCAAATCCGACATTCTCATATCATCTTCAAGAGATGCTAATTGAATCCTCAAATAATAATGATAATAATTCATTCACACATCGACAGTTATAAGTGAAAAACTGTTATAACTGTGTGGCCAGAAGGGCCTTAAAAGGGGGTTGGTAGCTCAGGGGGATTTTATGATAACCAGATTATGAACTCAGAATCCAAAAAACAAACCAACACTATTTATAACCATAAGATATACAGTGTGTCCGTAAAGTATGGAACAAATTCATTTTTAGCTAAACAGGTCATTTTAAGGAATAATCCTGAACACGTCGATTTTTGATGTTAATTTACCGTATTTAAAATAATAATCTAATATACAGGGTGAATTACGTTCGAGTAATGACGTCACCGTCATTTTTTTTAAATGGAACACCCCCATTTTGTCTCAATTTTTTGGATTACTCTAGCTGAGCTGATTCCAAAAATGTATCACATATTGATTCCAATTGGTACAGGGTGGACAAAAATACAATAGTTTTGTGTGTGCTCATAAAGTAACGCGTTACATTCTTTATTAGGTAAATTAACAATATTAAAAATACTTATTGTCTAGCGGACAGAATATGCTGGAATACATGACTTTATGAATGTTCGAACTGCAGCCCTTGCTGTATTTGACAGTAACCCAAACGGTATACAAATTCTTGTTGAACCTTGTGAATGGTTTCTTGCGTAATATTGTTTATTTCTGTTCGAATTTTCTTTTGTACATCTGCAATATTTGCTGGTTTCGTTTTATAAATAACATTCTTCAGATGGCCCCACAGAAAATAATCCAAAGGATTTAAATCTGGTGACCTCGCTGGCCATTCAGGGGTCCACGTCTACCGATCCACCTGTTCGGAAAAATTTCATCTAGGTACCTTCTAACATCTACAGCATAATGTGGAGGTGCACCATCCTGTTGAAACCATAAACTTTCATCAAAACCTCCAGGATTACGTCTGCTGGGAAACAAATTACGTAAAGTAGGTACGAGATACCCCCTTAAAAACTCAAGGTACGTTGCCCCGTTTAAATTACCTTCGAAAAAGTAGGGTCCGATGATTCGATTTCGTACAATTCCAGCCTTTTGAGGGTATTGTGTATGATGCTCACGCATCCAGTGGGGGTTTTCTTTTGCCCAGTATCTACAATTCTGACGGTTAACCTCACCATTTAACATGAAAGTGGACTCATCAGAAAAAATAATGTTTTGTATCAAGAGAGGGTCTCGGTGACATTTATCCATCATTTATTCGCAAAATTGGAGTCTTCTATCGGGATCATCTTCGTTTAATTATTGCACAAGTTTGATTTTATAAGGATGCCATTTTTCAAGCTTCAATAGTTTGTGTACCGTTGTTTTGCTAACACCGATATAGCGACTAACTTTACGAACAGAAGTGTGCGCATCTTCTTCAAAACTCAGTAAAACATCTAATGCTGTATCAGCATTTGCAGGGGGACGACCTGATTTGCGTACATTTTCAACATTACCAATTTCTCGAAATTTCGTTTCAATCTTACTGACTGTTGAACGCGTTATAGGTCTTTCTGAATATTTATCATTGAACAAATTCGCGATCTGTCTCCATACCCAATCATCATAAGTATTTCAATTCTTTGTTTTACACTTAACTCCATTTCTACTTCCAATTAAATCTAAGCAATCATTCGAATATTCACGAATACCAAAAATATTGTAGTACTAAACTGTCACTGAACATCAATAAATTACTAAACAAATAATGACATTTCCCAAAAAAGTAGACGACTATGTTTTTTATAAATAGATAAGAAATATTTTTTGTCATATTCTGTCTGCTAGACCACAAGTACCAAACATGTTTGGAAACAGCTCATTTTTATTACTCTAAACATGTAGCAAACTACGGGGTGTTACATTTAACCAATTGCCGCTAGACAATAAGTATTTTTGATAATATTGTTAATTTACCTAATAAAGAATGTTACGCGTTACTTTATGAGCACACACAAAACTATTGTATTTTTGTCCACCCTGTACCAATTGGAATCAACATGTGATACTTTTCTGGAATCAGCTCAGCTAGAGTAATCCGAAAATTGAGACAAAATGGGGGTGTTCCATTTAAAAAAAAATGACGGTGACGTCATTACTCGAACGTTATTCACCCTGTATATTAGATTATTATTTTAAAATACGGTAAATTAACATCAAAAATCGACGTGTTTCAGGATTATTTCTTAAAATGACCTGTTTAGCTAAAAATGAATTTGTTCCATACTTTACGGACACAGTGTATATACAGCAACTATACTGACACCTATGGACTATATATACAACACTGCCAGAATGGCAGCTAAAAAGTAGAAACTACATTCTACCACTTCGCTGGCTTCCAATTTTTTTTTCAGGGGGGCACTCCAACGCCTAATTAACTTGTGACCCACACCAAGGCCTGACCAACCTAATTATTTGTATCCATCAACTGGATCAAGGTAAGCAATTGTGCTTTGTTATATTTGCTTTCAGGGTTTCCAGGTCGCTTAAAATGTGATACAAATATTTACATATTGTCGGCCTGGTTTTTTTTGAATGTTTTGGAAAAGTGATCTGATTTATCAATTTTGAATAACGAAAGGCAAATAAACTGGTTTGGTCATTTTGGAAAATAATAATAATGATTTTTGTTTCTACTTTATGAGTGCTTTGTGGAAATACAATAGAAGGGGGAAAAAATGGAAAACCCTACAGTAGAACAAGTCTGTGCGAGGGGGCTTGAGTGCAAGTAGCCACATTAAATCTGTAATTATTTGCTTGAAAAAGTAACAAAATATTTGAACGAACATGACTGAGGTACAAAATAAATACTTATAACTAATGAAGTGGTAAAGATAATAGTTCATTTGACTATATTCTATACATATGCATATTCATAGCAGGTCATTTGTTTCTCAAAGGAAAGAAAAATTTTGAAGTGATACAAATCACCATTACAAGTAAGTACAGAACATATAAAGTTGAAAAGAAAATAAATAGAGAACAATGGTTTGAGAAGAACATAACAACAATTTAAAAGGGATTTTAAGATAAGCGGTAAGTATGTTCTCAGACGCAGGAAGTCGCACTTGAAATATTTTGGAGGTACTCATCAATAGAATAAAAACTACTTTTTAATAGATACGATTCTATTGTACGTTTAAACTCATTCATACTTAAGATTCTCATTTGATGAGGTGGTACATTAGAAAGATCAAAAACTAGGGGTTTTTTCTGAGAAATATCCCATATCTGAGAATTCTGATATTATTCGAATTCCTAGTGTTATATTGGTGAATGTAACATGTGTGGTGAGGTTGAATGATATTTTTTCTGTATATCAAAAAGTGGATTGTAAGTATATAAGGACGAAAGTGTCATAATTGTGAATTAAATGAATGAAGGTCTACACGTATCTATATACCCTAAGTTACATAATTTTCTTATTGCTTTTTTTTGTTGGATAAAAATAGCACTTACAGCTGAGAAATTACCCCACAGTGAAATGGCGTAACACATATGTGACTGAAAAAGTGAGAAATGATTTGGTGAATGTGAAATATTTGGACAACATAAATACTAACTAACGAAGTGGTTACAATAATGATAAGATAATAATCATAAAAGCAATATCATGTGTAACATGGATCAAATATATTCAAAAGTCTATGTGTTTTCCATGATTCGGTGTATGACAATTCTTGGAATGTCAATAAAATGATTTTTCAATTAGTATTTGAAAGGGATTTCGTTGTTTTATTTGCTTCAAACTTCGTGGAAGAGAATTTGATAATTTTGGACCAAGATATAGGTAAGTTCTCTGCAATATTTCTTTTTCTGATTTGATGTAACTTGTATGGAGGTGATGTTCAATCGGTAATGAGTTAGATATTCGAGAAAGTTATATGATATGATAACTTTGAGAAAATGGAGTTGTCGTACATGGACATTTTTTGATGATTTGTAGAGTTGCTCTGTTGGAAATTTCTTAGGTTTTTGATATGTGGTTTTCAATTTGTCCTTTCGTGCTGTTTCAAATACTGAAATATGGCTCTTCAACGCTGCGCCCCATGCTATAATTCCGTAGGTTAAATGGCTCTCTACTTGTAAGAAGTATATTATACGAAGTTGTTGTTATTGATACAAGTCAGAAATTTTAATTTTCACACTTTTTTTTGCAAAATTCATATGGACATCCCACTTCAGGTTGTCGTCCACCATATATACCAAGGTATTTGATACTTATAACAGAATGAATAATAACGGGCTGTTAATTTTTCTTTCTTATGGATAATGTATCGAATTTAGATAAGTATTTTGCATATGAGGCAAATGGGATGAACTTGGTTTCATCAAAATTTATATTGAGTAGACGACTATCAAACCATTCAGCGATCTTTGAGAAATCGTTTTCTGCAATATATATCAAATTTAATTATTGTATTAGCTCTATACAAAACGGCTTGTCATCTGAAACGCTCACATATATCCTTCAAATTCTGCATGAAAAATATCATTGAGATGAAGGGTGAATAAAATTAGCCCTAGTACAAGTCCTGGGGGTACTTTATATCTAATTGTTTTGAAACTACTGGTTGCATCAGTAATTTTTACACATTGTTTTCTATCTTCTAGGTAACTCTTGAATAATTAAAATGGTGTACTTCTTGAACCATACCCTTTCAAGACTACGAAAAGTTGGATCTGACTAACCGTATCAAATGCTTTTGATAGGTAGACAAAAATACATAGGGTTGGTGTCTGTTAGATAATGTTGGTTCCTATTTCATTCATCACACCTGATGAAGCATCCTGCGTCGAAAATCATATCGTTTCTTTGAAAGAATATTGTTTTTTTCAAGGAAATTATCTTCTTTTCATAAACTTCAGCTAGGCTGGATATAAAGAAAATGGGACGATCATTGGTCACACTTAACTCCTAGCCGTTTTTGTGTGTAGGACTCACGGCAGATATCATGGAGGCTGCAGGCCGTTATTTCATTCACGATTATTTTAAGATGTTCCGCTCTCAAATTACCTAGGCCTCGTGACTTTTTGTTGTTCAATGGAATAATTATATAATGTATTCCAGCTACATCCACATCTTCCAGGAAAAAAAGGTGGGCTAGATTTACTTTCGATGAAGATTTCATACCTGTTGGTTGCTATTTTTTTTTATAGAATTTTTCCGCTATAATTGTTTTATTAGTTGTTATTGCCTATAATCCAGTCGTTTAATTCGTTAATTGATCCATTGATTGCCATAACTTAGATAAATCCATTTTATTGTTATAAATTTTTTCTGGTTTATTTTGCTTTAGTTTAAAAATTTTCCCTTATATATGTCTGTATTGATTATATAGTCTTTTGTTTTGTATATTTGAATTTTCTTCCATGTTTTTATATCATTTCTTTTTTCTCGAATTTTTTTGTGTATTCATTGATGTATGATGTATATCCATGACTGTACAAGATATTCAGATAATCATTGGTAGTATGCGAGTTTTTTGATATATCTATATTGGTGTCACCCATGAAGTATGTAGAGTAGTATTAAAAAAATAAGTGATGATCGATGAAATCGTTTTTATTTTTTGAAAGTGGTCGATGCAGAGCAGCTGTTTTGAAATGGGTTTTTTCAAAATTTTAATCAATTTCTATTATTTCAATATGATTTTTCCGATGTTATGATCCTATTTATGTAATCGATTTTTTCCTCAATATATACAATGACCCCGTCATTTTGAATAATGTTTCCCCCATTATATATTACAGTTTATCCATCAAAGTGAACAGTTAAGACCATTATGGAGTCATGAAGGAGGTAGCCAGAATTCATCCGAAGATACTACTGGATTTGATGATTCGACTCTCGTGTATTGCCATTCTGGAAGGAAGTCAAACTGATTTCCTTTCCGAAAAAGGGTAAAATTTTAAAATAACTTTGCCCTTGTGTCTTCTTGAGGTGCTTAGCAAACTCTATATGGCGATGATGAGAAGGAGAGTATTGAGAGAAATAGCAAAAAGAACAATTTGGCTTCCGAAGGGGATAAGACTATCCATACACTGCACATCATAGAGGATAAGTGCAGGAGAAGATATAGTGGATAGCTGGCTCCCGATATCAGTAATGCCTTCAACACTGCCTGAGTATTAACAGTAGATAACTCAAAATACCCGTTGCATTTAGATACCCAATCGATTCTATCAAAAGACTTCGTCAAAAAAAAATACGGGCAAGGAAGATGAGAGATATCTATAAATCATCCTCGTTGATAAGTGAAGTTCCGGAAGGCTCATAAAAGTAGCCACAAAGGAATGAACTAAATGCATAGTACTCTTTCCGAATATATCAGATCCAGCCCAAAAAAATGCACGATTAGTATACTCTGTGGGAAAATATTTTGTTCTGAGTTAAGCAGTTGTAGGTTTTGGTGATGTGTCCATCAATATAACAAACGGTTATTTGCTGAACCTGCATCACTCAACGATAAGTTTTTATCAAAATTATTTTTGCCTGTACTTGATAGAAAACAAAACTTCCTTTTTTTTCTTGCAATATATCATTCATTGTGTTACCAAAAACTCTCAAATGATCCTTCTACAAGCGAGCATATAATGCAAATCACAACATCATTATACCAAACTGAAATTGATTCAGAAATACAGCGTTATATTTCACATACCTCCTCCTTTCAAAGAATCATACATTCTCAGGCATTCATTTTTCTATTCTGTATTTTTTTTTAATTTGTCCGACAATGACCTCTAAAATGTACAAGAAATGACGTGAAATTATTATCTCTATGTGAGAATGGAACGTGGAAAATTTACAAAATATAAAGTACTGCTGGATATCTTTCCAAATGACTTCTGAAATTATTCTCACCATGCCATTTTCAATGATAATATCGGGGAGATAATGTAATATGTTGTTTTATTGAAAGTCAACTGCTACCGCGTGTTGATGCAAATGAATATCACTCGTGAAGAAGTATTCGGAACGCTGCCAGAAGAAATCCAACCTTTTATATAGGATACAAAAAAAAATTTAAATTCTTTTATTGGCTTTCAACGGGGCTTTTTTCCATTTTCGTCCTGGCTGTTTATGGCATTCTCAAAGGAACTATTCGAATGAATCAAATACAGCGGTAACACTGGAATGGGATATGGTATACACCCGTTTCAATCACATCGGAAAAAGCATACAGGGATATTCATCGAAAAAGCTCGTTATTTGAATGATACGAGTGGCTCATGCCCACGTGGGTTTCGAGGTCAAACTTTTTTATAGATTTTTTCAATCGATGTAAAAAAAATTCAATACCAATTTGATAAATATGACGACCGCTACCATTCATAATTGAATATAATCCATATTAACGCAGATACAATTTCAGAAAAATTTCTTCTCCTAATTTTGTTATTCTTTATAGCTAATTCCAGGTTATGAATCGGTTAGAAGGATAATTTTCATGGCTTTCTTAATCATTTATGTCTTTGACCTGTTGGGCGAAGTTACTTGATATTCCAATAGTCGACTGCTAAATTACTCCAATCCAAGAAAGAAAATTCATATCATGTGCTGAAATTTAATTTCACAAAATCGTAGCAGAGCGCTCTTTTGAAATACATTTTCTGCACGAAATATGGATATTTGTTTTTCGATTATATCGGTACGTGCATCCAGCCAGACATCCCGTACAAATCACTTTTTTTTTCCATACTCGTGAATCTGACGAAAATATGACATAAAATTAACCTTGGTTAAATTCATTAAATGACATCAATATTGCCAACTACTATTTTCGTTGGGACACTGAGTACTTTATTGATTTTCCAGCATTTTTTCAGTTTCAAATTGAAACTATGGAAGAAAACAAAATAATATGCAAGGAAAAAAAACAGTCCTATTCCCATTACGCATCTCCATATGGAATGTTTCCCAATTATCGATACTCTTCAATATATAATCTGCTATATCATGTGTAGTTTCCACTAACTAGGGGTGAAAAATTCGAACATGAAAATGATTCTATCTTGGGGAAAAATCAAATGAACTGGAGATATCTAGCCATCTTGAAAAAAACAAATTCGGAGAAAACAAAATATCAAAATATTCAAGGCTAGTTTCAACCCGCAAAATTCAAATTTCATTTTATATTCTCATGGTACGCACTGTGATGTAATACTCATATTATATTGGCGAAAGTGGTTGCTTTTGGCCATTGTCATCACTGCTGCTTGCTGCTTGCAACTCACTGCATGTACGTGGGTTCGGGCTGTGGAATGATGGGTGAACTCAAAACCCCTGGACAAAACCCGAACAATTTCCAAAGCAGAAAACCATGCTATCAAAATTTGCGCACGAAAATGCTTTCCAAGAGGCTCCAGGGGGACAAAACTCTATATCCCATCAGACAGCCAAGCAGCACTGAATGCTCTGAATTCTGGGTCCAGACTGACCTCAAGTCACTCTGATGTTAGTGTTACGTCACAAGGGAATCAAAAGTGATTAGGAAGCAGGCATCCTTGCCCAGAACTCCTCTGTGGTCTTTCCAAAGCTCATATTAGCGCTGGGAAAGCTGATGAAATCGGAATCCAGGGGACTAAGGTTCCAGGACAAAGACAAACAAAAACTCTTCTGAGCCTATCGCCAATAATTTTTTTTTTCAATTTATTCCTTCATTCATCAATAATATCAACATATTTAAGATCTTTATAATAGTTGAAGTCAATTTAATTTGAGCCAGTTAGACGGATCCGCCTAAGCCGAAAGGCTTGTGTTGCGGTCCAAGGATTGAGTATGAGTATCAAAAGATCACTCTTTACAAAAAACAATGAAGCAAATAGAGAATATGAGCCTCTTGAACATGGATGGTTTTGGAAAAAAAAGACTGAATGAAAAAAAAGACTGGATGGAGAATGGCTACAAATATATTTAAGTATAATTTTTGGTTGTTTTCTGGTTTAGTCGAGATTATCTTTGTGGGAAAAATCTAGTTTCTAGCGGATTCTGTCGGATGTGTAACTTCATGAGTTTCTTGAAGATTTTTAAATCATTGTTCTTTTTCAATTCGGTCGGTGAGCTATTGAATATTTTAGGGCCAAAGTAAAATATGCTTCTTTGTATATGAGTTTCATTAAGTATTGGGATGTACACAGTATGATCAGTGGTATGTCTTGTGTTTCTGGATTGACTAAGAATTCTGTTTGTTCTTTGTTGGATATCCAGATTTGGCTCTGCAAAATGAAAATTTTTCTGATATTTAGGATTTGTGATTCTTGGTTTAGCTGTTCAGTGGAGTATAATCTACCTTTTTTTAATATACTTTTTAGAATTGTATTTTGTGTTGTTTGGAGTCTGCGCATGACATTTTTAAGACTTCTTCCCATGCTGTTAAGCAGTATCCGAAAACGGACTCAATTAATGAGTTATACACTATAATATTAGTTTTTGGTTAGGATGTCTTAAGTGTAAAGTTTGGATGAGTTGTCTTGCTTCGTCCACTCCATATGTTGATCTATCATTACCCCTCAATATTTGATTGTGCTGGTTCTCTCTATTATGGGATATGTGCATTTACCATAGCCTCGGCAGTCATTTTCATGTATATTGAATTCTTTCCCTGGTGGTTGATTTCTTTGGTCGATAGAGATGGTGATGAATTTCGTTTTGGAAATATTTAAGCTCAGGAGATTTCGATTTAGCAATTTATGAAGCTTAGCATTATTATGTTCGGTGATTTGGTATAGTTCTGACCAGCAGCTATGGAAGAAAACAATGGCAGTACCGTCTGCGTAAGGAATCAAACGACCGTGGAATTGTTCAATCTGACTCATGTCATTAAGGTAAATCAAAAATAGGAGTGGGCACAGAATTGTTTCTTGCGGTACGCCCCCGGTGATCACCGCAGACTCGCTTAGGGAATTCTGTATTCTGACTCTTTGTGTCCTTTTTTCAATGTAGTTACGGAGTACCTCGAGTGCTGAGCCTCTTATACCATTGTCATATAATTTATCGATTAGAATTTCATGTGATACTGTATCAAATACCTCTGCTGAGTCAAGAAGTCCATTGTTTAGGGAATTTTCCCTTTCTAAATACTAAATTTATGAGATGTAATAATGGGGTTAAGAGTTCAGTGTGAAATGTTTTTATCAATTTGGTTGTTATACCGTCTGGCCCAGGGGAGCAGTTGGTTTTTAATTGAGATATGTGATGTCATTTTTTGATACGGCACGTAGGTAAATAGAGAATATTCATGTGCATTCATTGATTTCATTGTCTTGTAAGTAGTTGTGTTCAATTTGTTCGGCCATTGTTTCTCCTATTTTCACAAAGTATTTGTTGAAGATATTTGCTTTATTTTTATTACTATTTACCTCTATTCCATTTTGATAAATTATGAAATTGTTACTGATGTTTCTGTTTTTTTGGGTTATATTTGTGGCTTCGTTCTTAATTTGCCAAGATTTCTTATAATCATATTATTTTATTAGAGTTTCTGCTGATAATATGCATTTTTCTATTTCTCAATGTTCTGTTTAGATAGTTTCTATAGTTCTTTTATTTTTTTTTCGATTTTGCAGTATTTTGCCTTTTCATTATTTTTTTCAGTTCATCTCGATGTTTGATGGAGGTTATGAGCCCATTTGTAATCCATGACTTAAGTTTAGTAATTTTCACTTTGTGAGTCTTTATTTTGGTATTATTGTCAATGTGAAATTGAAGTTTATTCATGAAAGAGTCATACGAGTGTTGGATGTTACTACTTTGAAAAGTGTTTAGCCAGTGTTCATTTTCTAAATCTTTTTTCAGCTTGATGTAATCGATAATTCTATATTGGTATCCATTGATGGTAGTAATGAGCTGTTGTTGTTTGAGAATTGATGCGGCTGCTATGGCATAGTGATCGGTTAAATCGATTCTTGTGAAAATATGGTCCATAATTGTTTTTGATATTTCAGTTTCACGGATAAATGTGTTTATGTATAAGGCAAAACCATGTTCTGTAAAGGAGTTCATATATGTGTTTACGCTATAACAGTGTATATCTTTCAAATTTATATCGATATCCCCTATGAATAACTCAATTTGTAGTTTATTGAGGTAAGCGAAGTTGGTCTCTAATTCTTTGAAATATAAATTATGTTAGTTGAGGAGGGTTTATATGATGCTGTGATTCCTACCTTAACTGATTCAAAGATTATATTGATCCTTAATATGTTGTTTTCACTAAACTTATGCAGATCTACATTTTTGACCTTTATTTTTGCGTTAATGTATACTTAAAGTCCATCATTGCTTCATTGTAGAACTAAAAAAAAGGAATATGATGGTTTTCTAGGAATGGGATATTCCAAGTTTCTGATAGAATGATTATATCTATTTTTTCTAGAGCCATTTGTAAATGAACCATCAATTCGTCATAATTCATATTTACACTTCTCATGTCGAAATGAATGATACCTAAACCTTTTTTTCTAGTATTCAAGAAGCTGTGTTCCAAAGTATCAAATATTTCGTTTTTTATTTCTTTTTCTCCATCCAACTACCCCAGGAATTCAATCATTGAAAAATAAAAAAAATGAGTAGTTTCACTATCTATATCAAAATTATGATTTTAATATAATTCAAAAGTTCGTTTTCGTAAGGATTGTAGAGGGAGGTAAGAGACTTGAAGGCAAGCGAGCTCTCAGCAAGTATGCCTTTTTCAATGGAGATACATAAGTACTATTAACAGAAATGAATAGTTTTGAATGAATTGCTAAAAATATCACACATTATATTCTAACAGGTAGTGAACATTGAATAAGATTAGAGTTCATAGTCGGTTTAACTCACTTTCAGTTTTTATCGAGATTTTTTTATTGTTTTTTGTAGCATAAATGGTACTCGCGAGGGTCCATACACTTCTTATCAATGTCTTCCAATAGCCTTGTTCATTAAGTTCAGTCTGTGACTGGTAAGATTTTTTTCATGACGACTCCGGTGCCCTTGAGTGATTTTTATTTTTGTTAACCAGTTTTGTATTGATCGGTTATGCAGCTTCATAAAAATTCCTCTTGGTTTTCTTTGTTATGTGTATCTTTTTCTACTCTAGTGCATATGGTTATGTCATCCTCTTAATTGGTGTGGGAATTTACTATTGAGTAACTTTAATACATCTTCTTTGGTGTCACCTTATTCGGATTCTTTGAGATTTAAGATTCTTAAGTTACTCAATTTCGTTTCTTGCTCGAGATAATCATACATGCGGAGTGACATTACCATTCTTCAGTTGATTTATTTCCGAATATAGACTATGGATGACTGTACTATTGTCAGAAATCATTGTGTTTATACGACTGTCTATATCAGTAACTTTTTGTTCGAGTGTTAGTAGTTTCTCTTCTAATCTGGATGTGATGATATCAGTTACTTTTACAGAAATTTTGTGTATGAAATCTCCGGTTAATATAGAATTCAGTGCGGAACTCACTGCATTTTTGATTTCATCTTTTACTTCACGCGTCTCAACCATATTGGAGAGATGTGTATAACTTCATTTTTTTTTTCATTCTCATGTTTAGATTGGATGATGACTGACACTGTTAATAATATATCTATGTGTTCGACACCTTTACTGGGAGCTCTGTTTTATCACGTCTACTCACTGTGAAGCATGCTGAATGAAAGCTAAATAGCTTCTTGAATTGGAGGAGAAAGACTTGAAAGTGGTAACGCGACTGCTCACCAGACATTGTCCTCTGAGATATCACCTCAAAAAAATGGATGGTTCATACAATGAATTGTGACGTTACTCCGAGAACTGCTGCAGCCAAGCGCTGTTTTGTTCAAGTTCCTCGCAGAGATTATATTGACGCCCTTGAATATCAGGAACTTCGCTCCCATGAAACTTATACACTTTGCAAGAAGTATCGGAATCCCGGATCTTGAACAGATGAGGGGTAATGTACAAAGGACCTTATGAGTCGAGGTACAATCTGCAATAATAACAACCTATTAGCAGCAATATTTGTGATATAACCTATAGTCTACTCGACAAGTTGAAAATGGTCTAAAATAGAGATACTGCTC
The DNA here is from genome assembly GCA_018342105.1 of Gonioctena quinquepunctata. Classification (NCBI taxonomy): domain Eukaryota; kingdom Metazoa; phylum Arthropoda; class Insecta; order Coleoptera; family Chrysomelidae; genus Gonioctena; species Gonioctena quinquepunctata. Next base: position 347,551 of record JAFIRS010001294.1, read on the forward strand.
TTAAAATTATGTGTGATAGCTCATTGGATCCAGAATAACGCCTAGAAAAATGTACTGAAAGCGTGTATTAGCACATAAAAAATTGCAAAAGTTATAAACAATTGAAGATGAAAAAAAATGGCATTTCGTTTTTTGCTAATATTTCATGAACTATTGATATTTGAGAAATTTCAAATGAAGATTCTGAAAGAGGAGGAAATTTCCAATAAAAGAATTCCATAACTCTATCTCCATTATTTATAATTTTAATTTAACGCTGAAAATGAGTCTCCGAGCGACATTTTTAGGTTGCGCGTGCGGCGTTTAATTAATTTATTTAAAGTATTAAATATGTTTTTTTTAATTTGAAAAAATCATGGTGTATTCAAAACACTATTAATAATTTATTCCCGTTGGAAATTTTACTTAACGTTAATTTTTCAACAAGTTAAACGATTGTTAACTAACAAAATTTTCTCGAACTTCTGTGTTAATTGTAAATGAAAAAAAAATGTTTAAATAATTGTCGTGAAAATTGTTCGCTGCGTTGAGTCTCTCTTATAAACATACTCAACAAGATCAGGCCATAAAAGTTAAAAAAATATTCATACTTTGTTTATAATAATTTTTGTACTTCAACAAAAACAAAAAAATCCAAGTAATGTTGTTAAACAAAATTTTTTTTTTCAATATTTTTGATTTTTAAACATTATATTCAAATATTATGATTTTTGAAAAACAAATTTTTTCTTAATAACAATTTTTAATTGTTTATAATCGTTTTTTTATATTTCTATTGTTTAAATAATTAGTTGAGAAATTATTTTTTTCTAAAAATCATAATTGACAGTCCTCTATGAAGTAACAAAAAAACAATTTTTTTATCAACAATTCCATTGTTTATTAACTTACCAATTTGTTATAAATGAATTTTTAACTTTGTTAGATTTTTTTTCTGAAACTTCAAAATTTACAAAAACAACCATTTAACAAAGTATAGAAAAAAAAAATCAATTTTTTATTGTACTTGGGAATTGGAATGGGAAAAATTGGGAAATGTTTTTTTTATACTTTAATGTATATGGTTGTTTTTGTGAATTTTAAAAGTTTCAGAAAAAAAAATCTAACAAAGTTAAAAATTTGTTTATAACAAATTGGTAAGTTAATAAACAATGGAATTGTTGATGAAACAAAATTGTTTTTGTTACTCCATAGAGGACTGTCAATTATGATTTTTAGAAAAAAAAAATTTCAACTAATTATTCAAACAATAGAAATATAAAAAACTATTATAAACAATTAAGAATTGTTATTAGGAAAATTTTTTATTTCAAAAATCATGATATTTGTAATATAATCAAGTTGTGGAAAAAAATTTTTCAAAAATATTGAAATAATCAATTTGTTTATAAAAAATTGATCAACAAATGGCAGGAATTTTTTTTTTTGCAACTCAATTTATATCTTGTATTGAAAAAAAAAACGATAATATGATGATTAAGAACACAATTTTTTTTTTCAACAACATTACTTGGATTTTTTAGTTTTTGTTCAAGTCCAAAAATTATTATAAACAAAGTATGAATATTTTTTCAACTTTTATGGCGTGATCTTGTTGAGTATGTATATAAGAAAGGCTCTACGGAGCGAAAAACTTTTACGACAATTATTCAAAAATTTTTTTTAATTTACAATCAAGACAGAAGTTCGAGAAAATTTTGTTGGTTAACAATCGTTTAACTTGTTGAAAAATAAACTTTCAGTAATATACCTAACCGAAATAAATTATTTATAGTGTTCCAAATACACCATAATTTTTTCAAATTAAAAAAAAATACTTAATACCTTAAATAAATTAATTAATGTGTCGTACTCGCTTTTGACGCCGCGCGCGCAACCTAAAAATGTCGCTCGGAGACCCATTTTCAGCGTTATATAAAAATTATAAATAATAGAGATAGAGTTCCGGGAGCTGGGAGTTTTATTGGAAATTTCCTCCTCTTTCAGAATCTTTCTTAAATATCAATAGTTTATGAAATATTGGCAAAAAACAAAATGCCATTTTTTTTTCATCTTCAATTGTTTATAACTTTTGCAATTTTGTATGTGCTAATACACGCTTTTGGCACATTTTTCTATGCGTTATTCTGGATCCAATGAGCTATCACACATAATTTCAAGAGCAGTATCTCTATTTTAGACCATTTTCAACTTGTCGAGTAGACGTTTCATAAAATAATTAGTCTGTACAGACGGGGTGCAAAATTTGGACATGACAAAATATTATTCTCATCAAAACGGTATAATGAAAATGACGTAAATTGCTAATTTCTTTCAATTTGATAGATAAAAATAATTCAAATATTCAGGAGATAACTTTAACCTCTGTTTTATTTCTTCCATTCCACATATTCATATCCCCCCTTGTGTTGTTTCATCTGGTTTATGAAATACTCATAGAAACAATTTTAAGGAATAGCGCTATGTGAACACCAGTCGTTATTCGACGCGAGTGATTGTTTTACAAGTTTTCATTTAGTTTCATCTGTCTGTCTGTCTGTCTGTCTGTAATCGAAGTTCAACCTCTGTTTCATCTCTTTTATTCCACATATTCATATCTCTCTTTGTGTTGCTTCATCCGGTTTATGAAAAACTCATAGAAACTATCTCAATTAATGGTGCTATGTGAACACCAGTCGTTATTCTACGTAAATAATTTCTTTACAAGTTTTTATTTAGTTTCACCTGTCCCGTTGGCTGTCTGTAACAAATACTGCAGTTCAATTTGACCCACTTCTAGTTGCCTGATCAACGTGAAATTCAGTGGGTGTTCATAGTTCCCGTGACAATGCATCATAGAATTTTGTAACAGAAAAAACAAAATGGTGGCTCCAAGATGGCAAACGAGATTTGTGTTTATGGTCCGATTCGACTCAAAATTGATATGTGGGGATTTTCGCGGTCGAAGATTATGAATTTATTGTCAAAGTTCCTAAAATAGAAATGGTGGCTACAAGATGGCCGACGATCTCTGTGATTATGGTACGATTCCATTCGAAATTGGTATATGGGGGTTATCGGGGTCGGAGATTATGAATTTTATGATCTTTGTGAGTATGGTCCATTTCTATTCAAAACTTTTATGTGGAGGTTTTCGGGGTCGGAGATTATGAACTTTTTGTCAAAATTAATAAATTTAGGATGGCGGGTGAGATTTGTAAGTATGGTTCGATTCTATTGAAAATTGGTATGAAAGGGTTTTCGGGATTGAAAATAATGTTTTTTTTGTCAAAATTCATGGAACTAAAATGGCGGTTTCAAGAGGGCGGACGATTCCTATTATTATGCTACGATTCTATTCAAAATTAGTATGTGGAGGTTTTTGGGGTTGGAGATTATGAATATGTTTTAAAAATTCATAAGTTCAAGATGGCGGCACCAAGATGGTAAACAAGTTTTGTTATAATGGACCGTTTCTATTCAAAATTGTTATCTCGAGATTTTTGGGATGGGAGATTATGAACATAGTCGGAGATTATTGTTTTCAGAATTCATAAATTGAAGATGGCAGTTCCAGGATGGCGAACGAGTTGATCTTCAGATGATCACCTTATTGAAGAACTATATAGCTCAAAACTTCCAATAGAAAGGTCTCATAATGACGAAGCATTAACAGAAATGCATAGATTCAGGCGTACTTGGTAAAAAGCACATAATAAATTCAATAATTAAAGACCTTTTCGAAGACTTGCTTTCATTCGAATGCGCTAAGAATTCAAAAATGATTGCTCTGGATGTGTGGAGTAGCTTATTCCTTGGGTTAAGCTTATCGCGCAAAGTTTTCAGTTCGAATACAAAAGCGACAAGCTTTCGAATCTATAACTCACGGAATAACATACGTCGCACATCCAAAGCAAATATTTCAAAAAGTTTTTTTTTATAATTATTTCCTTTAACAAGCTTTTTTTTAGCTTCTATTGTAACTAACAACGTAATCAAATCTTACAAGTTAAATTCGACCCACTCCTAGTTGTCCGAATAACCTGAAATTTGGCGGGTTTCATAGTTTCCCTGACGATGCATCATTTAATTTTTGTCGGAAAAAAAAAATGGCGGACGAGAATTGTGTCTATGGTCCGATTCGATACAAAATTGGTAAGTCATGGGTCGAATATTATGCATTTTTGTTAAAATTCATAAAATCAAAATGGCGGCTCCAAGATGACCGATCAGATACTGTGGGGTATATGGGTTGTCGATACCAACAACACATCAAACAAACAAAAATAATAGATTATTTTGGGGTTTTCACGTACTACTAATTTTCAAAAATGACAGAAGTACTTGCTATTGGACTTACCACACCGCTCGATACCATATATCACACCTAACACAGGGATCAGAGCGAGTGAAACCCATGTTAAAATAACTGTCCTGTTACTAATTTTTAATCATAAATGTTGTGTCAAAATTATGTCCTTTGAAGAAGACGAGGGACTCCCCGTCGAAACGTCGACCAATAAAGAATAAGTAATGAAGACAAACCTCAGCAACTGATAAATTTATAAAAACAAACCTCAATCCCAAGAAAATTTCTTTTAAGTATATATATATATATATATATATACATATTAATATATATATATATATATATATATATATATATATATATATATATATATATATATATATATGTGTGTATGTATATAGAAAAAGAGGGCATTTCAGACAAATTTTTTACTTATAGAAAAAAATCATTCTTCAACCTGTGTCCATTCCGCCTTCGTAACGCACCCCAACAACTGACATTGAATTCTAGGAAAAAGCAGTATCCCGAATGACAGACAAAGCTCTGTATCTTCGATAGCTCAGTTGGTAGAGAGTTTGACTAGAGATCTAGAGGACGCAGGTTCGAATCCAGCTATAAGATGTTTTTTTTGAATGCCACAATTTTCCTTCTTTCATATTTTTCACTGAAACAATTTGAATTCGTTATTATATATATATATATATATATATATATATATATATGGCAGTGAATAGAAAATAATATTTCATATGTATGTTCCAAATTTCAAATCAATATTTTTATAACGTTATAAGTAATTATGGTGGGCCAAGTTCCGTTGATACCGGGTATACCAAAGTATTCAGTGACAAATATTTGGGAAAAACCACCATATTGTGGCAGTCCAGGCTCCGATTCTATTTATCCATCATGTTAGAGGAAAACTGAATTGTAAAATTCTGCAGACTCCGCTTCTCATTTCAATAGAAGATAGGGAAAAAACCAGACTGATCAATGTGTTCGAATGGTCTGTAATATTACCAGGTACGTCAAAGAGAAGTCCAAATAAAAAGTGTCGAAAACATCATTTTGAGAACGTGAAAAGCATAACAATAGTCTACTGAAACATGTTAATAAATCTTGATATAATTGAGAAATATGATCGGATCATCTGGTGTAATTCAATGCCAATGAGCTGAAGTTTTTTTATGACCATCATAACAATCTTAGATAGATCAAATTATGCCAAATCCTCAATACCTATGCAAGGAGTGCATAGCCCCTTGTAGTCCAACCTCTCTTCCACGTGGTTTGGTTTGAACAGGCCGCGCCCCGCCCACGCGGCGAATGGGGCGGTTAGCGAACATTCGTGTGATTCTGCGGGCGACTCGACTAATGAGGCTCTGGCAAACAGACCTAAATCCAAGCTGTGAGCACCGTCGCGACGGATGTATGGCACTGGTATCTCAAAAAAAAACGATGCCGCTGCAGAGCCTCCGAGAAACTGGGCGGAATATCAGATTAATCTGGACCTACACCTCCGCCCTTACTAACTTCCGAGACCAAATGACCACTGAGCCAAAATACCGAAAGGGAATGAGGACAACTCTTGCAATGAATGGTCCTACGAGTTGGCCAGCCCGATTACCTGATCCCAATATTTAAGACTTTTTTGTCTGGGGTTATGTGAGAGAACGAGTGTTTCATACCCCACCTCAAACACTTGAAATTCCACGAAATCATATTTCTGTTTGCTACCATAATTCCCGCTATGTTGCCAAATGTGATGCGAAACACAATTGATAGAGCCAGAAAATATCAGGAAGTTGGCGGAATAAACTAATACTGGTACCATGGGTATTTTTTTTGTTAGAATGGATTACGAACTTTTGGTAGGTGAAAATTATTATTTTCTAATTCAAGTTTCATTTAATTTTGTATCTACGACATAGTTGATGAGCGATAAACCTCAATTTCCTCATTATTTTTCAATGAATAATAAGTGTATTAGGATTGTTATCCATCCAATTCTAGATTCGAACCCATCAATGGATTCGTCGTGAAAATCATATATCAAGGACTGTGTGTCTAAAAGATGTTGTCATTTTAAAAAATAACTTTGTTACAATTAGTGGTTATGGAAATTTCAAACCGCCATAGGTACTCAACTAGGCGCAAAACTGTAATATAATGTTTTTTACTTATCTATCATGTCAGTGGTTCCAATGCACACTAGATGTAACGATAAAAATGCTTCTGAAAAATTTATATTTTCTTATTCAAGTTTCATCAAATTTTGTATCAACGACATAGTTGATGTGTGATAATCCTCAATTTCCTAATTATTTTTCAATGAATAATTAGTGTATTAGGATTGTTATCCATCCAATTTTAGATTCGAACCCATCAATGGATTCGTCGTGAAAACCAACCAAGGACTGTGTGTCTGAAAAATGTTGTAATTTAAAAAAAATAATTTTGTTACAATTAGTGGTTATGGAAATATCAAACCGCATAAGTACTCAACTAGGCGCAAAAACTGTAATATAATGTTTCTTACTCATCTTTCATATCAGTGGTTCCAATGCACACTAGATGTAACAATAAAAATGCTTCTGAAAAATCAAGTTAAAGAACTGCTTTTTTTACCATGACTCTTGCTTTTGCAATGGTTCATACAGTGTGTACATAAAGTAAGGAATAAATTCATTATCTAGAAAAGGGAAAGCTTTTCGAAAAAATCCGCGGACACATCAACTTTTATTTCACGATGCGCATCTTTTGACGTTTTAGTCACATTGATGACGTCATTAATTTTCCGGCTATGACGTCATGGACATTTTTTTCAAATTGCAACCGCTATTTTTGATAGTGCCATTTGGAAGAGCATATGTATCTGCACACGTTGAACCAAAAGTTTTGTCATGTTACATAAAGAAAATTGTCAAAAAAATTAATGTTTTAATGATTTTTGAATAATTTATCTTTACATAGTTGATTGAACAAACTAATTGATCAGATGTTCAAATTGAAGTCCTTCCTGAGACTGGCAGTATCCAAGACGGTCAATAAATCCTCGTTGAACCTCAGTGATAGTTTGTTGAGTAATATTGTTACATTCATTTGTAATCCTAGTTTTCAATTCCTCGATATTATTCGGTCTAGTTTTGTACACGACATTCTTCAGATGGCCCCACAGAAAAAAATCTAATGGAGTAAGGTCCGGAGATCTTGGGGGCCATTCAATAAAACCACGCCTACCTATCCACCTGTTGGCAAAGACTTGGTCAAGATACCTTCTAACATCAGTTGCGTAATGCGGCGTTGCACCGTCCTGCTAGTACCATAAGTTGTCATTTGGTATAGCAGGGTTATCTGCGTTAGGAAATGAGATAACCAGACTGGGTTTAACATAATCCTGTAGGAGTTGAAGGCACATCGGACCATTTAAGTTTTGTTGAAAGTAGTCCAATAATCCTGTTTTGTACAATCGCCGCCCAAACATTTATTTTCAGAGAATACTGTGTGTGATGTTCTCTCATCCATTTTGGATTCTCCTTAGCCCAGTACCTGCAATTATGCCGATTCACTGTTCCTGTTAGTGTGGAGGTAGCTTCATCAGAGAAAGCAATATTTTCAACTAGCAAAGGGTCAGCATTGCACATATCCATTAACGTTTGGCAGAACTGCATCCGTCGGTCTGGATCGTCCTCGGAAAGTTCTTGGTGCAGACTCATCTCATAGGGATGCCACTTTTCCAATTTTAAAATTTTATGTGTAGTTGTAACTGGGATATCTTGATTTCGACTAATGCTTCCTCAGGCTGTTGTGTGGATTTTCCTCCATTGATAATAAAACATTCAATTTGACCTCCTCATTGATTTAAGGATCCCAGCTTCAGGGAAATCATCAACACTACCAGTGTTTCGAAACTTTCTCTAAACTTTGTCACTGCTGATTGAGTTATGGGCCTATCCGGGTATTAGTATTAAACAGTCCAACTACTTCTTGTTAAGTTCGTACTCTATCACCGTATCCAATCATCATAAAAATTTCGATTCTCTGATCAACAGAAAGGCGCATTTTATTCTTAATTCTTTCGAAAAGCAGGGTATCAATGAAATATGAACTGTCAAACTGTGGCATTCGCCAACCACACGGCTAAATCAGCAAGGTAACAAAAACACTAAAATATCTTTTTACGATAATGAAAGAGTGATTCTTTTGGGGCTTTGAAAATACGGAGTCTCCAGTGGCGTGCTGAAAGAGAACTTTACAAAGCTGGGAAGGACTTCATTTTGAACCTTCAATTGATCAGTTTGTTCATTTAACAAAATAAAGTAAGTTAACTCAAAATCAATAGACCATTAATTTTCTCGACAATCCCCTCAAGTAACATAACAAAACTTTTGGTTGGACGTGTGCAGAGAAATATGCTCTTTCAAATAACACTATCAAAAATAGCGGTTGCAGTTTGAAAAAAATGTCCATGACGTCATAACCGGAACATTAATGACGTCATAAATGCGACTAAAACGTCAAAAGATGCGCATCGTGAAATAAAAGTTGATATGTCCGCGGATTTTCTCGAAAAGCTCTTTTTTTTCCAGATAATGAATTGATTCCATTACTTTATTTACACACTGTATATTCAAATTCGATAATTTTTTTTATAATTCTTTGAGTATAAAGGGTCACAATAGACCAGTTTCCTTGATCGCAATCAGGTTTTATAGAAACAGAAGAAAAACAATTGTATTCCGCAGTACAACTTGGAAACTTGAAGCTTTCAACTTCTGCTACTTAATTTTCATTATTCCTTAGAAAAGATTGTCCTTTTTATTTTCGCTCGATGAATTATGCCTTTGAGAATTGAGTAAGAAACGAAACATAAAGTTTTTCATTCCAGGAACCAGAAGAGTAATAGAGTAAGGACAAATATAAGTAAAATTAAAAGAGGATCAAATATCGAATAGACTGCTGAGGGCTAGAATCCTACACTAACAAGTAAATAAAAATAATTCTCAAGTACTTAAGTTTAATTCGCACTCTTCCATAACATTGTCCTGGAAGACATTCCTCTTCGAACATAAAACTTTCGAAACAGTAGAATAATGAACGTTTTGTCTTGATGCCTCAGATTGAATATTTCAGCAGCTTTTCTACCACTTTTGTAGTTGTCCCCGCATATCGAAATTAATTTAATTATAACTTGTTTCGTAAGTGCTGGCATTCAAAAAATAATATTGTCTTGTTACTTCTTGAAAATAGAATTATCGCAAACTTCTCACACGAATTATCCTTCTGGTTCCCAAAATAAAAATTATTTGTTAATTTTTTTAATTTATTTCAAAAATCATAATATATTTGTCCGAAATAGAAGCGATAATTTTTTTTTGAGTAAATAACTACATTGAAGTAAATGAGGTGAAAAACTCAAGATTCCTCTTTTAGTGGGAATACATATTGTTTTCCTTATTATTCCATAAAACTTGATTGCGATCAAGAAAATTGGTGTATTGTGACTCTTTAAATTCAAAAACATGATATGATGTGAACCATTGCAACAGCAAGAGTTCCAGTAGAAAACAATTTCTTCAATTTTGCTCTAGAATTCTGGAACAAACCCAAAAATCTCTATTTTACTGATTAAATAAGTTTTTAATGATTCCTACAAATTATTTAACCCTCTATGGCATGGATAATTTTCGATAAGTAAACAAATTAAGTACTTGCAAATAATACTTCATTCGGTCTGTCGAACACATTGAACTCGAGAAACAAACATATATGGTTATTGAATTAAAAAAAAATAGTTGAAGCCATTATGGCTCCGTTTGAAAAAAAAAATAAACAAACAAAATGAGGGGTTGGTCATATATGGCTTGTTATGCAATCTGACATATCAATTGTTTATAAATGGAATGATTGGAAACCTTTTCTATCTTTGTTTAGACATAAGTAAACTCTACATTTCTCACAATATACAAATCTGGAAGTTAGTCATTATAGCACTGAAGTATAGAATTTTTATAAGTGAGGTATATGACCGACAGAGTCTATATGGACTGAATTCATCGGCATATCTTGTCGCATTACTGGTCGTTTTCTTGCTTCTTCACTTAGTATTGGTGAATCAGAACTTTAGTTGGTTGGAGTTGCAGTTGTACTTGATGTTGGTGTACCAGCATTGGATAATGAACGTCTTCGTTCCTTTTGCAAATTTTCACCAGATTCACATACATATTCTGCAATAAACTGCTTGGAATCAAATACTGGCATGCGCTCGTTCGTCTTGCAACCATGCAGTCACTACACTAATTGAAAAAATATTTTCTCATACCATTTCTTGGAACGCAAGGTTCAAGCCCAACATTGGTCTAGAATGTCAACTGTCCCATGTGTTTGTTTTTGTCTTTAGCTTTAGGAAGTATTTTTCTATATTCGTGATCCATCCTGAAATAATGCTCTTGAGGATTTCAGGAAACTTCCCACGTAAGTTAAAAGCATAATTACAGTTCATTGTAAAACCAGCCTACACAACTAACTTTGTTTTCATCTATTGTAGCAATTCTTTCGACTATTGTACTTCGACCACATGCTTTAATTTTTTTTTTTCAGGTGACATTGTGAATTCAGTTATTTGGTTTATCTTGCTGTTCCTAATGGCAGGAAATCAGACGTACACCTGAAGTCTCATACTGTTGAACCAGTTGTCAAAAAATATTTTATGATTTTATGTCGTGGTACTGTAGTAGTTAGCTTAGTTACTATGTTTTCCGCTCGCACCGAAATCAGGTGCAACATCGGGGATGGTATTGCTCTGTTTACCCGCAAAAGTGTCGAAATCATAACTGAAACTAGAACTACCACAGTTCTAGATTTTTCACATCCCCATCTCTTGTTTCTGTGTATGTTTACTTTTGGTTGGTATCATCTGCTCATCTACAGCTAAATACTCTTCTCTCGGTACAAGCAGCAACTGTTTTCATTTGCTTCGATGAGGAGTCGAACTTAGAATAATTTGTCGGGGTACAAAATTTGTATTGTTCCTGAACTATATCTTTGGTGCATAGGAAGGCATATATGACTGACAAGGAAATATGTATCATTTCTCTATTTTATAGGAAGCCATATATGACCCATCATTCAAAATCATCCCTGTGAAGATACCCAGATAATTACTTTGAAAAAAAAAACACTTTCAGTGTGAAGAACAGATATCAATTATCCCCTAAAAATTAATAATTATGATTCACCTACAATTGAGCGAAGTTTCTAGAAAAAAAAGTAATGAATTCTCACAACTCACTACACGTGCATCCTTTCAATCGAATTGTTCATCTGGTGCAATCCAATGTTGCCAAACCTCACAGAAAATATTGGCATCGCTGAAAGACTTGATTTGGAGAATTCATGGTCTTTGTGGACCTAAGTGATTGAGGACAGAAGAAATAAAAATATGAATTGCTGAATCCATATATGGATGCGTTGGAGAGTTGATACTGAAGAACAGCGTTTTTCAATCAATAACGAAAAAAAATCAGAAAAATTTTGAATTTTCGATTATTTGAGAAAGATATTTCAAATTTCGCATACTTATGGGCTGAAATCAAATTGTACACAACTTTTTCTGCTATCTTTGGAAATAGCCCCACTTCTTGCCAATTCGTAGTGAATTCTTCCAAACCGCCGCCATATTGGCAGTCATGTACCATAAGTCAGAATCGATTCTAAGGTTTTTCGATATGCGGAAACGATCCCCTATTTTTGTACCTCTAATAATATGAATATTTTTTTATGTTGAAAACATCACGGCCCTTGTTCTATTCATGCTGAAATTCAGCACATACATACTCTATGTCCATATTTTGGTAAGGTTCAAACTGGGGTATATTCGACGACGTAATTCCAAAATAGCGGCTATAGTAACATCGAAAAAAAAACAATTTCTATTCTTATAGCAGTATTGGGAGCATTGAGAGAGCTTTTTGAGTACCTCGCAGATACGCGCAAAAATAGAGTATCTTTGACAAGTTCGAATGATATTTTCGAAAGAATGCATACTTTGTGAGTTTTGTTCGTTTGTCTCAGTAAAGGATATATTGTTTCTTTCCAACTTAAGTAACTCATCACTCTCAGTCTTCTGAGAATATGATCAGCGGACAAAGAAATCTAACATCTCAGGATGGTTGGGAATAAGAACAAAGTCAAAACGTCATCAAATTGTGCATGTGTGTATATGTGAAGGGGTTTGGCATTGGATATGCCACATATGCGCATACTATTTTTATTTTTGATGGACCTCTGTTTGCGGAAGTGCAACAAATCTGTTGACATGATGGGCTCCGAGCATGTGCAAGCTCAAGTCGGATGAAAAAAGTGTGTTTTTTTTATTTTCACCTAGATAAACTTGGAATTTATGATTAGAGTGGCCCTTATTTGATTTGATTCCATCGCTGGGTGCGTCCACTGTACTGACGAAGTCTCTAACGATATTGACCAATCAATAAAGCAGAAAATGGCTGACTCTGTGATGAGAATGGAAAAAGGATCTGTAATAAGAGCAATAACGTCTCTCTCTCTCTCTCTCCATCAGAATGTCTTTTTTTTTATGTTCTGGTTCCCACGAAAAGGGATATCCTGTAATGTTCAGAGAACATCGTGGGAACCAAGGGAAAGAAGGTAGGAGTTGGTGTTCTTAAATTTCTGGAGGTTGTATGCCTCGGGGAACACCTCCCTAGGCAATGAGTTCCAAAGCCTCGCTGTTCGTTGGATGAACGAGTCTTTGGAAAGTGATGTTCTGCAGGTCTCCAAAGTGACCACGAAGGGGTGTGATGACTGAACTTGACGGGTTAGTCTCGAAGAGACTGCCAAAGCAGGAACGATTGTTGATATTTCAGAAGAGCATCGCCCATGAAAATATCTATGAAATAGAGACAAATCGCCAACTTTTCTACGGTGTTCCAGACAAGTGAGCGAGTTTGTAAGCGAGGCATCACCGACGAGACGAATTGCCTTTTTTCGGACAGAATCCAATAGCCTCAGGATATGTTTAGGTGCCGCGCTCCAAATATGGGAACAGTATTCCAGGACAGGTCGGATCTGTGCCTTATAGTTCATAAGCAGCTGAGTGGGGGTGAAATAGCTCTTGGCACGAAACAAAAAACCAAGTTTTTGGGATGCACTTTTGGCAATGGACCTCACGTGATTTTCCCAGGAAAGGTTATTGCTGATAGTAATACCAAGCATCGATATGGATGACTTCAGTGGTATGGTTACTCCTGACAAAGTTATGTTAGGCACAGTGAGATCGGCGTTTCTATGAGGAGAATAGGAATGCGGGATGATTATAAAACTAATAAGCTTGTGAATATTCTCATAGCCAGAAGTGCAAAATTATCTGCCTGGAAAAATTGCAGGGGGAAAGTTTGGTACACGGAAGTTTTTTTTTTCTGTTAACTTATGTGAGTTATTTGAAGGGACTAGTAATAAGAAGTCATATACTTTTTTCCCTTGTCTCCGAGACTATAGGTTCCACAAATTGAGAAAAATCACAATATTTCTCTTCTACTCATATCAGTGAACATTTTAGGATGCTTCCTTTTGGCTAGATAATAATGACGAGCCGAAAGAAAATAGTTATCTAGTTATGACGAATTCAAATCAGGAGATTTCGGAGATATGTTTGTGAGGTACGTATTCTGTGGTAAGACAAGATATCTACAGCTGTTTCGTTCCATAGAGAAACCTCCAATACGCGAGCTACGCTCATATTTGGACGATTTTTCAATTTTTTTTTATTGAGGTACACTAGGAATATAATGAACCAATTACCCTATAGGATGAATTGATCAATCCTAAAAAGCTAACAATGTCTCACGATTACATATAATGTTTATCAGAAACATGACTCAACATATTAGGTATTCTGCAGTGAATATATCAATCGTTCGAGTTTGAAAATTATGATCTATGTCCAATTAATCTGGATAACAAGAAAAACTGGATTATAATGAGAATGAAACCAACAAATGCGGATATATCAACCAGTATTTCAGTTTCCATACAATGGATTCGGAATCATTAATGTTCTATCGGCTTGCGGCATGAATGAGCACGGTTGACACAATGTGGAAGATTGTTCTCTGTAGCAGAAACGTAAAATATACCATTGTTCGATTATCTGACATCTTCACGTAATGAGAATGATTTTCCAAGGAATATAAATAACGGACGGAGTATTTTTTCGAGAGTATACTATGAGACTTCAGAATTTCATCGAAATATTTTCATTATAGCAATAACATGAGAACAACAGTGAAATGAAAGAACTCGTCTTGATTTTGATTGCCCGATTGTTATTGCTCAAAAGAAGTTAAAAAATGAAGATCGTTGAAATTGGTGTGAAAAAGATTTTATTGTTTTATTATTATTGAACTGAAGATCACCATTGTACAGGGTGTCTCGTAAAGACCACGTCAAAATTGAGGAGAATGTAGATCAAACGATACCCTACCTGATTTGAAAAATCCCCATGTTGAAAGTTTTTGAGATGAAAAAAAAATACTCCGAACATTTCAGAGAGGCGCTATGAGAATGTTTTACATATAAGTTTTGGGAATGGATTTTTTTTGCATAAAGTTTAGCCCATCCTAACAGAAACAAAATGTTCTGGGCTACTGCTGCACATATATCAATAAATTGCGTATCTCATGTTGATTTCAAAATGGTAACAAGTGATTTGTTATCTTAAAAAAATAGATATTAAAAAAGGGACGTTTCTGACAAAGTATTGACGGTATTTATTTTAGATTACAAATATTAATACCATTGAAATAATTCACTTTCATCGTAGGACATGTTCGAAATGTTGACCACACAGGCCCTGGATCGACGGAGAAAAGATCATCTCACTGCCCTCAAACTTATCTCTGATATTTCCGTTGCAGCAACTCGGATCGTTCCTCCAATTCGGCTTCATCGCTAATGGGTTTCGAATGAACTTTGTCCTTCAAGTAACCTCAAAAATGAAAATCCAGAGGATTGAGGTCTGGTGAACGAGGCAACCACAAAATTCCACCTTCTCTTACGATCCACCGGTGGGGATCAGATTGATTCAAATGTGCGGTTACGTGGCGACCGTAATGTACTGGACATCCATCGTGTTGAAACCATAGAGTACGTCGCAGCTCCAGTAGCACATCTTCCAATAGAATGGGCAGCTGCTCGGTTGAAAATTCCAAATAATTTTTGGCGTTCAGTGATGGCGGCAGTTCAACCGGGTCCAAAATTGCCCTATCAAATATACCTGTCCATAAATTGACTTCAAATCGATTTTCTGATATATCCCATCCCTTCTTGTGGATTTATATTAATATGCCAGCTATTACAGAAAGACTCGTCGCTCCAAATGATCTCATGGAAAAAATATGGATCTTCATGATGCTTTCGCAACATTTGCGGACAAAATTGAACTCCGGCTGGGTAATCTCTGGGAAAGCAAGTTCTGAACTTGTTGTACGTGGTGATGCTGATAATTGTGCCGCTGCAAGATTCTATGGGCTGATGATTTGGGTATGGCTGTACGGCGTTCTAACCTTCGAGAAATAATTGATGGATCTTCTTCGACTCCATCTAAAACAATGTCATCATCCACTGTTGAGGGCCGGCCACTCTGCGTTGTGTGTTCGGATGAACACTACATAGTTGGAGTGTCGGCGATTAGGGTACAGCTCGACCATTACAGCGCACTACTCCGTAAATTGAGTGCATGTCAGCGTATTCTCGCGACGTATACGGAACATTCATTTTCGCCATTTGCAGCAGAACAACGTTCAAAACGATGAACAGATAAGAGTCCAATAGAGCACCAAAATTCCCGTTATCACTTCACTCAAACAAAATCCAATTCGGTGGGCAAAACAAAGTCCAGGTCTAGAGCAATATCAGGTGGATAATGTGGCCAGTGATGAATACTGTTAATTATTGTGGTGAATGATTGTGCAACGAACATGTTCTCAAATAAAAGATTGAAATGTTTCACTAGGTAATGCAAAATCAAAGATTACAAAAAAATTACAAACTTGATTTTGACATAAGGGTCTTCTTTTTGATGAAAAGGGATTTTTTATAAAAAATCACTTGTAACCCTTTAGAAATCACCATGAAATAGGCAATTCATTGATGTAATGTGCAGCAGTAGTCCAGTACATTTTGTTTTTACTACGTTGGGCTGAATTTTATGCTAAAAAAAACTACTCCCAAAACTTCTATTAAGAACATTCTCACAGCGCCCCTCCAAAATGTTCGGAGTATTTTTTTTAATGATTCTAACTATATAGAAATATATGGAATAGGATCGATTTCTCATATACTACCATCAAAAAGTGTTAAGTACTTGGGTGTACTCATTGATGACCATTTGAGGTGGGATGTCCATATTGAATACGTAATACGACATCTTTGTCACACATTACCTCAGAAAGAAGTGAAAATTGTGTATTTTGCACTTGTAGATAGTCATCTGAAATACGGCATCTTGGCTTGGGGTGCAGCACTCAGAAAACACATAACACCTTTAGAAATCCTACAACGAAGATTCTTGAAACTAATGTTACATAAAAAATAGGACTACCCAACAGAACTGACTTACACTGAGTCAAGAGTGTTTGACCTCAGGCAGGAATTCAGTTATAAATGTATGATCAATTATCACATGGGTAAGGAATTAAAAAAAAGCAATCAGGAATATGACACACGTAGAAAAAAATTACACTCAATTCCCTTCATGACAAAATATATAGGACAAAGATCAAATGAGTTCTTAGCGCTCAACCTCTACAACAGCATCCCCGATGAACTTTAAAACATGTCAAATAAAACATTTAAAAAAAGTCTAAAAAAAATTGTGCTGACCTGCCCTAGGGCATACGTTCATGGTTTGATAGAAACGAAAATATAATTGAATAAAGTTACATTTCATAAGGTGTCCGGATAGGTGAGTATTTTGTTTCCATATCGCATCTTCCGTGCAACCAATCTCCAGATAAAATTGATCCAAATTCAAATATTTCAAAAGTCAATGTTTCTTGCTTTAATTTCAAATTTTTTATTGTGTTTCGTTATAAATTATTCAGTTATTACAGTATATATGTGTGTATTTTCTATATTTTTTTATTTTATATTTATATTTTCAATTGCTACTGTCTCGGAACAAGTATCTTACTTACCGGGTATATTTACTTATCATCTAATTTATTTTAGTATTTAGAACAAATACTTAATACTAAAATAAATGATATGATGAGTAAATATGCCTGTCGTGTGATATTCAATAGGACGTTCTAGTACTACTTCTATTATAACGTATAGTATTTCTTATATCTTTATTGTATTGCTTATATTATTATGTGAGTGAATAAATTTATTATTATTTTTATAGGAGTTAGAATAATCATTAAACAATATTTAACTGAAGAAATTCATTATAAAACTGTGAAATTCTACCAAAAGCACAGAAAAAACTACTGAAGAGGGCGAACATGCAATATTTTTATAAAAAAAAAATATCTCGAAAACGGTAAGACTCTTATTATAGGGATTTTTTCATATACGGTAGGGTATCCTCTGATCTACATTCTCCTCAATTCTGACGTGGTTTTTACGGGACACCCTGTATATATTTCGATTCATATTCTTTTATTTCAAACCTATTTTCATTCGAGTCGTTTGGTCATCCGTTCCTTCTTCAGATGAACGATGACAACAACAGGTATGCATAAAGAGGCTTGAGCGGACAAATGGGAATACCCTAGTCCAGATTATCAAGGTGATGCCCGCCAAAGCAAGTCGAGTAAGTTTTGAGTAGAACGTTTTTTTGTATTAGCTTTCCAAAAAAACTGAACCTTAACACCACACATATAGTACCTCAAAGTCCATCCTCACCTTCACTGAATAGGCTGCAATTCTGAGCGTACAGGTTCGGAATAAAAACTCTTCAGGGTACTGAACAAACAAAAACAAACATGGGAGAGGTAAGGATCATCCAGAATAGCCACTGCAAGGCGGCCACGGCAGTACTGTCAGGTGCTATGAGGCACTTCGAAGTGCCTCTCATTCAGGAACCATCTGGAATGGAGTAATAGGGGCAAGTGAGGACCTATTGTATAATAGATAAACTGCATATACCGAGTGTCAACGAATCTATTGGACAAGTCATAACTTCTAGAATATTGGGTGTATCAAAATAAGGTTTGATCTAGTTGGAAAATGGTATGTAAAGAGTTTTCGCATATTTTTCACTTTCCGGTCACTTCCGGTTTCACCGAAAATGGCTGCGGTTTTGAATTTTTAAATGGAACATACTGTATATTGTAACATCTTTGGATTCCTGAGACAATACTGGATCAGACTGTGACATTTTGGAAAGTTTTTACGCCTACTTAATTATTTCAGAGTCACTTTTAATATTCCATCGAGGTGGCCATGATCGGACGTCAACTAATCTGAGGACCTCAGGTGATGAAATTACATTTTTTTGTTTTACAATTATTTTTCATTTTTTTTGACAAGCATTATCTGAAAGAAAGGATTTTTTGACGAATCTAACTCAACTAATTTATTTGAGATTGGATTGATAATAAGAACATACATTGAATATTACTAAGGAAAATACTGGCCAATTATTCATTAACTTTCGTCAAGGGTGCCATGGATAGCTATGATGCATAATATTTTGAAGTTATTTTCATCAAGTTTTCTTTGGAAAACAAAACACTCACTTAGGTTATGACAGTGACATAAGCTTTGAGAACAGACAGTCAAAGTTTTTTAACTTTCATTGAATTTCGGTTTTATTTTCCTTCATAATAATGTATAGTCAAAGTCAAAAAGTGGATATGTGATTATTATTTGGAGAATGTCATAGGAAATTCGAAGAATGCTGCTGGGTTGTATGTTCAGAGATATCCCAATCGGCCACATCCAGCTCATCAGTATTTTCCGTATGCAAGTTCTTCATAAATGAAGAGACTGAGATTAACGTTCTTGCTATGGTTGAGGTTGATAAAATGGTTTCTTTAAAAAAAGTTAGTCACGAATCAGCAAAAAAAATACTGAAAAAGTACGGATATCGAACATTTGAATATCAGTTTTCAGCAGTTGTATGCTGACTATGACGATAGACGGGTGGTGTTTTGTGATTGGCTGCTTTAGAATCATAGATTTAACCCAAATTTCATCAATTCCATCATCTATTTTCCGACGAATCACGATTTACGAATGATGGTATGTTTAATAAGAAAAATACTCGCAACTGTGCCCAACAAAATCGACATGCAATGAGAGAGGGCAATTTTACAGGAAGGTTTGGCGTCAACGTTTGGGCTGGTATATGTGTGCCAATATTTTTCATGGTCAGTTGCTAGTTGATGAAATCGAGAATCATCTTAATAATCTACCTTCAGCAGTTTTACGGCAAATCTACTTCCCAACAAGATGGAGCACCCTCTCGTGATACCAGAAAAGTTCCTAATTACTTAATAGTGCATTTTGATGATCAAGTGATTGCAACCAATGTTACCAATTCGGAGACCCACCCGCTCACCAGATCCCACTGTGCTCGATTTTTTATTTGGGGATATGTTGAAAAAAGGTTCACTATACAACAGCCCCAGCCACTCTGGGAATATTGGGAGAAATAATTCTACGGGCATTTAGAAGTATAACACCTCAATTGTTACGAAAGGTATTGAGAAAAACAAACTGAACGAGCTGGAATGCTTCTTGAACAAGGAGGAATGCACTTTGAAAATTTACTGCACTGAAAGTTAATGAATTATTATCCAGTATTTCCCTTTAATTTAATTTTTGTTCTTATTTTTAATCCAATCGCAAATGAATTAGTATCGTTTAAATTCCTCAAAAAATCCTCTTTTCGGAAAGTGTCTGTCAAAAAATGATCGCCATTTGAAAAATAATAGTTAGACACGACAATATAATTTTGCCAACTTGCCTTATTCCTATCTATCATACTGGTCACTGAAACTTTGCGATAGTAATTTTCTGATATCACCAGGGGTCCTCAGATTAGTTTACGTGCGATCATGGCCGCCTGAATGCAATATTAAAAGTAAATCTGAAAAATGAAGTGGGCGTAAAAACTTTTCAAAATGTTACATTCTGATCCAGGAAAAAACAGGAGGGAGGTACTTGACGTTACAACAGCCTTCACCTATGTGAGTAAATCCTCAACGGAATGGAATGTTTCTGAAGAGAAAAATTGCTTCGACCATAGACACATGCATTCCAAAATAAAGAGCATCACCACAAAAACCATCGGAATCCAAGAAATACAGAATGAGAGCATACAAGTCAGGCTCAGCCCGAAACATCCAGATTGCAAAAACCAATAGTTCAAAAAGGAACTTAGAGATGGCAATGGAGCAATTTGAAAACACAGCCATATCTGAGGTCAACAACAATTGCCCCCTTATCACATGGACCTCCACTAGAAATGTGCCCTTGTGGAATTCTGAACTTGCGAAATGACTTGACCAGTTAAAAGAAGGCACTGAGGAGGTATCGTTAGGATGAAGAAACCTCTCCAAAGTATGCCGGGCTTCAAAGAATTCTTCCTAAGAACAACATCAAGCTACACTCTTCCTTAGAGATCCATGAGGAGAATACACCACTAAGGAGCAGGAACAATGGAGGAACTATTTACGATTCACTCCTCGGGGGCTGTAATAGATCAGACACCTGTTAATGCGAATGAACTCTGACTCTGAAAAAAGGCTCCAGAGGAAGTTGGACATTAGCCGAAAAAGTGGTAACCCATGAGCAATGAGCAATAAGCTTTTTCGAACCATAAAAATCACCCGGACCGGGTTGGATTCACCCAGCACTACTGCAGGAGGGAGCGGAACTACTGCATAGTAGGCTCTGTAGAATACTTGGAGGCTCTTTGACACATACCAAAGCCATGAAGGAATTTTAGGGTGATTTTCATACCAAAACATGGAAAATTTGGTCAGGAAAACCAAGTCTCTAAGACAAATGAGTCTATATCCTTCGGACTGAAGATCTGGCGGAGCTGGAGGATGAACATGTGAGGGACAGGACAGTGGTAGAAAGCCCAATACGAGACCAATACGCATACAGGACCGGCTGCTCAACAGAAACAGCACTCCACAAACTGGGGAGACAGTGGACAACGCGCTGAGAAACAAACGAGTACTAATGACGGCCTTTCTAGACGTAATACCACAGTGGCCCAGGCGGCCAGAGAATGCCCACAGGAAAAATATCTCTCTCCACGGTATGCCAACAACATAGTCACCCTAGAACAGATGAAATTCAACTCCACGGTTGGGGATCGCAAGATGCCCAAAACTTGTAAAGTATTTCTAATCCCAATTGGACCGACATAAAAAGTTCCGAAAAGGAATTCTCTTTCACACGACAGAACTTTTTCATGATTGTACCAGGAACGCTTTGAAAGTAAAAACACTGGTAGTATATGAATTTTCTATTCGCCGGGCAGTGCATATGAACACTCCTAGTAGTGCTCTTATTTTTATTTCCGTTCCAATTGGGAGTAGAATAAGTATAACCAGATGGATCGACTTGGAGGGATTGAACATTAACCCTCAAAAAGTCTCCATAGTAATATTCACTCGAGGAACATGAAACTCCACAGAGAAAGACAGAGGTCGAATAAGTCGGGGTGATAATGGACCTGGAACCAACATTTGATGAAAGTGATAAAAAAACGGAGATCACCCTAATTGTGTTCAGACACTTTTTTGGAAAAAAGGGGCTGATTCCACACGTAGTACAATGGTTGAACTACATGGTGATAAAGCCGGCCATAACATACGCTTCCTTGGTGTGGTCGCCAAAGACACAACAATAAAGCGCTGAATCTAATGTTCAGAGACTCATTTGATAACAAGGGCAAAATGGGATCAATGCCTATCGCAGTCATGGATAAATTTGTCCTTATCACCTAGATATACATATATAGTAACTTTTTTCCATACTGTATGTATAATCTTCGGTATGTTGAATGATATCCTTTCTTTTCTCTTCTCAACTCTATTGTTTTTCTTCCTAACTCTCTTTGAAAGGTTCTCTTTTTCACTTCTTTTCTTGGTCACATACGATACAGGAACATTTTGGGAAGGAACTGTATTCTTCTTTAACATCCGCTCCATTTTGGGGTGCAGGGAGAAGTAAGGCTAAGTGCCTCCAGACTGGAAAACACACTGAACAATGAAGATGTTGCAACATGATACATGAGCATCGTAAGTATTGTAACCAGAGACGTGCTAGATGTAGAATAAGATAATATTGCGAAATTATTCCCCATTCACAGGATACAGCATATCTATTCCGGACAGAACCAGATGGATTGACACAGAACTCAACATCATTCTGCAGGGTAGGATCTGGTTCACATACAGGTTTGAAAACGAGAATAGTGTGGCAGCAGGTACCTCTTACAGGGTAGAGCAGAGTATAGTATGAAGGACTGGGTTCAGCTACTCAATGGGTTCAGCATACTTCTGTGTTTTGAGCAGGAGTCTTCGCAATACTTCCATGTGCAAAGGAAGATAATAGGATAACCAAAGTAGATGCGCAGATCCATATCTTTCATACACACAGGTCACACTGTAGGCTCTGAGTAGCCAGGTGGCACTGAAGACTCTGAGTAGCCAAGACGTTCCAATTGGTATGGACCTGGAACAGAAACTGACAACACTGGCAGAACAAAACCTAATCGAGCTGATTTGGGATTTGCAGGTAACGAAAACGCCGACCAACTCGCTAAAAGAAGATGAACCGGGTTGAGGACAGGCCCTCGGAGTACCAAAGTATACGGCATGTGCATCTGTAGAAAACTGGATCCAAGAGTAACATGAACAGTACTGGATTATATTCCAGGAAACAGACACGAAAAACAACACATTGAAGGCTTTGTCGGAAATAACAGAAGACCTGTGAACTTTGAATAGAGAGCAATTGAAAATCATAACAGTCGCATGACTGGAGATGCGCAAGTTATGGAATGAGACTGTTTAATAGCGACCTGACACCCAGATTAGGCGAAAAGAAGCCAGAAACAGTGTCACACACTGCGGAGCTCCGGATCAAGTTTTGGGCAGACGATTAGTGAACCAAGTACACACCAAGTGAAGGACTAGAACGAACGAACTCGTACAACACACAAAATCACAGAAATGTGTACATGGGCACCGGCGGCTGGTCATGTTGACTAGAGTCTTATCTAAGCCGAGCAACGTCGGGCGCATACAGTACTTGAATGGGTAACCACCTGACAAGGAAGGTGCGCGGAAAATGCTCCAACAACTTTAGGGTAGTAGCATATTCTCAGATGCAGGCGCCCCATCAATGAGCACGAGATAAGACGATAGGTATGCTGTCCTTCGGAGGAGACGTTGAAATGGCGGTCTTGAGTTCATTGAAAAACCCTACTTCTGAAACGACAGAGGATTCGGCAAAATTTCCGGTTGGGGAGAGTGTGCTCACCGGCGTCAGTGTTGATCCCTGGTCGCAGAAATTAATGGTATCTTGCTCACTCTTTCCAAAGCACTTGAGATGATCATGAAAGATCAAATAACGGATTACATACACAAAAGATAATCACTTCTCCTCAGTCTGGTTTCCTACTACCTGCTATTATATCAATCACAGATGATTTTTCAGCGCTGATTGGTGGAAATAAAGGTGAAGTTTCCTATTTGGTCTATTGGACTACAGTAAGGCATTAGACACCCTAGATCAAGCCATACTTCGTCTGACACTCAGCTACTTTGGTTCCTTAAAGGGTACTGTAAATTTCCTACGCAATTATACATCCAAATCATGCCTCCACCTGAATGTAGCACTAGGAAATATTAACAAAGACTTGAATAATCTATACGAGTTTTCGACTGCTCATGATTCACGACTGAATTAAAAAATGTGCCAGGTTAAGTTATTCAGTTCAAAAAAAAAGTTGAGGATGTTCGCGAGATTATACAAATAACAGAGGGAAAAATACACTGTCTTCAGTAAATGAAAGCAAAAACTTGTGTTTGTGGTTTGATTCCGAAGTGAGATTCACCAAACATGTGAACCATCTTTGTCAATCCTACTCCAACGTTCTTAGACAACTTCAGCCTAAGAGACACATGATGTCTAAACACTCGAAGCTCATTCTAAACATTGATCACGTTCAAGTTGTTCACTGCGATGTCATTTATCGCCCTGTTCTCCTGAAGATCGACCAGATTCGACTTCAGAGAATACAAAACGCACATGAGTGCTATGATAGAAATGGAATTGTTCGTACTTACGGAATGTGAGGTTATGAAAAATCTGAAATGATATAGTATAAATCGAGAAAACTACTCATTTTTTACGGATTATTGTAAAAGACATTGAATCAGGATTATACATACATTCGATGAAAACTCATTATAAAAATAATTAATAGGACGTTCTACTCAGCAGATCATTAAAACATAAACAATCATGTGACATAAATCTCTGTCACTCTCCATACTGATGTTGTACAGTGACATTGACTCTTGACATCTCACAGTAATGCCAATTATTCTGGGAGGCACTGGGTCTGTCGTCAGTTGTTGGGAGTTAGTGTGTTATGAGTTTGATGGTTGTAGTTTTGTGTAGTTTTGTGTGGTAAATAATGTTGAGACCCTCTATGTCTTTTGAGAGTCCACTACCAGTGGTTCTTTGAATTTGGTGGTCATTTATAGACATATTCTTTCGTGTGAGTTTGTTTCTTTGTCTAATTGTTTCATATGAGAAATTGTGATCATTATCCCAAATGAGTTCAACCAAAGTACATGTTTGTCTATCATTCCCGCATCACTTTCATGCGAGGTGATTCTATCTTTGAGGCATCTGCTGATTTGCCCTATGCATTTTTTGTAACACCTATAATATTAGACAAATGATTGAACTTAGGAATAGACCATTCAGTAGGTACAAATAACTTAGAACCATCGTATCTTGGAAAACTTATACGGAATTGAGGAACTATACCCCGAGCAATCCGACGCGAAAGGAATAGTTGCCACGGCTCGTGGTTCATCATCTTGTCAAACTCGTATGAAATATCTATTTTCCGCACGAGTTGTGGTTTGATTTTCCGACGACCTACATGGAAAACATAGGTATGTCGGATTTTAATTTCGCATGACTGTATTACCTACTTACAAATCATTTTTACAGGAAACCAATTCAATTGCCTGGAGAAGCATATAAGATAGATGTATCACACAAAGAGAACAAATTTTATTGAACATTTAAAAAAAATATTTGGGTACATTTTGGTCTGTATTTATGAAATATTGGAAAAATAATTATTGATGGTAATATTTGAACAATTGTTTAATACTAACGGAATACTATTATTTTCTTTTATCAAACCTTGAATGGCTTGATTAATAATTCCCGTCATGATATTATTATTAGTTTCCAAAGCTGTAGTGGGGATTGATGGTCTCGCAGTAGGGACTGATTGTGATTCCAAGCTAGTTCCGAATAGTTCTGGTGTGAAGGTTGTTGCATGTTCAATGGATCGGGTTATTTGATTTGATTTTTCCATTTTTTTATTGATTGATTCATCAATATAACCCTCTGCGACTGTGCTGCTTTTCCAGCCGCAATGCCTTTTCAGAGTCAATAAGTCACTGCCACTATCCACTCATATTGTGGCTGTAGAACACCTGAATGAATGACCAGTGTAGTTTTCTGTGTTTGGTAATTTAAAAAATGTAGCGATTTCTTTGGCCATTGCACCAAACTTGTTAATTCCCACAAACTGGGAGGTACATTTACCTTTCTGGTAATTAATGAAAGATCTGTCATTTTTATCCACCATGGTTTTGGGTCGTAGATCAGCGTACTTTCTATTTATTTCATAAAATGTTCCTGTTAATATAAAAGTTCGTGGTACTTTATTTTTGGTGTCCGGAACCTTTACAATTAATGCAGTTGTTACATCATTCAGATCGTTTATTTTCACATTGGCCAATTCAGCTCGTCTCAGAGCACCGTTTATAGCGAATGCTAAGGCAACCTAGAATGATTAAAATACACATTTATCTTGACAAAAAAAATGATAATTTGGACAATTTGTATAATATATCTACTATAAAATGAGATTATAAGTTACATGATTATCACTCCTCATTATGAAACATTCAAATGAGAAAAAAACAATACTCCGTCAGGAATCGAACCAACGCCATACATTCTATATTGTGTGTTCGTCGATACATTGACGCATTGAGCTACTGAATGACATTGAAATTATTTGTCATGAACAACGATCCATTGAACCGAAATATTAGTAGTAAATTAGTAGAATTTCAATATTCTTCAAAAACAAACCTCATTCTGAATAAATCAACTGTAAATGCAAATCAAAACATACCTTGATTAACAAATATTTTTCATCCGGAGCAGTCTTCATAGATTGTTTGATTTGCTGGGAATTTAAAATATTTGATTTTTCTGGTTTATATCGGTCTTAGCGTCTTTTGAGTACCGCTTTCAGTTTCAGGTCAGTTCCAATGTTTATGTTATGTTTAGCTATCAAGGGTGTTCGTAACATAGAATATATTGACAAGACAGTACTTGGCGTGTACTTATTTCCCAATTCTCCTATGTAAGCCAATGAAACAACCTCGGAGAAGCTTTTTGCGTTACTTCTTTCTTTCCATGCCATAAAATTATCGTACGCCAAATCATACTTCTGTTTTGATTTTTCTGGCAGCAATTGCTTCGTTGTTTTGTTTGCTAAATTGCATACTTCTGGGGAAGTATAATTTACCATTTCATCGTCGGATGACATTGCAGCAAAGAAAACTGAACAAATTATACAATTCGGTACCTATCTACTTGGTAAATCACATTGACACTATAATGTTATGAATTTGTTTGTAGATATGTCATTGTCACAGCTACCTATGGGTAAAAATCAGAGAATAGTTAACTATATTAGGTAATCGCACCAATCGCAGAGCGTGGAGATGAATATTTCATTTCGCACTAGTGCAAAATATCTTATTTTGTGTACTAGTTTACAATGCGAAATGATACGTATATCAGGTAAGGTCGTCGGAAAAGTGTATGTCGATGTCGTCTTGCGCACAAAAAACAAAAGAAATCCACAACACCCTCAGGTCGCTCGATATCCTTCGACAGAAATCCACTCCTCAGCTCCCTGAGCAATTTTAAGAATTTCAATCGAATTTCTTTGCGAGGATAATTCAATTGTTACTATCTCATTTGATTATTCACTTCACTTTCATCTTCAATACTGCAATGAAGATGGGTACTGTTTCCACGGAATGGAAACCTGCATTGATTATTCCTTTGACTGAATGTAGTCCCCCCATAGAGTTGTCCAATTTGAGGCCTATTTGTATTTTGCCCACTCTTTCCAAAGCACTAGAAATGATCATGAAAGATCAAATGGCGTATTACATAAACTCTCAGGAAGATAATCACTTCTGTCTGGTTTTCTACTACTGCTATTATATCAATCACAGATGATGATGCCTCCACCTAGATGTAGCACTAGAAAATATTAACAAAGATTCGAATAATCTATACGAATTTTCAACTGCTCATTCATAATTCTAAATATGTCCCAGGTTGAGGTATTCAATTGAGAAAAAGTTGAGGATGTTCGCGAGATTATACAAATAAACATAGGGAAAAATACACTGCTTTTAGTAACTGAAAGCAAAAACTTGGGTTTGTGGTTTGATTCCGAACTGAGATTCACCAAAGATGTGAACCATATTTGTCAATCCTACTTTATCGTTCGTAAACAACCCTATGCTAAGAGACACATGATGTCCAAACACCCGAAGCTCACTTCAAACATTACTCACGTTCAAGTTGTCTCACTGCGATGTCATTTTTTGCCCTGTTCTCCTGAAGATTAACCAAATTCGACAGAGAATACAAAACTCACATGAGTGCGGAATTTGGAGACTCTGGTTGGCTGAGGTTGAATGATTTCCATCTACCATCTTTGAGTCATAAAATTCTGAAAACACCGAACTCAGAACATGCAACAGACGCGTTCTTATTATTCCTCCCCATTCTACCGCAATTTTTTTACACAATGCCGCCAAATTTTATAAACAATCATTCTGTGAATTCAGGTTGTATATATTGAGTTATTCCAAAAGAATGTCTGAAACGGGTAATAAAAGACGCCCTATTTTTTTTAACCTTGACGACATATCCAGGTATGCCATGATAATAAAATGATAACGTTTCAAAGTTTTCCATAGGGAATCAATATTTAAAGAAAATTTATTGATATATTTTCCATTTCTCTCATATAAAACGTCTTTTCTCCTTTGTGTATGTAATTAATTATATTGAGTTTTCTTTTTATGGTCAAGTTGAAAAACAGCCATAGCTGACACTTCCCTTTTTAATCATTTTTTATTTTCTCTTTCGTATTTATTGTGCTCTGTTTTTCTATGTGAAGATATTGGAATGATGAACGAATCCGTTTTATTATATTATTATATGAAATCAGTTTAAAAATTGTCCTTAAAGTATTTGCAGAGCAAAGTTTCACGTCTTGAGGAGAAAAATAGTCGTGATATACGGATTCAGTATAATTATTCATTATCCGGTTCGTGAAAGTGATTTTATAAATTATTTTCTAAGTTAATGACATTCTAATTTAATTTCAATGGAAATAACTTTGATGCCTTGTAATCCGAATCCTAGCAGTATATTAATGCCTTCCCCAGTTTTCATATTCCGGAAAATATCGAGAACCCTTCAAGAATTGAGTTATACGAATAATTCTCACAATATAAGAATGTTTTTTTGATGATACAGATTCACCAGTAATGTACATATTTTTGTTATATGAGTAATTATGGTTGACAGACCGCTGGTATTGTTCTTTGAAGAAAATTCATTGTGATAAATTGCCAATAACGAAATTTGAATAAATCTGTCAAATTGTATTTTGCACTCTGAATTTCCTTTGGAAAGTACCTTTCCGTTTCAGGCATATAGAGAGTAGAATCAGACGAGTTTCAATACAAGATTTCAAGGGAGAGTGAAGACAGCACAGTCTGACTGCTAATGCTGAAACAGCTCGGTCTGTCTGCTGTCTGCCTGTTGAAATGATAGCAAGCAGTGTCCAGTACCAAGGGCTGTGACTAAAATGCCTACAGTCATTTGGAGATTTCAACAAATGTCAAAATATCGGACCCCTGGACAATCGTATATCCATCCTTCTGGTGCTACCCTGGTAGGTGTAGTTAAACATTATAAAATCTGACGCCCGAGATTCAAAGTTCAAGTCAAAAGTAATTTATTCAATTTCTTTGTTTACCATTTTCTCATTTTATTCTAAAAAAAAATGTTTTCCTATGTCCCCGCTATAGAGCTCTGCGCTCTTTTCAGGGACACTTTGAGATTGTTGAAAGTTGAGATAGGGAAGTATTTCCTGTATAGCTCAGGGACACTTTGAGATTCTGAAAGTTGAGATAGGGAAGTATTTTCTGTATAGCTCCTAGGCGTCATGAGTAACATCCCCCTCTAGGGTTACTAGTTTGAACGTACCTTCCGACCATAGAAAAACTTTCTTCAATTTTTCACTGAAAAAAACAAGTTTAAATCAAAAATTAAATGTGTCAACGAAAGTTTGGTATGTCTATGAGATCTTCGTCATCACTCACTTTGATCAATATATTGATGAATTATCTTGAAAAAGCCATGATGGTTCTAGAATATGGATATATGTTGATGATTTTACTACAATCCAGGATCAGAGAACCATTCTCAGATCATATTGATGAATATAAAAATGAAAAGAAAACAAAACAACCATCCTTTCAATATGACTGCTTTTCGAATTGAAATACGTGTCAACAATTCTCGGATCTGCAAACTGAAGCACATGAATCCAAAATGGGTACTCTACAGGAAGAACAATAAATCGAATATACTTATAATTACTGACTCATGTAGACATTTTATTTCACATGAAAACTTTTTAACAAAAAATTGAATCGTTAAAATACGGAACTGAAAAGTAAAGAATAAAATAAACCTTCTTAGTCTCAATAACTAAGCTCCTAAACTAATGTAAGTAACTAATTTTGAATCGGCGCCAAACAAACAAGCAAATGAATTAGGTAAGGCGTGAAATGATGGCATCGAGTTGCGCGGTGACATTCTGATAATTTTTTTGAAGTAATTTAATGATCTTCGTTTCTTGTTCGTTTGGCGCCGACTCAAAATTAGTTACTTACATTAGTTTAGGAGCTTAGTTATTGCGACTAAGAAGGTTTATTTTAGTTTTTACTTTTCAGTACCGTATTTCGTCGGTTTAATTTTTTGTTAAAAAGTTTTTATTTTTCAATTCTTCGTGGCTGAAATCTACTAATTACTTTCTACTTGTTTTTCGATTACTTCCAAAATACTTACCCACCTCACTTCAACTATTACCAGTTGAATAATATGACTATCTATTTTTACTATTTCTTGTAACATAAATTATTTCTGTTGTTCTGGTTAGTTTATTTCATTACTTTGTATATCATCTCATCCTCTCATGGAATTTAATGATTATGACAGATGTGGAATAATGACACTAGCGATCTGTCATTGTCAACTACATATGTGTGTGCTAATGTTCACAAGTGAAAAATCAATTATCCCCTATTTTTCCACCCGTGAGGTTTACCAAGCAGCAATATATTTAATTATGACGAATCTAATTTGTACGATGATCCCGGCAAGAAGCGCGGAATTTATAGACGGGGCGTGAAATACCCGGAAAAGGTAATGAATCACTCGAAAAGCTGCACCACAATTATGGTATGTGGTGCAGCAGATGGTACATTATTGCCGCCCTATGTGATTCATAGAAGTATCCACCTTTATGACTCTTGGAGAGAAAATGTTCCAAGAGGACCTCCATGTTGTAACAAGCCGTGTTGTAGCTTGGGCACAAGATATAATCGCACCATAAGTGGTTGGATTGATGGTGTGACCTTTCGAGATTGGTTTACCACTTTATTTTTGCCACATACAAAATGTTTAAAAGGGAGAAAAGCTCTGATTGGGAATAGTTTGTCATCTCACTTGGATGAAGGTGTCTTAAAAATGTGTGTTGAAAACGATATTGATTTTATTTGCTTGGTTCCAAATTCAACCCATATTTGCCAGCCCTTAGACGTTGGGTTCTTTAGACCAATGAAAGGGGCATGGCGTGGAACACTAACAGATTTCAAATCGCAAAGTCTGCGTCTAAGCACTGTTTCCGAAGATAAGTTTTTCATCTCTTCTGAAGAAAAGCCTAAATAAAATGGACACCGTAACCGCGCGAGTTGTCAAACCAAACGAAACCAACCAGATACAATTTGAAACCAGCAAGTTAGAATCTGCAATCAAACGAAACTTGATCAATTTTTTCCGGAGTACTGGTATTCATCCTGCAGATCGGGAGCAGGTTTTCAAGAAGTTGCCACCAGAACAAGTTGCTGACCCTACCCCTTTTGTCGAAAATGCACTGACAGCATTTTTGAAAGAGCGAAGATTCGAAGACGCAGTCCCTCCACAGAGAAAAAGAACACGACTAGAGGTTCAACCTGAATGTAGTATATCCACGGCAGCATATGGACAAGAATCTGACGATAACGAAGATGGGGAACTTGGAATCGAAGACCGTCCTGCTTCTGTCTCTTCAATTTGCGATGTTGGAGAGGAGGAAGCTAATTCAGAAGATTTCGAAGTTGGCCAATTTATTTTGGGCACGTTTTACCCCCATCGAGGGGAAAAAAAACATATGAATATGTTTCTAAGATCCTGGAAGTGGACTCCAACATTTTTGTTGAGGGATTGAAATCAGTAAGAAAAAGTAAAAGACTATTTCGACTTGTTCCTGATGACACCTCCGAGCTCAAAGCAAGTGATATTATTAAGATTTTACCGAATCCCTCTTTGGAAAAAATTATAATAATATCTTTTATAAATTTGAAATTGATATTGAAGTTTCAGAAATGTAGCATATTATGTGAATTTTCATTTCCTTTTGTGAACCTATATTATTTCTGTTCCTTTTATAATGAATGAAGATTAGTTGGTAGAAAGGTTTTTAGTGTGATCAAACTTACCCCAAATTGCATTTCTGCCCTTAGAGAAATAGGAAAAATTTTTAATTATTTTTTTAAACCTTTTTAGTGGGGTTACCTCAATATTCCGTTGAAAACGCTAGGGTGATCAAAGTAACCCCAATCTCAGGTAGAACTTTGATCATCAACCCTTCATTTTTGTTCTAGAGTGTTTTTGAATTGTTTGCTTCCATTTTTTCAGAATCGTTAGTAAAATGAAAACCGATATTGCAGTTTTTTTGCAAATTTTAATGCTGAAGGAGCAAAAGTTATTTCACTTTGAACTAAAAAATTGATCAATGTATCCCCATTCTACGGTAACTAAATCGGCTTCAACAATCTCGTCCTGGAGGATTTTCGTTATTCTTACAAAACAAAATATACATATTTTGCATGGTTAAATGAGAAGGTAAATACTTCTTCAAAGTAATATCCCTAATGTGATGGCTTCCGTAATCCGAAATGACATAATGTCTGTTAGGACTTTTTGGCGTTTCAAGTCGGATACTTTGTTTTTTGGTACGACTTCCACACGCATGTCATCAGTTTCTGTGCCTCCTATCGACACTCTTTTCTTCAGAGACACTGATTTGATGAAATTGTCTCGTTCATCCAATACTTTGAGTGAGCAGTAAACAGATTTTTGTTTACTATGTATAGGTAAAAAATTATTGAGTTTTTATCCTAAATTTTTGTTTTTCCAGATCCAATACACGCATTTCAGAAGCTTTATCCTCAATTGTCAGAGAGGCCATGCAAGCTGATCTTTTGATATATGATCCCATTTTCCAATATTTCGCTTGCCTATTGTTTAATGATATACGTTCTTTACATTTTATTCTACACGTCGACAGTTCCTTCATTGCTCGTTCAGGTATAACTTTTTTACAACGTCTTGTAACACTGGCCCATATGACGCTTTGTTTTTTTCTCTTTCTTTAAAACACATGGGCTGATTTTTGGTACGATATAGGTGGGTTTTGGAGGAGGTACGGGTACAGAAATAACCTCGACTCCTGAACTAGACGAGGAATGTTTTTCATTATTGAGAGTGTGAAGTGGATCGTCGACTGAGTCATGACTGGAAAAATCTGTCTCTCTTAGATCTGCATATATTGTTAGAAGTGTTGATGTGGATGCATGGGATCCTCTGCAGTTTTTCGTTTCGCAGCTTCTTTTGAAACTATTTCTGTATCATCTAAAATAATAACAAGTGTAGGGATGCATGTCCCGCAAGAGTGTTGGTAGGATTTGGAACAATCTCAAATCATTGCTTCACTTACATTCAAGTAGCATGCCATGCCATTCATACAAAGATTTGAAAGAAGAAATTTATTTCATGAGGTTGGTTGTCAAGGAAGAAGTGCACCCAGATAATTTTGTCGAAAGTACCATGAATGAAATTAAAAACGGGAATTCACCAAATAACCAAACAACACAACCAACTCTTCAACTAAGTACACATCTGATAACCAACAAAATACTTTATAACTCCGGATAATCTGAAAAGATCGAATGGATCAGCTGTAGGTATGATGTTAGAATAACCAAAATATCAAAATGAAAATGAATATACATTCAAATAAAAAAAAAGGCCAATGAAAGTACAAGAAATTGTGTTTATAACATACACTGTTCGTGTGATGAAAATTATACATGGTAGCTGATATGTATAGAAATGGTCGATTATCTCTAGTAGTGAGCTAGCAAAAAAATTTAAGACACAAAAGTTTTAGGGTTTTTTTGGATCTATTACAGTACATGACGAAATGAAGTTGCTTTCTCTTTAATGGAACACCCTGTATATTATTCCATATTTCAATTATTTTCAAAATTGTAAATTAAATTGATAGATCATATCATATCCTGAATTAAACCATTTTGGAGATATCAAATTTTGAAAATAACTTTCTAATATCCAATTGAGAATGTTTTCTTTTTCAACATGAATACCCCACAAGAGGTTATCTTGACTATGGAAGATAGTGACTGAAGTTCATCTTTCAGTCGCAGATGATTCCACATCTGATTTCATGAACATCCTGTTCATATTTTCAACAAATCAAACTTTCTAATAATTATACAAAAATACATTAGTCCATTAAGTTTATAGTCAATTGGGTTACCTTTGATAGTTTCTAGCTCAATAACATTGCCGCATCGATCTTTGTCTGATAGTGATGATCTTTACAACACATGTCAAAAAAATACACTTAGTGTGAATAATTTCCGCGCAAAAATGGCACCTTCAAGTGAAACCGAGCCTATTGAAATTTTAATGATCATAGGATATGGTGATAGAAGACGAAGTTGTGACCAAGTAGTGGATGTTTTAAACGAATTGCATCTCGTTCGGGAACCTTTTTCTAAATCAACCGTTTCAAAGCATTGCAGCGTTTTAATGAAACTGAAGGTGTTGAAGATCGACCAAAAAGTGGAAGACCAGGGAGCGTTACAAATGAAGAAAATTATTTGGGTGTCATGTTAGATGTGGTGGAAAATCCTATGAAATCGACTCAACTTTGCTTTGAATCATAACATGAGTCGATTTCTCAATCAAAAAATTTGTTGAACGAAATGAGTGAAGACGATTCTGATCGTAGAACCGAGTTCTGTGAAGTTATTATGGATAAATTAAACGCAAATGTAAATTTTGTTCACCACATATTGTTTTCTGACGAATCTACATTTTGTTTGAACGGGCACGTAAACCGACCCAACTGTAGGTATTGGTCAGACCAAAATCCACATTTGATGGAGGAAGTTCAGACTCAACAACCACAGGAAGTAAATATTTAGTGTGGCATTATTGGTGGACACGTCATAGGACCCTATTTCATAAGCGATAATTTGAACTCTGAACGATCTTTGTTACTTTTGCATGAGCATATCATTCCAGAGCTTGGACGATTATTCCCGAACAATAATAATCTCAATTTGTTGACAGAAAAAATATGGTTTCAACAAGATGGGGCTCCCTCACATTTTGGACGTGTGGTACGGGCATATATAGATGAAACTTTTCCTGATAAATGGATTGGACACAGGGGAACAATTGAATGGCCAGCTAGGTCTTCCGATATGACTCCACTTGACTTTTTTCTGTGAAGTTACATAAAAAATGTAGTCTACGAAAATAGTCCGCAAAATATCAAAGAGTTGCAAGAAAGAATGAGGCATGAAATTTCCACCTTTTTTTCCAACATGATTTTAGATTCATGACAAAAAAATTTCAGCGAATTCATTACTGTCAGGAGGTGAATGGTAGATACTTTGAGCACTTCATTGAATGGAATTCCATACGAAATATTTGTTGTTAATTAAAACTTGTTTTCTTTTTTTTTCTGGCCTAACTATTGTTTTTATAAAATTCAAAATATCCAGGACATTCATTGAAATATAATTTTTTTCTGTGATGGGAAAGAAGTTTGACATCTCATCTTTGTTGACAGGTAACGAAATATCACATTTTATGAAATTACTTTTTTCCCTGGGAAAAAGTGATTACGTTTTTTCCGGACACACACATAAGTAAAGTATTTGATTTTAGAATATTTTGTTAAACAAAAGTTACATTTCCTTTATATCAAAAGTACAATACTTTTATGTGCATTGGATGAATGACATGTTCCTTGAACTATTCGGTACAACAGTCGAATTTTCATGTTTTTTTCTGCCATGGACACAACTGCCGTTTATGTATCTGGTCGCAAATCGGGTGTTATTTCAGCACTGCCACACGTTCTTAACACTTCAACAGCTATTTCTGTCCTGTGTGCTACCACATACCCTTCAGCGACCGTTGATGACTTCCAACCGCCATGTTTCTTCAGTGTCATCAAGTCTCCCCCAGATTCAACTGGAAGTGTAGCAGACGATCTTCGACATGAATAACCTGTATATGAGTTGGCATTTTCAAGTTGAAGAAAATTAGCTACTATTTCAGGTACCTTATAAAACTGATTTTTACTCGCAACCTGATTTATTTTCCATTGCGATATGTATAAAACAGGCGGCGATCCGTCGCTGCTGCTGGACGAAGGGCTATGTACATTCGGTAAAATTTGATATATTCATTAGTAACTACAGATCTCCTGTTTACATCATCCTTTGTTTGCTGAAGTTTCTCAAATAATAAGGATCCCGAATCTTCAATATCATCTAATGTTGCGTATATGTACATGTATAGTTACAAATTAGAAATGCGTAATTTATCCTCTTATGAAATCAGTAAAGCCTATGATCACATCGATTGAGTAATTTCATAATATATGTTTCACAAATAATGTTCGTCAGAAATGACTGAACGTTGAACGAGTGATATTGATGTATGCTTTTGAAGATATCAAAAATGGGCCTTTGATGAATTTTTCAAGCCAAAATTTGGCGACCTAGTTTTGAAGATCGCATTGTTATTTTCCGTTATGTTATCAAAGCATTTTTAAACGTATATATAATTATTTCCACTATTATGTTAATAATATCAACATATTGAGGTACCTCAAAAATGAGTACTTATCCAAACTTACCTAGTTCAATAGCCACTCCTCATTTCTGAAAAAAATAAAAGTATTTCAGTAAATGTAGCAAGTGTGGGTCTCATTCAAACGACAAATTGAACTTCGATGAAGATTTTGATTATGGATGAATTTTGAAGGGAAAAACTTAGGGAACCGTTTCAGGTAGATTTCAAAAGCAATACTATGTATTGAGGACGTCATCACAACACTTTCGAAAATGTTTGATATATATTCGCCAATCGTGGCTCCTAGAACCAAATAATAATGATAATAATTATTATCATTACATCAGATAATGTGCAGAGATACAAATCTATTAAGCACATACAGTGCGGCCCATGGCATGGAATAAATTCATTTTTAGCATTATTATGTATCTGTTTAGAAAACTTCAAACAGGTCGATTTCTATTGTCAATTTGATCATAAACATCTTGCACCTCCACTGAATTATGAGCACCCCCTCAAAAAAATTAAATGAGAAAGGGGGTCGTGTGGCACCTTGTTCGGAACGGATTTTCATTCTCTGTTCAGCGATATTAAGTTTTCCAAATTTGGTGCAATCATAACTGAAAAAT
The DNA here is from genome assembly GCA_018342105.1 of Gonioctena quinquepunctata. NCBI lineage: Eukaryota > Metazoa > Arthropoda > Insecta > Coleoptera > Chrysomelidae > Gonioctena > Gonioctena quinquepunctata. The sequence goes on from JAFIRS010001294.1 coordinate 385,117, forward strand.
TTTAGTTTGAAAATATAAAATTTTTGATACTTCACGTAGAATGAAGAAAGTAATGTCACATAAAGTTCAAGAAGTATTTTTAAATTTATTTTACAATCAAATTCTAAATGACCACCATCCATTCCTTGACAATAAGCAAGTCGTTCTTGGAATTATCGTACAACAGGGGTTATGTTGTTAATTTCTTCCGTTATTCCAACTTTCAAATCTAGAATATTGTCTGGTCTATTGGAATATACTTTTGATTTAAGATAAGAAACGAAATAATCAGATATTTTGTTATCTGTTTCGCTAAACGTCAGTAAGAAGTCTTTCAAGACACCAAAAAATTATATGGGAATGTAATAGTTCAATGACATTTGAAGTTGTCATTGAACTATTATATTCCCATATGGTCTTAGGTAAGATGCCTAGAAACCCTGGTGTATGTACTGATTCGATTTTGTTTAGACTTTTTGGTAGAGATTCCCGCGTCCTACTTCAAATTTTTCACAATAGATGGTGACAAATTGACATAGTTCAACGAATTGGATCTGTTTGGCCATTACAAAATGCATTCGCCAACCTTAGGCAACCTAAACACTGCTGCGGAATATAGACATATAACTTATGAAACTTCCAACCAATTGGAAAATTTGAATGCTTTTCAATCCGATTGAGGTTATGATTTGTGAATTGTTATTTCTGCAAAACTCAGTTATAATTACCAATGTTTTGTATTCATTGAAATGGATCGTGTTTGTATGTTGTGTGGTCAGTCACAGGATGTCGATTTTTTGCCGAACCAATGCAGGTGAGTGAAATTGTTAATATAACACATTTTAAAAGTTTATGGAATCAATAAGTGGGACTTTTTCTCCGATAATTTCAAACCCTTGGTTCATGCAACGTTCCCAAGAACTGATAACTAAGGATTCAACACTAGCAAATCAATGAGCGCATTTATGGAACCCCTAGTACAAGAACCATGACTAGAAAGTTGCCCAACTTTCAAGTAAGAACCAAAGTTCTTAGTTAAAAGTTGGGCAACTTTCTAGTCATGGTTCTTAGTTCTTGTACTAGGGGTTCCATAAACGCGCTCATTGATTTGCTAGTGTTGAATCCTTAGTTATTAGTTCGCTTAGTTCTTGGGAACGTTGCATAAACCAAGCATAAATTCTAAGGATTTTGTTTGCACTTCAAATGAATTAACGACAGAGCTTAGATTGTGTTGACGCATAATATATTCCATTTTCGAAATACTGTTCTGGAGTTCAAATCGAAGCCTGGTCCTAAAAGTTTCGGTTGTGATATATAGTTTGATTTTTGGGTAAATTTATAGTCTCCAACGATTTTCACAATTTTGGGTTACCTACTTGCACAATCTCTCACTGAACACAAACTTTGTGCTCCCAATTACTTCAGGAGATACGATGACCTTTCCTATGTCAATAAAGGTATTTTTAACTCAAATTTAACGTTCAAAGTCATAGGATTCTGGACACCAATACGATGTGTCTTCCAACTTATGGAGGTTATGAATACAAACATAACTTAAAGGTATGAAAATACCGTATGAAAAATGATATTAGCCCCAAAAAAGCAACCCATATTGATTATATTCTATTAAAGTCTGAAAACGAAATTGATATTCAAAATGAACAGTTGAGTTATCCGTTGTTGGGAAATATGTGCACTCAAAACAATTATAATACATATTTCATGTAATAATGCTTTTAAATTCCTCAATTAATTATCAAAATTTCACAATACCGTTTCAAGAGATATACTGAATAAACAAGATTCATTGATTGTAGGAGGAAAATTTACTTTATGACTATCCACGACTGCGTGTCACCATTATTTCCAAGTGGAAAATAATAAATTAGCATTCATAGCACTTTCTCAGAAATTTTAAATTATATTCCTCAGTAGTTTGAGAGAGTTGAATTTAAGTGACGTTCGTAATTTGGAAAATCTAGCGAGCAACATGATACAAGGATAAAAGTGAAAAAATATATGAAAGAGCAAAGTCTTAATGAAAAAAATAAATAAACAATTGGTTTCCTCTGATCACAAGGGTTTGGAGAATGTTTGGTTTCTTTTCATCTTAAAAATTATTTGCATGGCACCGCCTTTGTAATCAATTGATTTTCGGCATTCAATTTAATTCCCAAACAACACACACTACTTATATTTTATTGAACCTATTTAAATAATGTTTTATTATTAATATTTCCAGTTCGGAGCCACTCCAAGACAACCATTGGATTCCAGAACCAGTTTCAGAAAAGGCTGGCATGAGCAAACCAAACCAAATTCTTGAACACTCAAGGCTATACTTCACGTCATGTGAAGAATTCCACAAAGACCTTTTCAAAATGTTGATGGGTTGTTATTCAGTCAGAATGAATGATTTTGCTCAGAAGCTTTGCAGGCTATGCTAGAGAGAGACAGAGATGTGGCAAAGCTTTTTATTCGAAAAATGAGCTACGTCTGAAAAAAAAAACCCCAAACCCTTTGGACATATATTTTTGGGAAAAATCAATATAATGAGATGTAAAATAATAATAAATTTTATTGAACCCAAGAAACATAAATAATCTTAATCTATTACATATATAATACAACTGAAATAAATATTTCAATGTGATTTGTATCAGAATTTATTTATTTTGAATTACTTTTACCCAAGATCATATTTAAAATGTTGGGAAAATCTGTAGAGAGCCCGAACCTCTTGCAATTCAACAGGAGGGGCTTCCATTTCATTTCCAATGCATTTTAATATCATATTTTATTATTATATATTATAGATAATTTTTGGAGTTTTTCAGAAAACCTGTAAAAATGTTATTTCAATATTAATTACAACTTTTTGCTGAAATTTGACATTGAATATTTAATTGGACAAAACGACAGTTTCCTTTGGCAGATTGTATCCAAAACATGATTAATCCCTAATCCCTATGGATAATATATATTTGAAATGAAAATGATTATTTAAAAAAAGAAACTTCATATCATTTTTTAGTGATATCTCAAAGTTAATAAAAGTAATTGAGGAATTGTGCTTCTGTTTCATTGTAATTCAATAACAGAGTCATTAAAAATTCTGAATTACAAATTTAGATTATATTCAACTTTGCATTAATTCAAAAGCCCTATTTAGCAGATCAGTGTGAAGTTAGCGGCCTTTTCTGGCAGCCGTTTTATTTGGCGCCAAATGATCAGTGACCTCAGGGTGATTCAAAATTCCTTCGAATTTTCAACCAAATCGAATGGCTGAAGACTTGGAATTGCAATGGGAATTCAATTTAACAGAAAATGGTCGAACACAACACAAATGAAAAACTTAAGAATGATATACCAAGATATATTTGATATGCTTTTAGATAAAAATTCAAAATGCACCCTAAAATATGTTTAGCCAAGTGGATATTTGGAATATGTACTACTGAAAGGCTATATATAATGTTTCTTGACATGTTTTTTGGTAACCTTCCACAGTCTGAAAATGAAAATATAATCAGGAAAATCAGTTGAAAAAGCGAAAAAGACTCTGCAAGAAAAAAACCAAATTATTCAAACAATTAAAGGAGATTTAGAAGATTTTGAGAACAGGGGCAGATATAGTCCCCGAAACGTCAAATCAAAAACTATATAGAGAAGTTTCTTTTGAATTTTTACTATTTTTATAGGCATATTAAGGGAACGAAAAGTTACTGAGAAATCGAATCATTTTTTCTATAGGAAATATAATTTGGTGAACGCAGTAACTTATCGGGGTGAACTAATTAGTTTGCCCTTTGTACACTTGTATAGATTTTCCTGATTATATTTTCATTTTCAGACTGTGGAAGGTTACCCAAAAACATGTCAAGAAACATTGTTCCTCCACAAAACCACATTCATTCAATGCTATATTAATGATTTACCAAGAGATGATTGATTTGCAGGCCGGCAAAGAGATAGTTTATACTTATCGATATTTCAAAAAAAACAAAAGCCACCTTCAAAAATGTTTAGCTAAGTTCATTTTTGATATATGTATTACTGGAATGCTATATAATAATATACCAAGAGATGACTGATTTGCAGGCCGCCAAAGCGGTAGTTTATACTTGTTTTTCGAAAAAAAATGTAAACCCACCATCAAAAATGTTTAGCCAAGTTCAGTTTTGGTATATGTGTTACTGGAAGGCTATATAATGATATACCAAGAGATGATTGATTTGCAGGTCCTCGAAGGGGTAGTTTATACTTGTATTTCGAAAAAATCTAAACCCACCATGAATTTTTTTTGCCAAGTCAATATTTGGTATACGTGTTACTGAAAGGCTATATAATGATATACCAAGAGATGATTGATTTGCAGGCAATCGAAGGAGTAGTTTATATTTGTGCATCGAAAAAAATCATAACCCACCCTCAAAAATGTTTAGCCAGGTTCATCAATCATCCATTGGTATATCTTTATATAACATAATATCTATATCTTTATATAACATAATATCAAGTTTTCCATTTGTTTTCGATATTTTCTGTTAAATTGAATTCCCATTGCAATTTCAAATCATCAGCCATTTTATCTTCTTTCCTCTTCTGAATAAACTGTATCTGCAAGGTTCAATTTCCTTGATCTGTAAAGAAAAATAAAATAAGTTTGCAAGAATGATTTTACTACCCAAATTCTTAAAAATAATGTAAAACATGTAGAGTTAAAAATAGAATACGTTACATAACATCAAACAAATACGATTAAAATCAGACATCACACCATTGTCTAAACATGAAAAGGAAAATCAACGTAAATTCGATTTTGACAAGGTTGAAATTTTGACAAAAGAAAAAAATAGTAATGAAAATAAACTGATCTTTACGAAAAAGTCTTGCATAAATTATAACAATAGAGCCTACATACTACAACTAAATATGTCAAACACTCCAATGTATTTGAAAACGATAAAAGATAAAACAAACTCGATACTAGCAATCTCAGATATTCAACAATGTTCCTTCCAATTGTGAAATATGAACACGAATTGATTTGTTTGAAACTATGAACAGGATGTTCATGAAATCAGATGTGGAATCATCTGCGACTGAAAGATAAACTTTAGTCACTATCTTCCATCGTTCAAGATAACCTCTTGTGGGGTATTCATGTTGAAAAGGGAAACATTCTCAATTGAATAGAAAGATTTTTCTATGAATTGAAAAATCCACGATGAAAATGAATTATTTTTTTGAATGTCCAACAGAAAACAACTACTTCCTTGGCTAAAGCCACGCTGGACATTGAACTTCATCTGATATATATTCTGAAAGGACCCTAACTCAATAGAAAAAATCTAAAATTGAAAATTTGCATTTTTATTCAGATAGTTATTTGATTTTCTATTCCAGTCTTAATTAAGAACTCATTGAGTTAGGGTCCTTTCAGAATATCTATCAGATGGAGTTCAATGTCCAGCGTGGCTTTAGCCGGGGAAGTAGTTGTTTGTTAGACATTCACAAAAAATAACTTAATTTTATCGTGGATTTTTCACTTTACAGAAGAATCTTCCTATTCAATATTCAATTGAGAATGTTTCCCTTTTCAACATGAACACGAAATATTGAAAGAATAACTGTTAAATTATATTGTAAGTTTTGAACGTCTCTTTGAATTTTAATCATATTTGTTTAATGTTATGTAACGTATTGTTTTTAACTTTAGATGTTTTACATTATTTTTAAGAATTTACCTGAAGATGACATAAACAATGTTTGTTGAAATGTCGTATCAAATAAAAAATACATATACTGACTAAGGCCCTTATTTCGAGAAAACAAAGAAAATAAACATGTGGTCAAGAAATCATAAAATATATATATATATATATATATATATATATATATATATATATATATTTGATTCTGATATATTTTTTTTAAGACAAACAATGTACAAAAAAAAATTATAACTTTCATTCAGACAACAAGAAATACCCCAAATTTCATTTCAATTGAAATTTAAGGTTTCACCTGTCAGAGAAGAACACCAAAAACTCATTCAGAGTAACAACTTTAGAAAATCTTATTTTAGGAAAAAATTACATACATTTCAATCTAACAGTGGTTTTCCATAAAGAATTTGATAAATATATACTTTTTATTACATACTCAATGGGACAAAATGTTCAGAAGAGATTTTTTATAGTAGAAGCTGTAAATGATTTTTTTTTATTGGTGCCCCTTTTTACCCATTCAAAGCACGCCTCAGCGTGTTTAAATCGAACTTTAAAAAACGCGCGTTTTTTAAAGGTAACCATGACAACATCAACAAATCGAGAAACGTGAAGTCTAAATGACAAATTTTTGATTATTGATCTGACAGGAGTACCTTGTAAGTCAAAATATTACTCACAATTCGTTCATTTATATGTGCTCCTCCATCCATTTGATGAACTTTTCATATTCTTTTTTATATATATCACTGGATTTTCGCGGTATTAACCGCGATTCTGCCTCACTATTCAAAAAATCGATATTAGAATAATTCATTTTTGAGCTCTGGTGACAACAAATATTGATCTTTGGTAACAAATTGCAAATGAATGTTTTTCTCATTTCCATGACAACGAAAGGTATTGTAACGAACCTAGGCCGGACCTGTCGCCTCACACGTTGCCATCGACAGCGATGAGATCATCCCCGGAGATATTCGAGAACCATCCAGTCGCTCTTCCGCGGAAAACAACGGTCAATATTGGAAACAATTGGAACATGCCGTCGCCAACTGCCAGAATTCGAAAGATCGGGAATTCTGTAACGGAGATAAATAGACAGCCCTCAAGTCTCACGGACAGTCTGAACGAGCCCATACGATCGAGCTATACAGTGGCGTAGTTAGTAATATAAATTAAGTTGTAGATTAAGTGTGAAATAAATTAGTAGAACCAAGTTAAGTTTATTTACGTTACAATTGGTGTCGGAAGTGAGATTTTGAAAATAAACAAGTGATCGTGGAGTGGATAGTCAGAAAAATAAATTGATAGACCTTTCTGTACGCCCAAAATAGACAGTGGCCCGGTTTTCGCGAAGTGGACAATTGTGCGTGGGAATATAAACTGATACGCTGTTCGCGTGAAACAGAAAATAGACAGTGGCCCGGTTTTCGCGAAGTGGACAATTGTGCGTGGGAATATAAACTGATACACTCTTCGCGTGAAACAGACAATAGACTGGTGGCCCGTGGAAAAGAATTCGCGAAGTGAATTTTTAACAAACTGATAACTTTTCGTGTAAAACAGACTGATGAAAAGTGCGCCTTGCGGATTTGAAGGTAGCGGAATTGAAACAGGAATTGGAGGAAAGGGAACTGGAAACAACAGGTAAAAAGCAAGTACTCCAGGAAAGACTTGCAGAAGGACTTATACAAGAAGGTGAGGACCGCGAAACATTTTTATTCGAAGTTCCCGGAGGTGATTTAAGTTTGGTAATGAATAAACTCGAAGAAACTACTAAATCCGTGAAAGAAGAACTGCAACAAAATTCTAGAAATCTGGAAGAGAAACTTCAGGAAAATTCTATAAATCTGGAAGAGAAGCTTCAAGAAAATTCTAGAAATCTGGAAGAGAAGCTTCTAGAAAATTCAAGAAGCCTGGAAGAAAATGCTAGAAATCTGGAAGAGAAGCTTCTAGAAAATTCAAGAAGCCTGGAAGAAAATGCTAGAAATCTGGAAGAGAAGCTTGAAGAAAATTCTAGAAATCTGGAAGAGAAGCTTCAAGAAAATTCTAGAAATCTGAAGAGAAGCTAGAAAATTCAAGAAGCCTGGAAGAGAAGTTCCTGGAAAACACAGAAGGCCTAAAAAAAGAATTGTGTGGTGTGGCTAATTTCCTAGAAGAAAGGATGGGAACCGTTGAGACAGAGATAGATAAAATTAGGGAGCAAATGAACACGGAGGTAGATAAAATCAAAGATGGGGTTGAGGCAGAGATGGACAAGATGAAGGAAATAATCAGCGATGGAATCAAAGACGGAATCGAGGCAGAAATGGACAAAATGAAGGAAACGATCAGTAAGCTGGAAAAACAAATTAATAGTGCGTCCTCCGCAGAGATGGTTAACCAAAATGCAATGCTGGACTTGAGTTTGAACGTGGATAAAGTTCAAGAGGGTATAAAAGATGTCAAGGTCATTTCAGAAATAGGGAAGCTTTCCATGAAGCCGCCTCA